>CM051240.1:91522141-91872141 GCA_027917425.1 Gastrophryne carolinensis
TGAAGGAATAGCGACAGGTAGCGACTGGTGAGCGGCCGGTAATGACGGGCCCCGCCACGAGAACGCCGGCTCCCCACCACAATCACATATTTATCAAGCAAATCCTGCTTAGCGACTGAGATAGCGCCAGATAGCCACTCATTCATCATTATTCCAGCCTCAGCCCACAGCGCCAGTGTCCGACCTTGAACAGCGACAGGTATGACCCCTCGCTACCTGGCTGTAGTACAGAATTGATATTACAGGTCTGATATTAATGTATTCATATTACTAAATTATTTAAAAAACTTGTTTTTTTTTGGTTTCCAAAAATATGGTTGTTTGGGGGTTAAAAAACTACTTTTAACCCATCGCCTCCAGCGCTCTGGGGTTTAAACATGCATTTTACAGTGCGAGAATTTTTTGAGCGTGATTTTTTAATGAATATGGTGGGAGCCGGTCACTAGGGCCAGTTGCTATCATGCGCTCCCATACAGCGCGGAACCTGTCAAATAGCGACTCCTCACCCAATATTCAACATTACGGCAAACCGACTGAGTCGCTATCAACTACCGAACAACGGCCAAGCACAGCGACTACTAGCGGGCGCTGTGAAAATGCCGCTACAGTCGCTCAACTGTCGCTACCTGCCGCTATTAATGAATCGGCCTCCCCGTGTGATTTTCAACACTGGAAAGGGGGCGAGTCCAAGCAGGAGTAAGGACACGCTTGGTAAAAAGGCCCTTTACTGGTAACCAAGTGTAGGTGATTTTCAGCATATTTTGCAACTGGCAATTGTAAATAGTAAAACTTTTAGGTCATTTTAGGAATTGTTGTATGTAATTGTTTAGTCTCTGTAATACCTATACTGTCTAATTTTATATATAATGTTATGTTATTTTTACATATAAGCAACTGTCGTGTAATATAATAATCTTTTATACACAATTATTGATGTGATTCCTTTTTTCACCCACAACCTAGAATCTACAGTGAGCGATTATTGTTATCAATCATTAATATTTATTCATGATTTTTATAATAATAATTGTTTACAGATTTGGGGAGCAAAGGCAGATGAAAAGTGATCATTTGCAAGGCTTTGATACTGATGCCCCTATTTAACAAGGGATAGCGCCAGGTAGCGAATGGTGAGCGAACGGTAATGACGCTCACAGCCACGAGAACGCCGGCTCCCCTCCGCAATCACACATTTATCAAGCCAATCCTGCTTAGCGACTGACAGAGCGCCAGATAGCGAATTATTCATCATTATTCCAGCCTCACCCCACAGCGCCAGCGAGCGACCTTGAACAGCGACAAGTATGACCTCTCACTACCTGGCGCTCTCCAATGCATTTCAATGGAGCAATCTTTAAATATTCTTAATTAATTGCTATTATTTTTTTTTTTAAATGGCAAAAATTCTGTGACCACTTCTGCAATGTTAGATATTTTTTTTAAGGTAAAAAAAAAAAAAAAACAATTTGTGTCCAAAAATATGGTTGTTTGGGGGTTAAAAAACTACTTTTAACCCATCTCCGCCAGCGCTCTGGGGTTTAAACAAGCATTTCACAGCGCGAGAATTTTTTGAGCGTGATTTGTTAATGAATATGCTGGGAGCCGTTCGCTATGGCCATTCGCTGTCATGCGCTCCCATACAGCGCGGAACCTGTCAAACAGCGACTCCTAACCCCGTAATCAACATTACCGCACACCGACTGAGTCGCTGTCAACAGCCGAACAACGGCCAAGCACAGCGAATACTAGCGAGCGCTGTGAAAATAACGCTACTGTCGCTCATCTGTCGCTACCTGGCGCTATTAATGAATCGGCCTCTAAGACTTATGGGTACAAACACTATTCTGGGTTTGTATGTGCCAAATAGTTTTTGTTTTTCTATAAAGCTTGCTTAATCATAAAGACTCTATGATGATGATGATTTTACATTATATGGGCATTTAAAACTAAGAGGGTAATTTAAGAAGGGATAGCGCCAGGTAGTGCCTCGTAGCGGCAGACAGCGTCTGGGGAACGCCTGGCACTGTATGCAAAACCCCATTTATGAAAGCAAATCTGGTGAGCGACTCTAACAGCGCCATGTAGCGTCCGATGTATTATTACAGGCGGCTCAGCATATAGCATCAGCGCTCTAGCTTCCAGAACGCCAGGTATTACCTTTCGCTCAGTGTCGCTCTCCCAATCAATGTCAATGGACGTTCATTTCCTTTTCCTTGTTTAAACAGCATGTTTGAGATTTTTTTTGGGGGGCTCAAATCATTGTGTGACCTCTCCTGGTTGCAAACAAACAATTTTAGAAACTTTTTTGATTTTTTTAAATTTTTATGCAGAATTGTCATTACAGTTCCATGTGTTTTCGCTATGTTACAGGTGTATATGTGTTCAAAAACAGACTTTGATCACACAGCATCTGACACTCTATGCTATAGCGACCAGATTTAGAGCGCCGACACTGTGTGTGTCCTTTTTTGATAAGTATGGTGCGGAGCCCTGAGAGTCGGTCGCACTGAGCTCGCGCTACCTTTCGCTCTCTGCTGGCCGGTATTGATGAATGTGAAGTATGTTGGGCGCTGTAACACCAGTACAGCGCCCAACATACATCACATTCATCAATGCTGGCCAGGTTACTACAGCGACTGAGGTGCTATGTTACAGCGTCTACTAGCAGTCACTCTAAGCGCTGCTATACAGATGCTCATCTGCCAATACCTGGCGTTAGTAGTGAATCAGCCTCCAAGTGTTTTGGGTGTACAACCACTGACATCAAAATAATACATATTATGTATTACTTATAACTTACAAAATAACTTACTTATAAATTCCTTTACACAGAATATTATTCTGACTGTAACATTGCTAGGATTTCAGAGAAGCTGGCTCGTAATAAACATGCTACTTCAAAACAAAATGCATTCATGCTATAATTCCGATGAACCTTCAAGCAGGTAGCTGTCATGCAGAAACATAAATTCTCTTTTAATGTGTCACAATTATAAAAAAATGAGCAGTCAGTTACCATGACGATTCCTTGCACTTAAGAAATATGTGGAGCTGATGCAAGCAAGGTCCTTCACGTTTGAGGTAGAGTAAGCAGATGGGGATGGGAAATGTACAATTATCAAAAAGGTGATAACATATCAAAGGGTGGTAGGATTAGCTCTTAATCAAAAGTGTTTAAATTACTTATCTACTAATTAATATTCCTTGCCAGAAAAATTAAACATTGGAAAATATAGACCAGCTAAATTTACGTGGAGGCTGATTCACTACTAAAGCCAGGTATTCGTAGATGAGCGTCTGTATAGAGGCCGCTTAGAGCGACCGCTAGTAGGCGCTGTAAGCGGGTATTGGGCGCTCGGGTATTGGGCGCTGTAGTAGCCTGGCTCGCATTGGTGAATGTGATGTATGTTGGGCGCTCCAACACCAGTACATCGCTGCAGCGAGCAGAAGGTAGCGCCAGCTCAGTGTGACCGACTCTCGGTGCTCCACACCAAAAGGACACACACACAGCATCGGTGCTCTAAATCTGTTCGCTGTAGCATAGAACGCCAGACGCCAGAAGTAAAAAAAATTTATAAAAGTGGAGAGGTCACATAATGATTTGAGTAAAAAGAAAATAATTGCCAAACGCTATTTTTACACGGGCAAATACGATGAGACGCCTGTAGTAATACATCTGACGCTACGTGGCGCTGTTAGAGGTGCTCACCAGATTCGCTTTCTTAAATGTGGTTTTGCGTACAGTGCCCAGCATTCATCAGACGCTATCTGCCGCTACGAAGCACTACCTGGCGCTATCCTTTCTTAAATAACCCCATAATTGTATTTAATAAAAGGGGGCTTCAAAGAGAATCTTTAACTCTTTTAGTGCCAGCTAGGCGAGACTCGCGTAGCTGACATTTTCTTACCTCACGGCCATTCAGGGGGTTGCCCCGCCGCAATTCCTTGTTTCTTCATGAAGAGAAGGCCTGGGGGGGGTGACATGATCGTCACAGGAACCAATCAAGTGCGGCGCACACAGCTGTCATTAGCCTGCGCCGCACCCCTTTAAAAGGTTAGGTCACATGGCACCTGACTTTTTGCTGCATGGATCTAAGGTGAGTTACCCTGATCTCTGCCTTGGTTCACTGCTTTTTCTCCCCCTATCACTTCCCAGCTGTTACTCTGGCTCTATTGGCGAGTCCCTGGACTGCCGCCGATCGCTTTCTAAACTTTGTAGGGAGGTGGGGGTGCGTTCATCATGTTTATCCCCATCTCTTGTCTGTGTTCCATTCCTGCATGTGTCTGCCACTGCCCCGGACCTGCCCCTTTTATGTCCCACCGTGTGTCAGACAGTTGCTCATCTCTCTCTGCCCCGATCTGCTCCATCTGCTGATCGGTGTGTCCCTGGGTGGCCGTCTGTGTGTAATCTTTGGAGGGAGGTGGGGGGGAAGGTTCCTCATGTTACCCTCCATCTACGGTCTATGTTCCCCCTTTATGTGATCGCAGCTGCCCCAGACCTGCCCATCCTGCCCCTTCCATGTTGTGCTGCCATGTGTCAGAGTTTCTCACCTCTCTTTGTTACGATCTTATCCCTGGCGATCGGTGTGTCTCTGGGGGGCCGGCGATTGATGTGTAAGCTTACTCTTCCATCTCTTCTGTCCCCCCCCCACATGTGATCACCACTACCCCAGACCTATTGGCTCCATGCTTTGCACATCTCCCTCCCCCGATCTCTTCCCTCCACTGATTGGTGTGTCCCTGGGCAGCCTCACTCACCCACCTCTGGCTGCGCATCTGCCTCACTCAAAATCCTCTGGCTCTGCGTCCGCCCTCACTCACCCTCCTCTGGCTCCACATCCGCCCTTACTCACCCTCCTCTGGCTCCACATCCGCCCTTACCCACCCTCCTCTGGCTCCACATCTGCCCTTACTCACCCTCCTCTGGCTCCACATCCACCCTTACTCACCCTCCTCTGGCTCCACATCTGCCCTTACTCACCCTCCTCTGGCTCCACATCCGCCCTTACTCACCCTCCTCTGGCTCCACATCCACCCTTACTCACCCTCCTCTGGCTCCACATCCACCCTTACTCATCCTCCTCTGGCTATGCATCGACCCTCACTCAACCTCCTCTGGCTTTGCATTTGCCCTCACTCACCCTTCTCTGGCTCCACATTCGCCCTCACTCACCCTCCTCTGGCTCCACATCCGCCCTTACTCACCCTCCTCTGGCTCCATATCCGCCCTTACTCACCCTCCTCTGGCTCCACATCCACCCTTACTCACCCTCCTCTGGCTATGCATCGACCCTCACTCAACCTCCTCTGGCTTTGCATTTGCCCTCACTCACCCTTCTCTGGCTCCACATCCACCCTCATTTACCCTCCTGGGCTCTGCATATAACCCTCACTCACCTTCCTCTGGCTCCACATCTGCATATTGTTTTTTGTTTTGATTCAGCTTGTTTCTTATTTTTTTTTTTTTAGGGAACCAGAACCTTTTTTAAGGAAATGTGCCAACACCAACAAGCCAAGTACACCTAGAAACATTGAGGTGTGTACTTTCCAAAAATTTCAAGGCACACATAGTATTTGTATTTTATCTAAAAATCTCCTCTAGCGATCTCTGCAGTTTGGGGGAGTCTCCTGGGCAGGAAAGGGTGTCTACTAATACATACGAGATACTATTGGGCTTATACACTCAATATGATTTTATTGGTAAACATTTTTGATTAAAAAAAAAATCATTACAAAATGTAAAAAATAGATTTTTTAAAATTTCTTTTGCAAATATTTGACTTTTTAGGAACAGACTACAAAAATGACAAATGGAAGTAGAAATTACAGTAAATCCCAAATCACAGTTAAACCTGTATAGAGCAAAATAGTGAAAAATGGTCTGGCAACAGGTGGGCTGGTACTTAAAAGGTTAAACTGGAACATCATATTTTCTTTATCTGGATACTGCACACACGCTTGATTGCTGCCAATACCAATGCGTTCAGCTTTTTTTTTTTTATAAAAATCCCCTTTTCTTATTGTAATGACATTCCTTGTGGACGCTGTGGCCAGCACAGTGGAAGACGCTGTGAGCAGATAACTGGAAGGTTTGCTAACCTCCTGAGCAAGCGGTGCCCTCCCAGAGGCTCTAAAAGCACTGTCTATGCATACCCAGTTAGAAGGGGGTGGGCCTGGCTTGGTCCCAAAAAGAAAATGGGTGTTGGACACTAATTTAAAAGGCGTGGGGGCATCCAGATTGCCGATGCCTCTCATGCATACCTCCCTCCCTGCTAACCCTAGGTTTACTTACCTCCACCCCATCTAGCACCATGATTGGTTGCCGGCAGTCATGTGGTTTCCATCGATGGGTGAAAAAAAAGGAAGAGATTCAAGTCCAGGTGGCCAGATTTCGCAGGGTGAGCACGGTGGTGGAGGTAAGTGAAACTGGGGTTTGCAGTGTTTACAAAATGGGTGTAATATATGTTTCTGAGGCGATGGATAATAACTTTCCATACCATATAACAAAGTTAATATACAGGCTACAAATCTTGAGAGACCAAAAGCTAAAACTGACTAATCAATTTTTAATCTAATGCATAGTTTATGTTTAGCACCATTTAATAAAAATATATTGAGTGTGAAGGAGATTTCTCCTCGAGGCAATCATTATCTGTGTATTTTAGAATCATAGCCCTTCTCACTTTAAAACTGGCATAAATGTAGTTTATTCCACGCTGTACAACTTTGATATTTAACTGCCAACAGCTAATCCAACAAGTTATTATCAAATGACTTGTGATTATCTCTACCTTGACACATATACATTCAGCATAAATGTCTCCAAATATAAGCTCTCACAGATGTTCTACATGAGATGCTTCCAACCCTTGGATCTCTTTTAATCTGTAACAGTATTCACATCCCCCCTTCTGTTGCTAATTAGTGAAACATGAAAACCTGAGCAGCCCCATTGTTTGGTAATACCTCATTCTTCACCTAGTTTAGGCACCAAAATAAAATATATAAACATGTGGAAGTAGGTCAAAATCTATTTTAACCCGCATACTGTACCATTCTGCAAGCGTATATTATGTGCTTTAAAATCTTAGCAATCGTGCAGTAAAGGGTGTTCAACAATCATTTTATGGCAGGATATAAAATGCATCTTCAGCAAATAACAGATTAATAGATAAAGCACTCAAGGTTAAGGTTAGTTTGCCCAGTTATTTTAACCAGCATGTAGATGTGTCGGGTAGATTGAACATGCCGAGTACAAATCCTTAAATTGAAGCCGTATAACAGGGGGTATCTGCAACTTCTCCCTGTCTAGTTAAATCTAAGAAACAAACCAGCGCTTCTGTTGGATCTATTAACCTTTAATGAAACTTAACCTTTTCCTTCTTTAGATGTGTTGGGTAGCACAGCAGTGAATCCTGGATATCTAAAAGCAGCACCCTCAGGCAGGTTTCATAACAAGTGATTGTCGTGTTCAACGCATGGAGGACGTTTGGGTTAGTGCTTTCCAACCACATAGGGTGAAATCGCCAGAGCAGCGCCCTCCAGATGCTGCAGGCAAGGCTTCGCCATACGTGGAAGTGAATGCGCCCATAGATTTCTATGGGCAGAATTTGACATGAGAATACAGGTGATTACAGTTGACACCCCGCAAACCCCCAAGTGTGAAACCAACCTAAGGTTAACATTTTTAAGCTGAATCTTTACCTGATCTCCCATCGTCCTCATTCATCGTCATCCTGGGACCTGGGTTTTGGTGCTCCCGGGCCTCAGACCCCAAGATCAGAGCATGCATGAAACTCCCCACTTACGTGCTCCTGCACTGCTCATAGCTCACCCAAAGTGCTGCTTTCAGAAGCCGGCAAAGCAGTTGGCCGTGGCCACAGTATGGAGCACTCCCACTTTAAATGGTGCCTCTGTACCTAAGCAACTTGTGTACAGTCCGCTCTAAAACTTTTGCATCAACTTCTCACTCACACAACAAACTTAGCCATAGGTTCTAAGCCTAATATCTCCCTATGTTCCCTCCCTCTTGATTATGCATGACATAATCTCACATGACTCACATATCCTGTCCAAAGTAAATTGTTCTAAAATTTTACAACGGCTAAATACCAATTATATTCCAGTATCTGTCATTAAACTTCTTTGTGGCCTAGTTAATATAATTGCCACACTGATTAAATAAAACACAAAGACCTCGATTCAATAAAGGTAGAAAGATTCTCATGGTAGTAAAAAAAATCAATTCATGAGAAAAAGCCTGAGAATGTCACTGTTACTGAATCACAAGATAAAAAGACAATGAAAGTCATTGGCAGCTTTTACTACAGTGTAGAAAGGAGTAAACAGTTCTCTACTTTTCTCAGGAGTAAAAAAGTGACTTTCATTGTTTTCTTAGCTGGTGATTGAGCAACAGTGAAATTTTCAGGCTTTTTTCTCATGAATTGAATCTTTTACTACCATGAGAATTTTTTTCTACCTTTATTGAGTAGAGGACGAAGTTATGGTTCTGAAGAGGAAGATAATACATTTTTGGACTGGTGAGCATGAAATTATTGCTCGACAGGTGCAAACATCCCTGAGCTGACTGATTTGGATAAAATAAGTGTTAAGCCAAAACTGATTTTTTAAAATGGATGTTACTGTTCCTTAAAGAAAAAAGAATGATGTCACAGTACATAGACAAGCTTTTGGCTCACTAGTATTATAAAAAGAATCCACCTTCTTTTTTAAGCTCTACACCTTTCTTGCAGTAAAGCAGCTCTTCCGACACTCATGATAAAATCTCCTTCCTTCCATAAGCAAGTAATGTCCTTCCTACTCAAAATAAAAGGATTGCCAAATCTATATAGTGACCTTGAATATAGTTATACCTATTGATTACATCCCCTCTGAGGCATTTTTTTTTCAAGTAAACAAGCTCATATTTGCCATAGACTGTGGGAAAGAGTAGAGTCCACACCATAAAGATGACAAGAGGAGAGGTGTTAAAATGATAACCACGCTGACAGATACAGTCAGGATAAATGGCATCTGCTACATTGGACATTTAATGTAATTCAGTTGTTCCTAATTAAATATTGATCAGCCAAGGTATTCAATTTTAGCCTGACCCTTTTATTTTGTCATAATTGACCCATGGACACTTTACAGAGGGTGATAAAGAAGAGATACTGTCTTAGTAAGCAAGCCTTATGCACAGATATGCTGATGGCTACTTGAGTTTTGTTTGAGGAAGTTCACCCTACATAACGTGTACACCCATCTAAGACACAAGACTATTGTGAATGGGTTGCCTTTGTAGATTTAGCACTTACTTGATTGGATTAAACAAAGTCTCACTTAAGGCTTGGATAGTATCTACCTCATACCACCAGCTCTCACAATGGATTCATCATTAGTTGAAATGTACTTTACCTGACTGGATAATCAGCTGCACTAAGATTGATGAAGAAATCCCATGACCAGTCAGACATTTCCAGAAGGTCCTTCATACTTTGCAGGTAAGTAGACAGAAGACTGGCCCCTCCCCAGATGGTCGCCATTCTCCATGGGGTGACACGTACATTGGGATACTGGCTGGCAAAATGGATTACCTGTCTGTACAGGTAGTTAGATCTCTGTGGCACGAGAGAGAAAGAATAGATACATTAATACATAGCTTATTATAAATGTCTAAGATAAATATTGTATTTAGGCACAATAAAGATTAGACACTTCAACCCTGTGACCAAACTGAACACACTGGAACAACCTCCAAGTACATAGACTTGCTAATGCAGCCTCATCTACTTTCACACCCATCTAAAAGTTTTAAAAAATATTTTTTATGAAAAATACCATTTTGTGAGTACTCACCTTTAAAATGGATATTATAAGTGTGTCATACACTCCGCTTCCCAGATGTCATGATTATGGAAGTGGAGTGTATGACACACTTGGAATAGAGCCTTTGTTAGAAAATTTGATTACAGTAAAATTCTACTAACCCCCCCCCCCCCCCCCCAATCACTAAGCAGGATTTGGCAAGTATAAAAGCATGTGTGGAAGCTTAATTGGCTTTAGCCAAAAAGAGACTGCACTACATATTTTCCAGAAGAGTAAAAATATTCCTCTCAGCATCTTAGAGGAGTATTTTAGCCACAGAGGAGTACACAATTGGCAGGAATTCTAATTAACAATAGACAGGCCATTTATGTAAGGAAACTTTCCTATAAATTCTAACAATGCCATAGCTGATTGGTTCGGTATGGCTGTTGTAGTAGCTGGGGATTTATACACAACTTGTTCTGCAGGGTGAAGCATGTTTAATGGCCATGCAAATATTTGTAGTTCAATGGACAGCTGTAGATGTCATAGTTAGGAATTATGTGGAATTCTGAGATTTGTATGTAGCCCCAAAGCTAGCTGAAGAACTGTAGGCAAGATTTGATTATCAAGGGGGTAAGTTAAGAATTGTATTAGGATAGATAATGTGAAATTACCCTATGACTCGTTAAACATCAAAGAACTCCAGTAATCCTAAAGAGCAAGTCTGGACTTCCACTGTATTGCCACACACAATGCCCCCCTCCCCACAGACATCTTGATTTAGGGTGCCAGCTGCCTGGAACCTCTTTGCCCCAGCTGCTCTACTTATCTGTCCACATGAGCTGGCCCTCCAACAGAGGACACAGGAAGCTGGTCACAGCAGAGTCCCTCATGATGTGTGCCTATGACTGCTGGATGCAGGACAGCAACATGTGCTCTGCTGTGTGCAGTGGCTTCCTGTGACCCAGTTGGCACTAATCTCTCATGGACTGGTAATTATGGCAGCTTAGGGGAGAGGTTTCAACTAGAAGGCATTACAAATCAGGATGCCTGTGGAAGTGGGGATGCTGCAGTGTGGTGGAAGTCCAGAAGCCAGTGCAATGTTGGTCTGCTTTCTTGATCCCCGCAGCCAGTTCAGGGGCACACATCGGTTACTGCAACTGAAGTGGCCATACTGAGAGACCCAGGGATCAAGGCAGAGTAAGGGCAAGCCAATGTCTGGCATGTTAATATTTAAATTGTTTATTTTTTCAACATATTTTACTCTGTTATTGATTATTAGCAGAGGTACTGACTGTGGAATACAAGTCTCTGCTCATCTGGGAGCTGCCCAAATTCTGGGGGCTCAGTCCCTTTAAAAACAGTTTGTAGCAAGCTTTGGGTTAATGTACACTCAGTTGTAGCAAGTGATTTTTGCGTGCAGACGTTTCACTCTTTATGAGCTTCTTCAGTGCACTTTAAGTGATCTAGTTACACATAATAAGGTATATGGTCAAATACTTTACTTTATGGGACTTGAGGTTATATATAAAAACATACATCTTACATACCTCTAGTAATCTGGTGTGTAAATAAGGGGGCGCTTGCTTCCATCCGTCCTTGGTTTTTAGTCTGATACTACTGTAAATCAATTGGGCTATTTTAATATTTACAATTTAAATTGTCAAAGAAGCTTAGTAAAGGCCAAAGGTGTACCTGTATTATCTGGTATAGTGCGCTTCATCTGGTCACTCTGTCAGTGATTGGATAAAAGCCTTATTTGGCTGTATAACATAAAAGTAGGAGAAATGGTGGGGAGGACAAATTAGTGTCCATAAGTTTTCTTATTATGCTCTCTGCTAGTGCTAAACACTGTGTCACCTACCTCCCTCAATGCGGATCCTGTCTGTGACAGGCTGGCAGACCGGCTTATTGCAGCCTGCTTTCAGCGTGCCGGTGAACCTTGTGTGGCTCGCTGAGGCGGCGTGGCGGTCTCTCAGTTCCGGGGGCCGCCCAAGGACGTAATAGGGAGTGGGGATATTCCTTTCCCCCTCGTCCTTCTGCCAATCAGGCAATGCTTTTACATGACGCGAGTTGCGTCATTATCGGCCGCATTGTGGGAATGGCAGGCGCCATATTTCTGGAGCCCAGCAGTAAAGACTATAATTCTTATTTGCTTGATTTTATCATATTTTGTGCCCAAAGCGGTTTGGGAAGCAAGCGCTGCCCTATTGTTTGTTATTTAATACCCGTTATCTGACTCTGTGGAAGTAATTGCTGTCTTGTACCTAAGTGTTCTTTAACTATGTGTGAGTGTGTCTTATTGTATTATAAATGATATTGTTACTGGTCTTTCTAGTAGGCTATACTATTATGACTTTCATCTCTACTATAGGATTATTATATGTTTGTTTCCCTTGATTGGGGGACTTTTATTAAAAGGGACCCTGTTATTTAGGGCAGAGAGATAAACGGGGGGGGGGGGGGAGGGGGTGGGGGAGGGGAACAATCAGAGGGGGGGATTTTTGGGGTAGTTTTTTGGGGGAAAGGGGAAACAGGGGGAAAGAAAGAAAGAAGGGGTGGGGGGTAAGGGGGGGGAAGGAGAAGAAAATGGGGGGGGAGGAAAGGGGGGGGTTATTTTGGGGAAAATGTATTACCTAAGGAATGGAACAAAGCTGCAAGAATCATTAATGCCTGGGGGAATAAGGGCCTTTAATGAGACTATCCATTTTGTTTCTTTTTGTAATGTTAATTTTCTTATATCGCCCCCTCTTGGGTGCGAATGAACTCTATCGAGGACCTGGAAGGTTGCCCCTGAAGGGGAGCCTTCATGTTTAAGGGCCCAATGTTTGCCGACGGGGGTGAGGAGATTCCTATTTTTGATGTCTCTAATATGCTCATACATTCTGGTTTTTAATTTTCTATTAGTTTTACCCACATAAAAGTTTGGGCACGTGCACATTAGAATATATACCACGTCTGTGGTATTACAGTTTGCAAAATGTCTTTGTTTGACTATCTGCCCATTCGGTATTTCTATTTTTTGACCTTCTTTAATAAACTTACAGGTTGAACAGCTTTGGCATTTATATGTACCTACGGTCTTACAGCAATCTTTCTTCTTTTCCTTGAGAAAGTGGCTCTTTACTAATTCATCCTTTATGGATCTCGTTCTACGAAACGTAAGGTTTGGGGCATCTGATATGTAGCTTCCTATTTGTGGATCCCTTTGGAGAATGTACCAGTGTCTATTAAGTATTTGTCTAATATGTTGATGTTGTGTGCTATAAGTGAGTATAAATGGAGTGAATTCCATTTGTTGTGATTTCTGTTTGGTCGTGTGTAGTATTTCGGTTCTATTTCTCATTTGGGTTCTTTGGTATGCCTGTTTCAAAACTCTGTTGGAGTATCCCCTTTCTTTCAACCTGCTTCTGATCCCCCCTGCTGCTATTTTAAAGTCTTCTTCGTTGGTACAGTTACGTTTAGCCCTCAGATACTCCCCGTATGGGATGCTATTCTTTAAGGCTGTAGGATGTGCACTGGTCGCTCTTAGTATATTGTTTGCTGCTGACGGTTTGCGGTAGAAGTTGGTGGAGATTGTCCCTGTTTCGTCTTTCACAATTTTTAAGTCTAGGAAGTTTACTTCCTTCTTATCATATTCTAGGGCAAATTTCAAGTTGTATCGATTTTTGTTTATAGATGCTATGAATGTTACCAATTGACTCTCGTTCCCTCCCCAGATGATTAACACATCATCTATGTAGCGATGCCATGTAATAATGTGTCTTGTGTAATCCTGTAGTCTCTCTTCTCCCCACAGTTCCTCTTCCCAATGGCCCAAGTATAGGTTTGCGTAAGATGGCGCACAAATCGTGCCCATAGCTGTTCCTTGTGTTTGATTATAGAGTTGATTATTGAATAGGAATGTATTGTGTGTGAGTATAAAGTATAACAGGTCCAGGATAAACTGGTTGTGGTCTTGTTCCTGAATGTCAAGTTGGTCCAAATAGTGTTTGACAGCTCTGAGTCCTAGTGAATGTGGAATACTTGAATATAATGCTTCTACATCAAGTGTGACTAGTAGTGTGTCTTGGGGAACAGTTATGTCTTCTAGGATTTGGAGGAGGTGGGGTGTGTCTCTTACATAGGATGTCAGAGACGTCCTTGGGCGGCCCCCTGGAACTGAGAGACCGCCACGCTGCCTCAGCGAGCCACACAAGGTTCACCGGCACGCTGAAAGCAGGCTGCAATAAGCCGGTCTGCCAGCCTGTCACAGACAGGATCCGCATTGAGGGAGGTAGGTGACACAGTGTTTAGCACTAGCAGAGAGCATAATAAGAAAACTTATGGACACTAATTTGTCCTCCCCACCATTTCTCCTACTTTTATGTTATACAGCCAAATAAGGCTTTTATCCAATCACTGACAGAGTGACCAGATGAAGCGCACTATACCAGATAATACAGGTACACCTTTGGCCTTTACTAAGCTTCTTTGACAATTTAAATTGTAAATATTAAAATAGCCCAATTGATTTACAGTAGTATCAGACTAAAAACCAAGGACGGATGGAAGCAAGCGCCCCCTTATTTTAATCCCAGATAACTAGAGGTATGTAAGATGTATGTTTTTATATATAACCTCAAGTCCCATAAAGTAAAGTATTTGACCATATACCTTATTATGTGTAACTACATCACTTAAAGTGCACTGAAGAAGCTCATAAAGAGTGAAACGTCTGCACGCAAAAATCACTTGCTACAACTGAGTGTACATTAACCCAAAGCTTGCTACAAACTGTTTTTAAAGGGACTGAGCCCCCAGAATTTGGGCAGCTCACAGATGAGCAGAGACTTGTATTCCACAGTCAGTACCTCTGCTAATAATCAATAACAGAGTAAAATATGTTGAAAAAATAAATGTATGTAAATGTATGTTATCAACAATGATTGACACTGTAAAGGAATATTATGTATCAACAAAAATAAATGTTTGACTTTTATAATGCATTTATGTTATTTACATATTGCTAACCAAAGGTGACATACTCCTAGTTCCCCTATAAAGCCCTTCACAAAGAAGGGGTCACCCACACAAGGGCCCCCTCTCTCTCCCCCCAAAAAATTCATATAGATAGAAGGGTGGGGACAAATTATTCTATTCTTAGGCAAGGCCAATTTAAGGGGGAGCTCATACTGACCTCACTCCTTACCCCCACTCTAAATGTTAATATTTAACCTAATGTTAGCCAGAGAAGAACACAAACCAGAATATATTACCTTATCACAATGAATGTAGTAGAAATGGTCTTTGTGGTATATAGCCTTGAACATCCTTTGGAGTTGTCGGGAAGCTCTGCCATGGACAACCAGGACAAACACTATCCTCACTGGGTTGGCTGCCATATATTCTACCGAATCTTCATCCCACTGAACATTGTTGTTTGCCTTTCCTGGTGGACAGCAGAAAGCAAAATATAATATATCAGCAAATCACAGATGATAATGTAGAAGCCTCTTTTACTTAAAACAAATTTCTGTACAAGAATTTTATTTGCAAAGCATGGCCAATATATGAAAGAAAAATGACAAAAATCCGAAGACAAAAACATTTCTCATGACTGGTAGCTCTAAAAAAATATACGCTTTATTATAAATTTCCTGATAGGATCGGCTTTCTGATTCTATGGGAGAGTTTGCTTTTGTGACCTTTTTTATTAAACCATCAAATCAGGGCTGCCAGGGGTAACCCCACATTCACACCTATGCAGATGCAGTTGCTGTTTCTGTCCCAGTTGAAGTTCAGCTACAGAATTCAGACGGTGTCAGGGCAGCCAAACTGGAACAGAAATAGTATCTACAACTACATCTGCATAGAAGTGAATGAAGGGTAACTCTTAGGGTGCCAACAGTTTTGTACCCTCTGGATCTTTCTGCCTGATCACATGACCATTTTACTTTTTAACTGGCTGTACTAAATCCATCTATAGGGGGCATTTTAAACTGGGATGCCCCACATATTTCATTTACAACAACAAACAAATCATACAGGATACTAAGAGTAAAACACAATATCACATCTCTAGCAGATATGTTTTTAGTGTTTGATACATTTTGATAAATAGAAAGTTTAATAAATAGAATAAGGTTTTAAGTGACTTTGATGTTCTTTAGCTGTCTTTAAAATGGCACAAGACCCTTTTCCCCACCCCCAAAGCTCCCACCTTCCCTCCTGTACCTCGGGCAATGCAGTCGACCCCCAGCATATCTGAATGGCTGGGCACGTAAGCAGAGGACGCGGCCGATGAGAGCAGTGTGGAAGCCACCGGTAAAGGAGAGTTTACTAACGACCCCTGGTGATTCACATAGTGATGCATCTGCTTTAAAGCAGAACAAAACCCTTTTCTTTCTTACCCCGCGACCCACACTCGCCCTCCCTGGCGAGTACAATTTTGGAATTAAAGAACACCTGCTGCTAACGCTGCTACCTCTGCTGTTTACTTTCATATCCTCAGAACTGAGACACAAGCAGCAACAAAACAGCTTCCTTCTTCAGACTCATAATGACAGTGTTTCTCCTCTGGGCTTTTGATATGTACGCCTAAGTACCTGAGTAGAGATATGCAAATAGCAGTTCCCTGTTGCTGCTATAATTCTTATTATACTCAAATAAAATAATCTCTTGGCAGATGGGCTTCAGAAAACAAAATAAGAGTACATCTGTAGTTCTCAAACATATACAACATTTCCATTCATCACTGGTCCTTAAAAACCTCTCCAACAAGTTATTTTTTACTTAGATAATTTATTTTTCTCACAAAAGATTCATTCTGTTGCAGAGTATGATGGGCGCAGCAGAGTCAAATCCAGATAGACATTTGTGGTGTAGTAGGAACTGGTTTTACTGAAATATGCATGCAGTAAGAGAATGTCACCTTACATGGTGGCTAACATCAACAGGAAACAGAAGTCATAGCAGCAAAGCTGAATAGACAGGAAAGACGGCACATCAGAAAAATGCATATAGAGGCTACAGTTAAGCATTGGTAGCATTGGATCTAGTGCCCTAAATTTAAACTGCATTAAATCTAGCAAATGTCACTTCAGCAACATACCAAGCTACAAGTTGTTGGATCTTAAACACCCATTCTTCTTTGTAAGCCTTGAGTGTCAGGGGCTTGGTAAGGATATCTGCTGTCATATCCTCAGTAGGGCAAAAAAGTAACTCAAGAAGTCCTTGTTCTTGAAGATCATTCAGAAAGTGCACCTTCACATCAATGTGCTTGGTTCTCGAGTTAACTCTTTCCATCTGCACAAGTGCAAGGCATCCTTGATTTCCTTTCTTGATTCTCGTTGGTTCCAGCTGTAGTTTACTCAAGTCTGTTGGTGTCTGTGTGGTTTCTTGAATAGTCTTCTATGAAAGTTACTATGTACCTGTTGCCTCTAGGTGTAGGTGGGTTTAGGGGACCACATACATCACTGTGATCTAGGTCAAGTGGTCTTGACTGACTGTTGCTCTTGTAGTTTTTACTACACTTAACAGCAAATGGCCAAGGGGATACTGTTAGATCCTTTGTCAGATTAATGATTTGTAGTTCCTGTATACATTCTGGGTGTCTGGCCTAAATGTCTGGGCCAAATGTGTATACAGTCATTGTATTTATGGGTGCATAGTGTGAAGGTGGAGTATGTTGGGGCGCTCTAATTTAAATCTTCTGCTGGAGTTTTACTTTAAATATCTGTCCCATTGTGGGAATTCAGCTCTCACTACAATGCAAACATGCTGTGACAGTGGCATAGACAGCCTTCCTAAAACCTAAGTCTGGCCCCTTTGTGAGCTTTTATTGGCTGTAATTGAACAGTGACATAGCATATCTAAAGCATAAAAAATACAATTCTGTGATTACTCACCTGTAGAATTGATATTATGAGTATACAGTACGTCCTGCTCCAGATAAGATACTAACACTTGGGTATTACTCCGCCAGATGGCGCTGGACTGCAGAGACAGCGAAATTGGCTCCTCCCGGCCCCTCAAATCCCCGGGACCTCCCACAAATCCCCAGCATTGAAAAGCAGTTAACGAGAAGCCGGGAGAATTAAAAACAGAACCAACTAGTCACTATAACAATGATAACAATCACCATACAGGGGATCAAGGATAATGCAAAACCAAGGGTGTGGTGGAGCAAGACGTACTGTATACTCATAATATCAATTCTACAGGTGAGTAATCACAGAATTATATTATTATTAGTATACAGTACGTCCTGCTCCAGATAAGATTCATAACACTTGGGACATCCAATAGCAGTGTCCATAAAGTAGGGTGGGATCCCCAAAGGTAACAACAGACAGGTCAGACCACTGCCGCCTGCAGAACCTTGTGGCCAAAAGCAGCATCAGCTGAGGCCCTAACATCAACCTTGTAAAACTTTGAAAAGGTATGAACAGAAGACCAAGTAGCGGCCTTGCAAACTTGTTCAACAGAAGCCTGGTGCTGAAAAGCCCAAGAGACACCAATAGCACAAGCAGAATGAGCAGTAAGGCGGAAGGGAGAATTCTTCCCCTTAGCAGAGTAGGCCTGAATCACAGCCTGACGGATCCATTTGCTGATAGCAGATTTAGCAGGAGCCAGACCCTTTCTAGGACCAGAAGGAACCACAAAAAGAGCATCGGTAGCCACCAGATAGTACTTCAGAAACCTAACCACATCCAACGAATGCAAGACCCTCTCCTTAGCATTACTAGGATTAGGGCACAAGGAAGGAAGAACAATGTCCTCATTCAAATGAAAGGCAGACACAACCTTAGGCAGAAAATCTGGCTAAAAGCGAAACACCACCTTGTTCTGGTGTGGATGGAAAGTGCCGCCAAGTCAGACACACGCCTAACAGAAGTGATAGCCACCAAAAAGACAACCTTGAGAGTGAGAATGGCCAGGGCAGCCTCCTGCACAGGTTCAAAGGGAGCACCCTGCAAGGCAGACAAGACCAAGTTCAAATCCCAAACAGGCAACATAGTCTTATGTGGGGGAGGCACATGAGTAACCCCCTGGAAAAAAGTCCAGATTAGAGAATGCTGAGCAAAGGACCTCTGGAAGAAAACAGCTAGGGCAGAGACATGACCCTTCAGAGTACTGAGCTGGAGCCCCAGCTCCAACCTATGCTACAGGAAATCCAGGATCCTGGGAATAGAGAACACACGACAGGGAAGAGACTTAGACTCACACCAGTCAATGTAGACACGACAAACCCTATAGTAAATGGAAGAAGAAGACTTCTTCCTAGCCTTTATCATGGTATCAACAACAGAGACAGACAGCCCCTTCTCCATCAAGATGGAGGTTTCAACAGCCAGGCCGTCAAAGCCAGAGTTTGTAAATTGGGATGGCGTAAGCTACACCGAGTGAGCAGGTCTGGCACCCTGGGTAGAGCGTTCTGATCTACTGCCAGCTGCACCACGTCTGCGAACCACACTCTTCTTGGCCACCTGGGGGCCACCAGTGTTGCTGGCACCCCCTCCTGAGCTATCTTGCGCAGAGCCCTGCCCAAAGGGGGAATGGAGGAAAGACATACAGGAGCTGAAAGTCCTGCCATGACATTGCTAGAGCATCCGTGAATCCTGGGACAGGGAGACAAAGGCCGGGAGCTTGTGATTGTGACGGGACGCAAACAGATCCACATCTAGACACCAGTCACGCAGCAGCCGAATCCAGAGAAAATGGCGCCGGGTATACCTCGAGGGGCGGGCTGCGGAGACAGTGACGCGGAACACGCCAACCGTGGGCCCTGCCCCCCCCGAAAGAGCGCGAAGCAGCACGCGCGACAAGTAGCCAATAACGGCGCACCAGCGCCTGAGTTAAAGCGCAGAGCACAGTGGAAGTGCGCGCAGCGGCAAATTTTTAAAACGCAACCAGTGCAACCAAGTCAGCGCGGCGACTGACACCAACCAGACAAAACAAAATACAGTGAAGCACCAAGGCATAATCACACCCCCCCCCCCCCCCACCGAGAGCTACAAGCAGCGGCCACTTAACATAGGGTCCACCTATAGAAGGGGCAATAGTGCGGGAGGGGCATCCCATAGAGGCTCACCATATGCCTATACCGCCTACCCTTTGGTGGGGAAATGCGGTGGAGCAGCGCTCCTAAGCACCTGACAGTGGTGCTGCCTACCATCACCCGGACCAGCGCAGCCAAGGCTGGGAGGCACATTAATAATGGAACGGGTGGGAATAGTCATACAGGGCCGCAGGCTAATAGCCCCGCTCACCTGCGAGAAGAGAGAGCCATCTTGTCCTTCGCAGTCCAGACTGCAGAGAAGATCTGGGGGATTTGTGGGAGGTCCCGGGTATTTGAGGGGCCAGGTGGAGCCAATTTCGCTGTCTCTGCAGTCCAGCGCCATCTGGCAGAGTAATACCCAAGTGTTATGAATCTTATCTGGAGCAGGACGTACTGTATACTAAGAATATGAATGCTTGCCCAAGCTTACAGTAGAACATTCCTCTCTGTTTTCCAATGTGAGGCTGAGACTTTCACACCCCAGTCTCGGTATCATTCACTCTGTCTCTCGTTGGGTCAAAGCCCCTGGCTCACTGAATCAGAGCACTCTGGCTCTCGGGGTTAGAGCCCTTTGGCTTTGTGTGTTAGAGCCTCCTGGCTCTGCAATCTTCTCTATCTGTGCACAGCTCAGCAAGGTTATTTATCAGGGCTTTCACAGATTCTTAACAAGGCCCAATGTTCTCAAAAGACCAGACTGGATTAGGACTGGATACAACTTCTATCATCTTTAAATTCACTATCTTACACTGTATTATGCAGCGCTTGTTAGAGGTTCCGCTCATAAAAAAGAAAATCTATATGAAAATGTGGAGGTGTTTCCCAGAGCAACCCTTTGCTTTTATTTTCTAATTTGTGTTTAAATGGTCAGCTGGAATACAACTGGCTGCTACTGGTTATCCTACCTGGGCCATTTTTGCTAGAAATAACTTATTCGATATTAAAAGGCATTATAAAACCATTTTTTGGATGAGTCAATATTATGCCTCCCAGTAGGTCTTTTGACCCCTACTATGATTTCCATTCTTCCGCCACATGGAGAAAATAAATTAAAGGTAGAATACATTTTCTTCTAATCAATTTCTTGCAAACCTCAGGGCACAAGAATTATATTTTCATTTATACTCTTAAAGGACCCAGGAGAACAGGTCCCCTTTGCAAAAACCAATATATATGCAACTTATCCACAGGGAATGGACCATAAATTTCCACGCATGAGGTCACAGATTTGCTAAAGCATACATATATAAATATGTACATTCATGGAATCCTATGTGCTTCTTCAGCCACATCTTTTTATAGCATATTTCACAACTACATTGGGCTTTCAGGTGATTGATTCATTGATCTGTGTTGTGTTTGAGGTCAAGCTTCACAGCCGTTGTCTGCGTTCACGCCTCATGTCATCCATCACATTGAGATCGCCAGAGGGCAGGTCATCCAGCTGGGTTTGTTTCTTTCCCTGCACAGTTCATGTCTCTATGTTACTAGTGACCTTTCTGCATCGCATGATTATTATTGATAATGTGAAATATTGTTAGTGCAATGTCACATGCGTGAGGACAGCATACGTCAATGGCAGTAAGAAGACGGCTTTGTGCCTCTGTCAGCTTTTGAACTTGTGATTCTATTTCCTTGATTTCATCAGGTACAAATTTCAGTTGTCGGGATACATGGTCAGAGTTCTTGCATTTCTATTTACAGTAAGATCGACACTGTAAGCCTATGTAATTACAGTGTGTTATATTTCGATGCTATAGAAAATAAATTACTTAAAAGTGATGGGCAGAATGTTCTTATAGTACACGTGCTAATTAGTCAGTTTCATTGCAAAAACATGCTTGTTGCCTACATCTGACAGCCACTAAATTTATAATGGAAATTTAGCTGTCTCAGACGATCTGTCTGCCACTCCTTGGCTAGTGCTCACCAGCACTTCTTTCTGTGATCATCAAGTGCTTCTCCAAGTGGCAGACGATGATTCAGGGACCGAAGTTCTGATTGGAAGTGTATTGTCAGGGTGCTGTGCTGCTACAGCCATTTTTCTGCTTTCCCATTTTGTGTTGTGACTTTTGTTGCCGACCTTAGGTACGAACTTTGAGCATGTTTTGTGTGCCATCTGTCAACAACCAACTATGGATAGTGGGTACATGCTAGACTTCAGCCAACAGCCACAGATAATCAACTCATGGTCCTGCCTGCCAGTCAGCATCTGGGGCTTCATCTGGTGCAAGCCCTGTGCCTTGCCTCACTTGCTAGTGTCAGGTAGGTGGTCTTGCAGGGGCTCGCATTGGCAGATCTTCAAAAACATCTTGTTCAAGGTACCTAAACCTGAGTTACACACAGTAGGATGGGATAGCTCTTCCCTTGACGTATGCATTTTTACCCCATTTTTACTGCTTGCAATGCTGCCTCCTCTGGTCTTTTGTTGGAGATATGTGCGGCTACTGTGAGGCTGTGCCAGACTACACTAAACTACACTGAAGCGCTTACTACGGATATGGACACTTCACAAAGTAGAACCTTGGACTGAGGTAAGGAGAACAAAACAAAATATTCGATTTAAAAAAAAAAAATAAATTAAAAAGAATGAAATTGAAATAGAAATCAATGTGTGTGTGGCTATGCAATGCTGAAAATAGTATGTTGAGGGCTAATTTCAAAGTAACTGAACAATTATAAAAGCCCCGACATGGTGCAGCCAATCAATAAAGTAAATGAGAGAGCATATTCATGGCATGTGCAATGCATTTTCTCTCTAGAAGGGCTGCCAAGCTATATCTCTGGAATAACAATAAGTAAAGCACTGCTCAGTACACACATACTGTAAAAGGTGCCTGACTAAGATATAAAAATAGGCACAGAGAGAACTAAATACAAATAGCTTTGACTTTGAAAACCTTAAAGTTTTTCTTTACTTTGAAAAGGCAAATTCTAAAACGCATGAGCTTCCATAATATTAGTATCAATATGTCAAAGAGGGTATTTACTCCTTTCCATCCAATCCTGGTTTCAGAATATGACTTGCTTGTTTGTTTACTGTAATATCTCATCTCTTCTAGTAGATTTATGAAATAAAAAAGGACATTTGGAGAGGTTTTTGGCACAGGAACCTGTTTGTTTCAAAGACATGTTACTAGCATTTGTAAATACATGTAAACACCTCTCCCTGGGCTCTGCTTTGATAGTCAGCAAATAAAATTTGCTTGTCTCCTGAGATCAAAGGCAACCCCCTACTCCCTCTCAGCTTGTGCACAAGCACAGCATTACATTCCACCAGCTCTGCAAGGCCACGCCCACTCTCCCTCTGTGTGAGAAAGAGAAACCGAAATTAAAACGTTTAAACTGTATATCTCAGCAAAAAAAGCTTATATTTAAAAGCGTTTAAGAGATGGCCAGGTGTAGCCCTACATAAGGGTTGGCATTGGCATTGCCTGCCGTCTCCCCCACAACATTCTTTTGAAAACTGTGAAGTCATTTGATGAAAGATTATTCCAACCTTTTACATCTATTGGGATATTACAGAAGAAAACACGATAGTGATTTTATACTACCTAGCAGATGTCCTTCAATTTGCATAAATGTCCTGAACCTTTGTTTCTGAATATTCTGTACATTACTGGAACTCCCAGTCCTAGCTACTGAATGGATATACATTTTGCTGTACTTGAAAATCCAAGGCAGTGCATGTGGTGGTTCAAAGTGCTTTGCTCCTTGACTGTCTTTCATGACTTTCTAAAGTCAAGTGCTTTTCTGCATCAGCGTCAATGCATTAGAACCTATAGTACATACTGTACCAGGTAGCTTACAGTTGTACCGCACTGATGTAGAGTCAATTAGACGATATATGTACACTGTTAAGCCGTGATTTAAATATTATGATGCAGAAACAATACTTGCCACCGAATCATTTTTTTTCACAATAGACTAACCAATGGCTTTTGTGTGTCATTTATTTCTTAGTTTGGGTTGATTATCTCTTCATGTGTAGACACAATAAGCCTCACGAAGGCTAATGAGATATACATCAGGCTGTAATTTAATTGCATCTGCGCCTTCAGTCAATTTTCACTGACCTTTTTCTGTGAAATAATTTCTGAGCCGCATCAAATGACCTGCAGCCGAACTGATGGATGCATTGGAATTAGTGCACTTATTATTCAGTTGGGTGACTACGCTGCAGGAAGAAGGGAAATTTGCCAGGCTATAGTGAATTGAAGTGGTACATATAGATCGAGAACCTGCATGGGGTCTAGTGAAAGCATAATTTGGGAATCCATCCGGAATGGATCATACTGCTTAAGTGGCATGAGTGTTTTACTGAGAAAGTCAACAAACCACGTAGGTGGACTTAGTTAATGCCAAGGTTAAAGGCACACTGCAATCACAAAGCAAGCATATCTCAATACCCAGAACTGATGCCATTACTTGTCACTGATGACCTGCTCCTGTCTGCCTTACCTCTTACTCCTGTTGGGTGAAGCAATAATTAACAATGGCATGCCTTGGGGCCAACGTTTAATTTCAAACAGCTAGGCATAAATGACTTTGTCAAGTTCGAGTCTACACTCAACCACTTGGCACAATAACTGACTATAACTTTAGTTGGGCTTGACGTCTAGAATGTTTGGTTCACCCCATCCCTGATCCAGTCACAGTTGCTCCCACAAGGACCGATGAAGGATTGCAGTGATTGGGTGGGTATTTCTGGTGCAGCTTTATGAGTCATGAGGATGCTCTGCTGTGGTCAGAAGCAGATGTGGGACTACTGTGCCTTGCTGCGCTAGCTAAGAGCTGCAAGGGACAGGATGACTGTTAGACCCTTTTTTGTGTGGTCCTGAAGGAATGACATTGAAAGCTGGGAAAACATTGGTGTCCTAAAGCAGGACAGGCATCAGGTGAGCTTCTTCCTATCCAATTATTGCCAGTGCCTGGACTGTCCCTTTAAATTAAACTCTTCTGGACATGTTTACTTCTCCAGGCGATAACACATTAATCTTTTAGTAACTTTTTTTTTTTTTTTTTTTATTGTCGCTCATTGTGGGTTTTGCTCTAATAATAAAAGATGGAAATCCACATTACTGTCTGCAGATACAGTAAGTAAACAGTGCATCCAAAAAGTGCCTCCAGAAATCCTTTGCTAGAAATGAATTGTATGTCTTGGTTTCTTGTTGCCGGCTTGGGGGTTTTCATTCTGCTGATGTGACAATGTTGTATTGCTCATTGAGGGAAGTTTAACAAGCATTTTCCCGTGTTCAAAAATAAATCCAACCTCAGCATTTTATTAGGAGCAAACTGCAGCTCATGACAATTATTTCAAGTGGTGCTTATTTTCTACCATGTCAACTGTTTTCTGATGCCACAATCTGAGAAGAAATATTTGTCATTATTATGAGTTGCTATAGTCTGTGTGACATTGTTAACAATGTGGGATAACACAGATTTAAATGTACGCCGGAGGTAAAGTCTACAAATGTCAATTCAGGAGGTCCGATGTAGAATCCATTATCACAAGACTGCACAGGCCTCCTCTCTAAGTACATCATCACTCTAAGAAAGTGTTTTCTTAAGACTAACACAGGCATGTCAACCGGTCAGGATTTTTGGAAGCACAATAACTTTTTGTGGCACTCTGCCAGATAATAATAGTATACATATTATTATAGTTTTAATATACTTATAATGCATATATAATGATCACCGGTGTTTGAACAGGCATGCTTCTGTCTTTTTTTATCCCTGTTGTTTCATGTGTTCACTCCAAGTCTGTTTCTTTGCTGTTTCTGTCCTGAATTCTATCTGCTTCCATATTTCCTGTTTGGGACACAGCTCCTATCTGTGTTTGGCCTAAAATGTTCCAGTACTAATACCAGTGGCATTCTGGGGGGCGCCATTCTAGCCTATACCTCAGTGGAGATGTCAACCTGACATGAGGCTCAGAATTTAAAGAGTAACAACACACAGGAATTTCACTTTCCCTTTTGTTGTTCCTCTCTGTGTGGTGGCATCCTGAATTGGGATGCCTCGCTGAGGTTGCCCCGTTTCACTTACCTTCCTTCCGCTCCCACGGTGCAGACTCTGGCAAGAGCCATGCACTGATTGGCTGGGTGGTGCGCTGTCACTTGGCTCCCTTCGCCAGCCACATTCCTAACTTTTTTCATGGAGTACCATTCCCGATTTTTGCAATTATACCACCAATAGTACAGACTTCGTAGGGAGTTTGGAGGTCTGATAGACCCCCAACAATGCAAGCTATTTTGCTAGTAATGCAGTCATTGTAGAACTCCCTAAAGATGCACAGGTGACGCAACCAGTGCAGCAGCAGAGATATATGCGGAGATCCAGAAAACATGATCTTTTGGTGGCTCTCGAGAAGAGGGTTGGAGAACACTGGTCTAAATTAAAACAAAAAACAGACAATACACAACTTTTGTCCCCCACAGCGCTTTCTTGTAGATCGATGTGATGTCTGTGGGGCCTTGTTTACACCCGACACGAGTATTCCATTCATTGCAATAGAGGGGGCGTGCCAATGCGGGGTTCTACATGCCCCGCCTTGGCATGCCCCTGCTATTGCAATAAATTATGTAGTTGTGTTGAACCCAGCCTCATGTCTGCCAGGCACCGGAGGAGGGAATCAATAAGTATAAAGAGGGCGGCGCTGCACAGAGCAGCTGTGGTGAACAAAATCATTTTTTTAATGCCTGCACAGAGACATTAAGATTTACATAAAAAATGATATAACATAAGCTGCTACATTGTTCTAATGAAAGTTTTAGGTGTAAATTATACTTTAACACTTTTAACACCCTCTCTTTTCTCATTATCTCAATAACAAATAAAATGATCCGCCATGCTATTAGATATTTTAAGGGAACGTTTATGTCTCTGTGTACAAGACTAGGTATATACATACATGGTATATGGATGGGTGTATTGGCCTAAAACCTATAACAATTCTGTACCATTTTGATAAACCTGAGATCCCATAAATCAGCCATATTGGATGCAGCTTGTGAGCCACTATTGACATATTTCTTTTGGGAGAAATTTCAAACCAGGGTTCCATATCGACAAAGAATAATTAGGGATTGGGCTCTTCATCTTGCAAATAAAAATTCAAAATGGATGGGGGCTGCACACAAATCCTATAACATCTACCCTAAAAGGGGTAAGTAATAAAAATTTATAAAGAGAATGATGTTTTGAAAAGAAGGTAAGGTGAGTAGAGTCATTCTATGTTATGCCCACAGTAGGCATTTAACACATTATCGTCAATAAGTTGTTTGAGAGCAGACCCTTGGCTATATTTGGTTGCTTTTACTTCTGGTAGACAATGGCAGTGTGGAATGTAAACCAGCATCTGTATATTTTGTATTTAACTAGTCTACACTGGCAAAGCACAACACCTGTGACAGCAGGAGATAAATTACAGGAAATGGCTCCCAGTGTAAAATCAACTTGCACTGTCTCTCCATAACTTCTGAGGAATGCAAAATGATTTCCCAAAACCGAGATATCACTGACACGTAATCATTTCATGGAAAGTTTTTAGAGAATAAAGGATAAAAGCTGTACCTGATGTGCAGTGTACTGTACTGAGGTGAGGGGCTGAGTGGGGGATACAGATGGTTTGCACAGTAAGATCAGATGCTGCAATCCAATCTCAAGTTATCTGATAAGAAAATTGAGTAACAAGGTCTTGCTGTGTGGCGTCATAGTTATTTGTGAATCCAGCGTATCCCTCCGAGAGAATCAAACAGATGTGCCATGTTAATATCAATTATGACCTTCATCTACTGGTTTTTTTATCATGGGAGAAAAAAACTGAATGTACAAACACCATTACAGAAATTGTTAACAACAGCAGCTAGCCAAGCAAGGCTAAAGAAGGTCTCTACTCTCAATGGGTACAGTGCCTCTCAGGAGCTTAACGGCATTGCTAGCTCCCTTGTGTCATGGAGCAGGCCTATCCATCAGTAGGCCTTATTTCATCACAGACCCTTGACAGGAAGGCCGGTAATTTCCCACAGGGCTGTGTTGTGCAACTAGGACTAGATCACCTTCAAAGTCCACTTTAATTGAGCACTGTGGTCAAATATTGTGGACTACTACCTGCAATATTTTGCTGTCCCATATAAAATGCTATCTATCTATGACAATATTGGTTTGTTTAGGAACCTTACACAAAAGAGAGGCATTCATTAATAACTTAATCCAATATGAAGAGGGCCCGAGTAAAAAAACAAAGCAGTAACAAAATAACAAAAGTTGACTTTCCCTTTAAAGTGGATCAAAATCCAGGATTTTGACAGGTTTTGGTCCACTCTCCCTCCTCCACTGCACAAGACGCCCCCCACGACATGAAACTCCCTGGGATCACCCGTATACTCACCTTGCCGATGATCCCATGGTGCATGCGTGGGTCTTTTAGACTCCATGGACGACCCAGTAATGTTTGGTCCTCTTTAAAGGGGGAGTATAGTCTCTCCCTGTCCCCAGCCCTGACAAGCTGTGCAACCACTGTCACCACCACAGTGCAAGATTCTCATGACAGGTTAGGTGTTTTGTAACCCCCATACTGCCTCAGAGCAGGGTGAAGGGAGAACAAGTTAAGGGGTGGGGGAAAGACTGGACTTCTACTTTGTAAACCTTTGTAAATGTGGTCCCTACTCTAAGCTATATAAGTTTTGGACATACACAGTAATGGAATTATTGAATTCTAGCTTACATCTACCTGTGGTGCTACACATGGGGGGGGGGGGACAGTTAAACCCAGTTTCCACATATATTTGCAAAGGTGTGTAGCTGTGACCTCTGTGTTAACTAGATTTTAGAGATACCATAAATATGTTGCTGGTTTACAGGGCTTGAAAGGGTTTTCTATGCCTATTTCAGATATAAACGTGTTGAACAACTTCCATCTTATTTATCTGCATCTTTTAGATATGTTCCACCAATGGAACCCAGCTGTACAGGGAGGTTTCAACTACTCCTGTGCAGCACCATAGGTATAGGGGTAACCTCACGTAAGATAGCTCTAAATTTATCAATTGCATGTCACAAAAGTGGGATTCTCAAAGATTAGAGCAGTAACCCCACTCACAGATGTGTCCTAATAAGGCAAGTGGTTTCCACATTTATTTAAGCTAAATATTAGTGGCTGGTAGTTTGATAAGTACTGGGAACCTCAGTGTGTTGGTAATCCAAAGAAAGGATGCATGCCAGCTTTAAGGCGATATATAGTTCATATTTATTTCAGTCTCACTAAAATCATTTCATATTAAAATCACCATAAAAACAGCAAACAAGGTTTGTGCGACGCGTTTCAAGGGCTACTGCCCTCTTACTCATATCTCAGTGTTGCCTGTTTCTGCTTGTGGTTACCAAAAGGGGTTAATTCAACAGAAAAAGAACGTGTGTGGCCAGAGTGGTGTCAGTGATACAAGACCTCCATATTCTGTACTGGTTTACATCTCCCTGTCCCATTAGAACACCAAATGTTTCTAATAAGGTGTTCAAAGACTGCTGTGCTTTTTCTAAAACATTTTGGCTGAAATTGGCTTTAAAACGATTGACCACTGTACAGAGGACACATAAGGGTGTTTCCCGATTATTATTCACTCTTAGCTCAGTTTGCTTCCAATTCCCCCCAAAATTGACATGTTATTGTACTATTGGCATGAAGAGGATGCCACTCTGCTCAGCCATTTAACAAATCTAGCTGGAGAGGTAGTGACCTTGTAATAAGAACACTTCATGGATGCACAGTAATGCCGCTCCTTGCCAGTTTTTAAAATAAATTGAAAAAATATTGATTTTTATGTGTTCCTCTCAGATGAGAAGAAGGCAGAGAGAGAACTCACCATAATAGTCTGTAACACATTAACTGGATTGTTCTTAGAGCTTTACATGTGTTGAGGGAAACTTTATACTGGAAATACTTGCTGTTAAATGTAGTTAGCAGTTTTTAAAAATGGGCTACGAGTTACTGAATGTCATTTTATTAACAAAATGGAAAGATTGAATAGGCTTATTAGTACTAAGGAATAACTTACTGAATACTAAATGTACCAAACTAAGTACTAAGTGTCACTTAAAAGAGTAACCATATACCTAGGACACAACCACTAGCATTCTTCTGCCCTATGACTCTTTGACAAAAAAAATGGCATCCCTTGCTCCTCTCTGGGGGTACTCCCCCCACACATCTGCAATACAGTGCCTTGCAGAGGACAGCTAAAGAGGCGCAAGGAATGCCAGTTATGGGAAATTCAGGTAGGCCGGATGCGCTGCCGGGGATGCAGAGCATGCGGCTGTGCGCACTCCACATTGAATTCAATCAGAGCTCTTAGCTGAAGGATGTAAACATGGCAAGGGCTCTGATTGGACAAAAGATGAATTTTACTGGGCGAACTGGGGGTTTCACACAGCGGGGCATCCCAATTCAGAATGCACCGGGGCAAGAATCAAAACCAGTGAAAATACCAGGTATATTTTGCTCAAAGTTGACCGCATGTTGATAAACGTTTTTTTTCTCATAAATTGGGGCGCCACTTCTAATTTCACCCAGGGCCCGACTTTGACTAAACTGGCCCTGATGGTGAGTGAGTGAAAGACAGAGACAAATATAGTGATGATCCCAGCTTTTCTAACACTAAGAGGAAATTTCAGCTGCAGAACAGGAAATGACCCAACAATTCACTACTGAGAGACAGGCCTGGCAAAATACAATTCTGTGATTACACACCTGTAGAATTGGTATTATGAGTATACAGTACGTCCTGCTCCAAATATAATACTTACAAGTGGGTTATACTCCGCCAGATGGCGCTGGACTGCAAAGACATCGAAAATAGGCTCCTCCTGGCCCCACAAACCCCCAGCATTGAAAAGCAGTTAACGAGAAGCCGGGAGAATTAAACAGCCCAAACTATCAACTATAACAATGATAACAATCACCATACAGGGGATCCAAGATAATGCAAAAACCAAGGGTGGGTTGGAGCAGGACGTACTGTATACTCATAATACCAATTCTACAGGTGAGTAATCACAGAATTGTATTATTCTTAGTATACAGTACGTCCTGCTCCAAATATACCGTATTTTTCGGCCTATAAGACGCACCTGCCCATAAGACGCACCCAAGATTGGGAGGAGGAAAATAAGAAAAAAATATTCTGAACCAAATGGTGTACTGCCTGAGTGGCTGGGTGCAGCAGCATGCCTCAGCTGAACAGACGGAGAGTGCGGCCCCTGTGAAAGGTGATTGTTTATGGGTGATCTAGGTAAGTTTTAGACTAAGCCAAATGGGATGCCCCATGGGTAGTAAATTGGCTGGCCATGCAGGCTTTTAGACTCCAGGGCCAGCCATTCAGGTGGTTGGTACTTAAACCGGACCTTCACCATGATTTAATGAAAAGCCCAAACTCTTAAAAAACAATTCCTCAGCATCTAAAATTAATATATTTTACATGTTTAGTCACTAATTTATTATGCTTTCCCCCACTGGGCTGCAACTCTGTTCGGGAATTTAGGATACGGGCGCCGCCATCTTGACTCAGAAGCATCACACTTACTGAGGAGAGGAGAGTGGGATAAGGTACAGGGGGGCGGGTTATAGCTGTGCTTTGCTCAGACAGAGCAGAGCTGGGGTCAGGGAAAGGTCAGCAGTCCCAGAATGCAGAGCAGCACAGTCACTTCCTGTTTGCAGGCACTTCCTGTTTGCAGGCTGCCTGCAAAAATGGCAGCTTCCATAAGCCGCCATCTTGGATGTTTAAAGGCTTATAAAATGCAGTAGATGCAGGTAGGATGATTTTTAATGTGAGCAATCTGTATGTACAGGGTGTGGGAAACATATAAGATAGACTCTTATTTAGAGTGAAGGTCCGCTTTAATAAAGTGGACGAACACCCAGCATTTTCGCTATCCCGGGTTCCTGGTTAGTCTCCCTGGGGCACTGTGGTTTGGATATCCTGTTGTGTAACCTTTGATTGCCAGTAAAGCTCACCTTTTCCCAGTCCTACAGCACATGTGCGATCAACACAACATCACTTACATCATTCGGCTGTATGTGGCCATGGCAGCAATTCAGAAAGGGATGCAAGTGATGCAGACACTGGCCACGCATGCACTGTGGGCTTGTTTGACAGCTAAGAACACAGGCAAGGGATTTCACACATCAGGACATCCCAGTTTGGGATGCCCCAAGGGAAAGGGCATCAGCCAACTCAGACTTCAGGTCAGTTTTGGTCCACTTGTACAGTTATTAAAGTGGACCAACACCCAGATTCCCGGGTCGATCCAATCCCTCCCCGTGGGGCATCCAAATTTGGGATGCCCTAAAGGAAAGGGCATCAGCCAACTCATAGACTCCAGGTCAGTTTTGGTCCACTTGTACAGTTATTAAAGTGGACCAACACCCAGATTCCCAGGCCGATCCAATCCCTCCCCGCGGGGCATCCAAAATTGGGATGCCCTGCTGTGTGAAACCCCCCAGGACGCCCGCTAACCTTACATTACTCCCGGTCCAATGGCACATGCGTGGGACGCATCTTGCGCTTCTCTCCAGCAGGGCGCGTGCCCATGCCGGCCATTTGTGAATGGCCAGCACGGGTGCGCTCCCTGTTAGAGGGAAGCACGAGATGCGGCTGCCATTGTGCTCAGAGCCGCTGAGCTTTGACGCGCATACCTCAGCGGCTCCGAGCGCGCAGATTGGATGAGCGCCCGCGCATGCACCATAGGAGCGGGGTGAGGTGAGTTGAATCAGGCGATCTGGGGGGTTTCACATAGCAGGGCACCCTGATCCAGGGAAGTGGGCCCAAAACCCAGAATAGTAAAATTCCTGGGTGTTGGTCCACTTTAACGTCCAGGTGATTTTCTTACTAACATTAAAAGCTAAGATGACAACTACCTGCTTTTCCTTTAAAACTGAGGAAGAAGACTGCAGCCTGCTATGGAAGATTCTAAGATTCACACTGCTGACAGGACTCTCAGCACGTTGTCAGTGTCTCTCCTCTCTTCTCATCTCCCTCCTCTCCTCCCCCTCGCTCCTCCCCCCCCTCCCCTCTGTTCCTCTCCTCTCTGGTATGAGTCAGCCAATGAGAAGTGTCTTGGCCGGCTAGGAGTGACGTCAGCTCTTCACAGACACAGCTCGCTCGTTCTGGACAGCACAGCCGTGATTCCAGCATGTCTCCCTCACTGAGAGACATAGCTATGCGCCTACCCTCCCTCCCTCCTCTATCCCGAGGCCACTGACATGGGAACCCACACAGCGGCCAGACACCAGGTAGGATCAGCTCCTGTTGGTGACTTTGCTGGCGCCCCCCCCCCCAAACCTGCCTGTGTAACAGATCGGATGTTTCTAATGGCGTCCAGCCACCTATACCCGGCGGCCCCACATGCTCCAGCGCTCATTTACTCGTGCACCCCTGCCCCACAGTTGGTAAAAAAAAGTGCATTCGCCCTATAAGGCGCATGGCCATTTTCCCCCTCTTTTTGGGGGAAAATTAGTGCGTCTTATAGGGCGAAAAAATACGGTAATACTTACAAGTGGGACATCCAATAGCAGTGTCCATAAAGTAGGGTGGGATCCCCAATAAAAGGCAGCAGCAGACAGGTCAGACCACTGCCGCCTGCAGAAGCTTTCGGCCAAAAACAGCATCAGCTGAGGCCCTAACATCAACCTTGTAAAACTTTGAAAAGGTATGAACGAACAGAAGACCAAGTAGCAGCCTTGCACACTTGTTCAACAGAAGCCTGGTGCTGAAAAGCCCAAGAGGCACCAATGCACCAATAGCACGAGTGGAATGAGCAGTAAGGCAAAAGGGAGGATTCTTCCCCTTAGCAGAGTAGGCCTAAATCACAGCCTGACGAATCCATTTGCTGATAGTAGATTTGGCAGAAGCCAAACCCTTCCTAGGACCAGAAGGGACCACAAAAAGAGCATCAGTTTTTCTGAAAGTTGCAGTAGCCACAAGATAGTACTTCAGACACCTAACCACATCCAAAGAATGCAAGACCCTCTCCTTAGCATTACTAGGATTAGGGTACAAAGAAGGAAGAACAATATCCTGATTCAAATGAAAGGCAGACACTACCTTAGACAGAAAGTCAGGTTTGAAACGAAACACCACCTTGTCCTGGTGTCTCTCATAGTAGGGGGGCTGAATGGAAAGCGCCGCCAACTCAGACACACGCCTGACAGAGGTGATAGCCACCAGAAATACAACCTTGAGCGTAAGAATGGCCAGGGAAGCATCCTGCACAGGTTCAAAGGGAGCACCCTGCAAGGCTGACAGAACCAAGTTCAAATCCCAAACAGGCACCATAGGCTTACGTGGAGGGCGCACATGAGTGACCCCCTGGAAAAAAGTCCTGATCAGAGGGTGCTGAGCAAAGGACTTCTGGAAGAAAATAGCCAGGGCAGAAACCTCACCCTTCAGAGTACTGAGCTGGAGTCCCATCTCCAACCCATGCTGCAGGAACTACAAAATCCTGGGAATAGAGAACACACGACAGGGAAGAGACTTAGACTCACACCAGTCAATGTAGGCACGCCAAACCCTGTAATAAATGGAAGAGGAAGACTTCTTCCTAACCTTTATCAAGGTATCCACAAACGAAGAAGACAGCCCCTTCTCCATCAAGATGGAGGTTTCAGCAGCCAGGCCGTCAAAGCCAGAGTTTGTAAATTGGGATGGTGTAGTGAGCCCTGAGTGAGCAGATCTGGCACCAAGGGCAGAGCGTACTGATCTACTGCCAGCTGCACCACGTCTGCGAACCACACTCTTCTTGGCCACCTGGGGGCCACCAGAATTGCTGGCACCCCTTCCAGAGCAATCTTGCACAGAACCCTGCCCAGCAGGGGAATTGGAGGGAAGACATACAGGAACTGAAAGTCCTGCCATGACATTGCTAGAGCATCCGAGGTCAAGGCCAGAGGATCCTGTGACAGAGAGACAAAAGCTGGGAGCTTGTGATTTTGGCGGGACGCAAACAGATCCACATCTGGTTGGCCCCAACGGTGACACAGTGATTGAAACACCCTGCTGCATAGGGACCATTCTCCCTGGCGAGAGGTCCCCCTGCTCAGAGAGTCCGCCAGGCGATTTTCCACCCCCGGGATGTACACAGCTGATATGCAGGCGACATTGGCCTCCGCTCAAGTCAGGATCAGAGACGCTTCCTGGAGGGCCCCCTTGCTCCGGGTCCCTCCCTGATGATTGATGTAGGCAACTGCTGTCTGGTTGTCCGAGCACACCTGAACAGGCAGGCCCTGAAGGTGAGTAGTCAAGTGAGCCAGAACAAACCTGATCGCCCGTAGTTCCAAGACATTGATAGGTGTGTGGGCCTCCTGAGAAACCCACCCCCCCAACCTGACAGACTGGCATCCGTAGTGACCGTCTCCCAGGGAGAGGTAAGAAAGGATCTGCCCCCAACAGGTTCCTTGAGTCCATCCACCACAAGAGGGACTTCCTGACCCGAGGGGAGAGCACACAGACCCCGTCCAGGGACGCTGGGTCCTTGTCCCATACAGACAATAGGTAAAGTTGCAGAGGCCTCAAGTGGAACTTAGCATAAGGGACCGCTTCGAAGCATGCCACCATCAGGCCCACCAGCTGCATCCCCTGCCTGATAGAGGGATGACGACAAGCTAGGAGGGACTGAGCCTGTGCAATCAGACTGTCCACCTTCTGATGAGGAAGGAAAATCCTTGCCTGAACAGTATCCAGATTCATTCCTAGGAATGGAGTTACCAAGGAAGGGGACAGTGAGGACTTGGGGTGGTTGATCACCCATCCAAATGACTCCAGAGTGGACACCACCAGCTGAGTATCCAACTCTGCCTGATGTAGAGACTGGGAAGTGATGAGAATGTTGTCCAGATAGGGAAGCACGCGGACGCCCTGACATCTGAGCAGAGACATCACGCCAGCCAGCACCTTGGTGGACCCCCTGGGGACTGAAGTGAGGCCAAAGGGCAAGGCCACAAACTGGTAGTGTTGATCCATCAGAGCGAACCTGAGGAACCTTTGATGACCTGGGAACACAGGAATATAAAGGTAAGCATCTTTGATGTCCACAGAAGTCATGAAATCCCCTTGGCGCAGGGAACTGATGGCAGAGCGCAGAGTTTCCATGCAAAAGCGCCTGCCCCTGACAAATTTGTTGAGGATCTTCAAGTCCAGGACGGGCCTGACTGACCCATCATTTTTTTTTGGTACTGTGAATAGATTGGAATTAAAGCCCTTGCCTTTTTCTCTTAAGGGGACCTGGCAGATGAACCCCAGCTCCAGGAGGCCTTGCACTGCTTGCACTAGCTCCTGAGCTGACACAGGGTCCTGAGGAATCCGGGATCTGATGAATCTTGGAGGGGGACAGACAGCAAACTCTATCTTGTAACCGGAGGACACTACCTCCTGAATCTATCTGTCTGAGACATGAAGCCTCCAGATGTGAGCGAAGTGCTGCAGCCGCCCCCCCCACCCGGATGGGTGAGGGCGCCCCATCATGCCTGAGGGGGCTTGGGGGATGATTTTGCTTTGGGACCCCAGGAGGGGCCAGGAAGTCCATGTCCTTTGCCCCTGCCCCAGAAATCTCCCCGGGTCCCAGGAAAGGAAACCCCCCTCCCCTGTCTGGCACCACGGTAAGGGGAGGAGAAGGAACCCTGACCCCGAAAGGGCCTAGATTGACGCCTGCGCTGGGGTAGCCTGCCTCCCTTAGAAAAAAGGTCCAGGCGGTCTCCAAACAGGCGCAGTCCTTTAAAGGGAAAACCAGTGAGGGCCTTCTTGGCAGCGTTGTCAGCAGCCCACTGGCGCAGCCAAACCGAGCGGGGTATAGCCACCACAAGGGCAGATGTTCTGGCACACATTCTGATGGTGTCAACTAATGCAGAGAGGACAAAATTTACAAAAACATCACAACTGGAGAGTGCATTAAACACCTCACAAGGCAAATCATCAGGGGCACTATCAAGTATATTTCTGATAAGGGTTCTAGTGGCCACAGCAGTAATGGCAGAGGCACAGACCGGGCGCAGCGCCGTCCCCACACATGCAAAGGCGTGGGATGCCAGCTGGTCAATGCACCGGTCCTCAGCATCCCGCAGGGTAGTAGAGTCAGGGGAATGCATGACAGAGGTATTAGGCAGTCCTAGGATCGGGGCATCCACCTCGGGGGGGGGGGGGATGACCAACACTTTACCACCTCAGCAGGAAAAGGATACTTCCTATCCCAACTTTTTGGAACCCCGGGAAGTTTACTGGGGCGCTCCCATTCCTTGAGCACAAGGTTATGGAAATGTGCCTGCTCGGGAAATTCCAAACGTGAATTTGCTGTATGGAAAAGCTCCCCTCTCTGTCTGGGGGCCGCAACAGGGAGAGAGATGGACAGAACCTCAAAAATCTTGGTCAATAATCTGTCAGTGTCATCCGGGGCCCAGAGGTCAGAGCCAGAATTGTCATGACCCCTTGGTCTCTCATCAGATGAGCCCGAGTCAGAAAACAGCTCCCCTTCATCAGACGGGGTATAGCCACAAAGATTCAAAAACTCCTCAGTTTCTATAGGGAAAATAGTGACATTAGGCATTAAGTGCCGCTTTGTAGCAGGGGCCTTACGCGCTAAGGACTTAGCAATCAACTGCTCAACAGTAGCCAGTCTAGAAGACACATCAGGCTGAGAATCCCCACTTGTATGCAACTCAGCAGGAGTGAGATTTAAGCTTGGGGGAGTAGGTGACGTAAAACGAGGTGCAGCCACTAGCAGGCCAGATTGCAATGCAAACACCTGCTCAGCACAGGGTACACAGACCCGCGCCTTGTCAGCGTCAGCATGAGGCTGCCCACACGCTACACACAGCTGGTCTTGTCCCGAAGGAACCCCGGTCACATTATCCTGGGATGCCTCCATATGGTGATTATAGCGGCGCTATATGCCGATAGGGAATAACGCTATATAGCAACCCCGGATTCCCCAATAACCCGCTAGGGAAGTGGGAGTATTAACAAGGCCTACTAGCTATAAAACTAATAAAGGGTCGGGAGAAGCCAAAAGGGTTCGCCCTGCCTGAAAGACATAAGAAGCCAAGACCGTAAGCACACAGTAATAAAAGTAAGAATATAAACTGCCCGCGAGGGCACTTACGGACCGCGGTAGGTAGAGGTCCGTTGCGCATGGGCCAACCAAGGAGGTTAAAGATGGCGTCGGTATACCTCAAGGGGCGGGCCGGTATTAGCCATGACGCGGAGCACGCCATAGATGGGCCCCGCCCCCCCGAAGAGCGCGAAGCCAGGACGTGACAAGCAGCCAATGATGGCGCCTGAGGTAATGCCGCCGCCAAGCACGGAACAAAGTGTTGAAAAAAAGAGCGCGCGGCGGCAAATTTCAAATGACAGTAAAAAGAAGCCAGCGCGGCGGCTGACACAAGACAGACAGAATAGATATAAAGTGTAAAACACAATGCATAGCATATACATTTACACCCCCCCTCTTTTTCCCCAAAGGCTACAAGGAGAATGAGGGAGGACAGCGGCCACTTAAACAGGGCCCACCGATAGGCAGGGGCAAGGGTCACTAGTGCGGGAGGGGCATCCCATAGAGGCTCACCATAAACCTGAACCGCCTACCCTTTGGTGGGGGATTGCGGTGGAGCAGCGCTCCTAAGCACCCAACAGCGGTGCTGCCTACCTTCACTCGACCCGCGCAGCCAAGGCTGGGAGGCATAATACTAGTGGAACGGGTGGGAATAGTCCTACAGGGCCGCAGGCTAATAGCCCCGCTCACCTGCGAGTAGAGAGCCATTTCTTGTCCTTCACAGCCAGACTGCAGAGAAATTCTGGGGATTTGTGGGGCCGGGAGGAGCCTATTTTCGATGTCTCTGCAGTCCAGCACCATCTGGTGGAGTATAACCCACTTGTAAGTATTATATTTGGAGCACGACGTACTGTATACTAACAATAGATCAATTCAATTCATCTCAAATTAAAGGAGGTAAGACACTTATACTGTGATTTTAGGGTCAGCCTACTGTTTACTGTACCCTCTGCAGGCAACTGTAGCTGTAAAATTATTATAACAAGCAGTTTGTTGATTTCTCCTGTTGCTGAAATACAAACGTGTCCCTAAGCCCTGACCCATGTCCTTGACTTGAAAGAGCAGTGTTTCCCAACCCTCTCAACGTGAGTCACCAAGTCATGTTTTGTGGATATTCACATACACATCTCTATAGATATGCCTGAGCACCAATAACTTAATCTATGTATCTGTGTATACATCTGCAAAACATGACCTGTTGGCTTACAAGAAGAGGGTTGGGGAACACTAAAAAAATATCTGTTTAAATGCTGCTGGGGTTTTATAAAAGTGACAGCATTATGTGAGAGCTGGTTTACACAATGCTATTCATTCATTAAAGCTGACACCCCCTGCTCCTCACTTCAGGCACACAAGAGAAGCAAGGGATGCAAAAAGCAGTGAGTGGAGCACTTACACATTAGGGTCGATTCATGGTCGGTGCGCAAAAAAGTTCAGGCGGAGCACAAACAATTCCGCATTTGCCTAAACGCATGATTCATGGCTGCGTGCGCAAGTCAGGCGCAGGTGCGAATCACACCAAATGGCAAACACATGGAACAAGAACAAATTGTGTCTTCTTGCTACAATTTGCGCCTTCCGCAAGGAAAATCTGCTGTTTTGAAGCTCAAATGGCCAGCTAAGCACTTAACCGCTCCCTATGGTTCCTCATGTTTTTCCCCTTTCCTTTACTGTTTCTCCATAGTGATTTGATCTCTCCAGCTTTTGAGTTTTCTGCGAAGCTCTATTCCCCATTCCGGAGTGTATTCTCTGGAGAACCCGTGTTCTCCATTTTTTGGGGGGTGGCTTTTTGGGGGATCTTTTAATTCCAGTTACCCCTTAAAATTTTTTTGCCCAATGTTTTAACTTTCTTTGGGGCCCAATATCCCCATTTTTGTTGTTTTTCCCTTAATTTTTGTGATTTTGCACAACAAATCCCCCACAATGGTTCAATCCCTAAAAAGAACTAGCGGCTGACACTTTTATTGCTCAAAAATATTTCCTCCACCTATTTTCTGGAGGAAATTCACTCTTCCACATCTGCGCACTCTTTTCTGTCCCCTAAACATACCATAAATCAGGTGTCAGTTTGGAGCACCAAAATGGTGCAAGCAGAAAATTTGCGCAAACTGGCGCAAAAACAAATGCACATCCCATTTTGACGACCATGAATCAGGCGGAAGTCCGAGCGCAACTTGGTGCTCCAAAAAACATGCACAAATTTGTGCATGACCATGAATAGACCCTATTGGGACAAAAATAGAAGAATTATTCTGTCAATGGGTGTGCACCTAGCAGCACTTCCTGTTTACAGGTGGCCTGCAAGTGCATAAGCCGCCATTTTGTTTCTAAAATGTACTACAGCAAGAATTAGAAAAAGGTTTTATGTGCAGCAATCTAAATTGCCTTGGGGAGGAATGCATATGAGTATTGTTTGTTGTGTTGGTCTGGTTTAAGTCATTTTAGACTCTTGGTCTGCTTTAAGGTCAAACATCATTATGGCCTTTCTAACATAGCGGATGCAGCATGACCTGGAATACACAACATCAGAATACAAGAGAAACTGGAAATGAACCAAATCTGCACTTTTTGCTGTGTCTGCAGTCTTTGGAGCTGGCCTCCTTTCGTGTAGTAGTATATAGATAAAAATAGAGTTATGTCACTTCTCCGACAGTGAATCCAAAATGCGTAAAATGTGCTTAATCGTAAGCTGGCCCTTCTCCATAAATACAATCAATGGCGTTACAGTCAGACATTATAGTGTGTATCCGCAGTGCAATTAAAGTGTAATCACAATGCAGTAACTGTATCTCTTGTGAAGTACAGTCATGAAAATGCAGTGGGGGCAGCCCCAGCTTCATGCGGAGGGGGATATTTTATTTCTGCTGTGTTTCTGTAGCAGGATGAAATAGATTGTATGTGCTCTGCCCAGCGTCTCCTTAAAATTGTCAAATACAAAATTCATCTCTTCTCAGTTTTATTGTCACGCTGTAGCCTAACCCCGCAGGCAAATATTACTTTCTTAACATTATTTATCCTTCAAAATAGGCACCAGGGTATATATCTTGCTTTAAAACTGCTATTTCACTAGTTTCACAATATCATTTTAACACATCTCAGAAAGTCTACTTCTACAATATACATTTTTATCCAATTTTAATAAAGCTAATTTCTGTTTTCCAATTGAACACTACAGACAAATAATATGGCCGTAAGATGTTCACCTGAAGCCTGTCCCATGTGTATCTCCTCAACCATCTACTGAGCTGCACCTGCTGTAGCAGGTCACCAAAGTTTGCCCCTTTTTTCCACCACCATTCTCCAAAAATGGTTGCACAGCCAACTCTGTCCCTCAGCGCTCCCAACATAAGCTAGTAAATATGAGCTGGCAAACAGTGGTTTAACTGATTTGCTCAGGCAAGGAGTGCTGGTAGAGGGGGGGGGGGGGGGGGGGCGCAACACCGTACGTGCCTGGTCGCGAATTGTAAAAGAAATGAGGGGAGACCTACTACAGCATCTACAGCACAAGACAAGAAATGGAAGAGAGGTACATGGGACAAGCTACAGAAGAGCTCCTTGCTGCCTTATTGCCTGGATTGTTTCCATAATACTATGAATGTCTGACAGACCTGAATGTCTGTTGATTGAGGTGTGCATGGCAGAGGAAGCAAATATGCCCTAGGTTACTGCTCATGAATTTTGGGATCTAGGATTAGGATATGTGAACTGGGGGGGGTCACAACAAATCATGGATGCCCTAAATGCTACTGTCATGCAGGCTGTTTAGGACAATATTTAGTGGGGAATAGGAACATCAGCAATTGGGATGTCCTCCCGAGCTGCGATCAAGTCATTTTTTTTAAATGACTGTTGGATCACTTTAATGTTTTGAAAAAACTCAGCCTTTTATCTCAAATAGGATCTTACCTAACCTGCCCCCCAAGCCAAGTATTGTTTAAATGATTATTTTCTAATTTTGTTGTTCCTCTGTTCCTCTCATAATCTTGTGAATGTGACACTCCCTCTTGTTGAAGGTTCCAAATGAAGAAAAGCAGCCTCAAGTTGTGGAGCCATTTCCACATTTAGAGAATGGGTAAGTATTGAGCAATGTGTGGGTAGCTGGAGGTTAGGTACTCTTTGCACCAAACCCATGGGGCAGAGTTGGCAGGGTGAGCTTTAAAATGCTTAGTAAGGTGGGCGATTTAATATACTTTGCTTTAACATTGGAAAGCTTTTATTTGTTTTGTTTTATTGGCATTCAAACTTTTAACCAGAGGCTTTTCATAGGCTGAATAACATCTAGACGTGGCTTTCAAGGATGTTGTTCTGTAAGCGTGATCATGCTGTGCTTTTAAAACTGGTTGTACCATAAAATTCAGTGCATCGATCAATCTACTAAAACCAATACAATACAAACTCATTTGACTCTTATGACGCTTCGAACAGCAGCGCAGTCGCCTCTTAAAACATCCCACACAAATTTAAAGCGTAAATTGTTGCTTTGTGGACATTTCTTTTAGAGAACGCCATCAGTCAGTTTGCAAATACGTTTTATTTTACTTTTCTTTAACAAAAAAACAACAATGGCAGCTCTTTGCTATTATGAGAATTCACTTAAACCTTCAGAAAAGAGTAGAACGCTACAAAATAACACCCCTTTCAGCATATAACTACCACAGATTAGGACATGGGTGCTCCATTCCCTTTTTCTACTCTGACCAAATACTGTCTGGAATCACTTCTAGAAACCTGTGTCACAAGTCTTGCCTACAATTATCTGTAGTGATAGGTCAAGGAATCTTTTTTTCAGGTCAGGTAAATAAAGCAGAAAAGTTTTCAAGATATAGATACTTTAATGTTGTGAATTGCACATCAGAATGGTATCAAGGAACTCATGGCAGTAAGAAGCTATTAAAGGTCATGTATCGTTTCTCATGGAAGACGAAATTAGCCTGAGGTCATTGGTGGGTCTGTGAAATCTGTAATTTCATATGAATGCATTTCATCCCTGATAAGCTGGAGCAGCCTTGCTCTGTGTCATCCAGATGTGGCAGAGACCACCTGCTGTGGGGGCTGCAAGACGCCAGACCTTCCCAATTCTCACAAATGGAAGGCTCCCTCTAGCAGTGAGGGCTCCTGAGCAATATGGCCGGCAGCGCTCATGAACATGCTCCTTTCCAGTTTCTCAGTGTTCCACAGCCTTTTCGGCACCCTCTGGCTGCACACGGCCAAATTTCAAGAGCGTACAAGCCATATGCGCATTTATGAAAGCTGCTGACTAACGCTATATTGCTCAGAGGTCCTCACTGCTAAAGAGGCAACTGGCTGCCTCCACAGTAGATGGTCTCTGCTACATCAAGATGGCGAGCATGGCTGCTCCAGCTGATCATATACCATAACAAAAGAATGAATGCAATGTATTTAAATGGCTACATTACACTGATCCACCAATGTTCTTAGGCTGATTAAAATAATGGAAGCATGTTATAGATGAATTCCATTTGGCCAAACAGAAGGGACATAGCAAGATCACTACTGGGGTTCATCTGACCCCCACAAGAGGTTCAGATCAGATAGGGCCTCTATGGAGCACCTGGCCTCACCTAGAAAACAAACGTTCTGCACCATGGCTGACCTGGGGGCTATGAGTGCAATGAGGCTAAACAGCACCTTGAACTGCAGAGAACTCCTGGTTACTATCTGGGAGATAAACTCTCTCCACTAGCAATGTTCAGTGATGTGATTTAGAGACTTACTGCATAAAGCAGACCAACGCCTGTGTGGTGGGTGTGTTTGTACTGCCGCTATAAGACAGTCTGGGGGGCGGCATCCAGTATGCTGGAGCCCCCCTGCACATAACCCCCCAGAACGCCAGTAATTCTTACCTTTAGCTTCGATCCTCGCCGGGAATCCAGTGCCGTGATTAGCCGCCACTATTCCAGCCGCTGGTATGCCCTACCTACGTGAGTGACGACGGCTAATTGTGGCACTGGATTCCCAGTGGAGGATCGAGGCTAAGGCAAGGTTACAGGCTTTTGAGCTGATTATGGGGGGGGGGGGGGGGGTTCCAGAATTCTGGATGTCTCCCCAGACTGTCACCACTTCTATAACCTTGTAGAGTTCTGAAGAGTCTAATAGGAATACCACAGTCAAAGTAGTTTACTATCCCTTGCCAGGACATGCCTAGCCTATGGGCTGCTGAGCCTCCAATGTGCTTCCCAGCTGGTCAATGAGGGTGTTCATCAGCTGAAACTAAAGAATTGCAGAGCAATCATAGACAGGGTTGATAATGTAGCAGGTGGTTATACCCCCACAAAGCATTGCAGGGACAGATCACAGGCAGGAGGGGATATGAAGGTACATCATCTTTATTTATATAAGGGCAGAAACTGTGGCAGGGCACAGCCATGATGTCGAGGCTGGAGAATTTCAGGGTGTGGTGTACAGTGGGGAACAGGTATGAGCAAGGGGGTTTGGGAGGAGTCATGAGAATGAAGTGGAATGTTAGAAAAGTATTTGAGCAAATTCTGGCACAGGCTTCAGATGAGGCTCGATTCATTCTTCAGGCTAATCCCAGTTGGCCACAAAACAATGTTGGCCCACCAGGAATTCTCCTTTTGTTCCCTACCTATACCCACATAAGTATATATTAAGGGGCAAGTCCCCAGATAGGCAATTAAAATAAAAAGTTTCCATTGCCAGGGGTGGATTTTTAAAGCTAACATCACATTTAGACTGGGGGAAGGGTGGGAAGGGGTGGCCAGAGGTCTATTGAGACAAAGAACACAAGGGGAGTGCACACAGTAGAAGAGCTTTAATGTCAGAATATCACTCAGCAGCGACGGCCTAGTAATGTAAAAACGTGAGCACTGCAGAACTGCTATGACCTAAAATTTCAATGGGGACGATGTCTCCCATGGCGCATATGAAAAAAGAGTAGGTTAAAAACTATTAATATTCCCCCTCCTCCTCATTTTATTACACCCTCACTCAAAAATTACCAGTATGCTAATCATCCCCAAAATTAACAGCCTGAACATCTACCATGGGGAATGGCAGACTATTTACTTTTATTAATGTTGCTTAGTGAATCACATAGGAAGTGTGTGAACATTGAATCTGATTATAAAATCTTGCGTGAGAGCATCACCGAGCAGAGCGCAAGCACTACCACAGACTCGTGCTACAAGTTACCCATGAACTTCCTCTCCTTCCTCAATACCAGGAGTCCCCTAGTATAGAGGGGGCATCATGCAGGGGCACGCAGGTACCTGCACCACGATTTGCAGATGACTTAACAGGAAACCACATCATTGGAGATATGTGAGGGGTTAGGTAATCTAATCTTTAATGCCATTTCCCCTATTACAGTATAACATTTAATTACTTGACTTAGAGACCCACAGGCACGGGGCAGGGGGGGTGTCAGCTTGAGAAACCAGCCTATTTGCCATCTAACTAATGGGAAATGAAACAAAACCTGTTGATTTACAATAGTAAACCATGGTCACGGTGAGCCCTCTTGGGTGCAGAGGTTTAAATTATATATACATATATCCAGACAGAAAAATACAATTCTGTGAAATACTCACCCGTAGAATTGGTATTATAAGTATACAGTACGTCCTGCTCCAGATAGATTACTTACACTTGGGTTATCCTCCGTCAGATGGCACTGCACTGCAGAGACATGTAAAACAGGCTCCTCCCGGCCCCTCAAATACCTGAGGACCTCCCACAAATCCCCAGCATTGAAAAGCAGTGAACAAGAAGCCGGGAGAATTTAACCACCCAAAAACTGGTAACTATAACAATGATAACAATCACCATACAGGGGATCCAGAATAATGCAAAAACCAGGGTGGGGTGGAGCAGGACGTACTGTGTACTTATAATACCAATTCTACAGGTGAGTATTTCACAGAATTGTATTATTCTTAGTATACAGTACGTCCTGCTCCAGATAGATTACTTACACTTGGGACATCCAATAGCAGTGTCCATAAAGCAGGGTGGGATCCCCAACAAAAAAGGTAACAGCAGACAGTTTAAACCACTGCTGCCTGCACAACCTTGCGGCCAAAAACAGCATCAGCTGAGGCCCTAACATCAACCTTGTAAAACTTAGAAAAGGTATGAACAGAAGACCAAGTAGCGGCCATGCAAACTTGTTCAACAGAAGCCTGGTGCTGGAAGGCCCAAGAGGCACCAATAGCACGAGTAAAATGAGCAGTAAGGCGGAAGGGAGGACTCTTCCCCTTAGCAGAATAGGCCTGACTCACAGCCTGGCGAATCCATTCGCTAATAGTAGACTTGGCAGGAGCCAAACCCCTCCTGGGCCCAAATGGACCACTAAAAGAGCAACAGTTTTCCTGAAGGACGCAGTGACTACCAGGTAATACTTCAGACACCTGACCACATCCAAGGAATGCAGAACCCTTTCCTAAGCGTTGCTAGGATTAGGGCACACTGAAGGAAGGACAAACCTTATTTAAATGAAAAGCAGACACCACCTTAGGCAGAAAGTCGGGCTTAAAGCGGACCACCTTGTCCTGGTGTCTCTCATAGTATGGGGGATGAATAGACAGAGCCGCCAACTCAGACACAGGCCTGACCGAAGTAATGGCCACCAGAAGACAACCTTGAGGGTAAGTATAGCCAGAGCAGCATCCTGTATAGGTTCAAAGTGAGCACCCTGCAAGGCAGACAAAACCAAGTTCAAATCCCAAACAGGGTCCATAGGTTTACGTGGGGGACGCACATGAGTAACCCCCTGGAAAAAAGGTCTTAACCAAAGAATGCTGAGCAAAAGATTTCTGAAAGAAAAAACAGACAGGGCAGACACCTGACCCTACAGAGCACTGAGTTGGAGTCCCGACGCCAACCCATGCTGTAAGAACTCCAGAACCCTGGGAACTGACAACACCCGACAGGGAGGAGACCTAGACTCACACCAGTCAAAGTAGGTACGTCATACCCTGTGATAGATGGAAGAAAAGGCTTTCTTCCTAGCCTTCACCATGGTATCAACCACCGAGGCGGACAAGCCTTTCTCCATCAAGATTGAGGTTTCAGCAGCTAGGCCGCAAAGCCAGAGTTTGTAAATTGGGATGGCGTAAGGGGCCCTGAGTGAGCAGATCTGGCACCCCTGGCAGAACGTACTGGTCTACTATCATCAGCACCACGTCTGTGAAACACACTCTTCTTAGCCACCTGGGGGCCACCAGAATCGCTGGTACCCCTTCCAGAGCAATCTTGCGCAGAACCCTGCCCAGCGGGGGGAATGAAGGAAAAACATACAGGAGCCGAAATTCCTGCCATGACATGGACAGAGCATCCGTGGTCCAGGCCAGAGGAGGGAGACAAGGGCCGGGAGCTTGTAATTGTGATGGGACGCAAACAGATCAACATCTGGTAGACCCCCCAACGGTGATACAGGGACTGGAATACCCTGTTGCAGAGGGACCACTCTCTCTGACGAGAGGTTCCGCTGCTCAGAGAGTCTGCCAGTAGACTCTCTGCCCCCGGGGATGTACACAGGCGAAATGCATTGAACATTGGCCTCCGCCCATGTCAGAATCCGTGACACCTCCTGGAGGGCCTCCCTGCTCCGGGTCCCTCCCTGATGGCTGATGTATGCAACCGCCATCCTGTTGTCTGAGCGCACCTGCACAGACAGACCCGCAGGTGGTCGGTCAACTGACCCAGAACCAATCTGATCGCCCGTAGTTCCAGAATGTTGATAGGTAAGTGGGCCTCCTGAGGCCCCCACCTCCCCTGGCACCGCAGGGACTACCAGAATCCCCCCCCCCCAACAGACTGGCATCCGTGGTGACCGTTTCCCAGGAGGGGGCCAGAAGGACCTGCCCCCCAGCAAGTTCCTGGAGTCCAGCCACCACAAAAGAGACCGCCTGACCAAGGGAGAGGGAGCACACAGACCTCGTCCAAGGACGTTGGGTCCTTGTCCCAAACTGACAGAAGGTGAAGATGTAGAGGGCTCAAATGGAACTGAGCAAAAGGCACCGCCTCGAAGCACGCCACCATCAGGCCCACCAACTGCATTCCCTGCCTGAGGGAGGGATGGAGACACGACAGCAGGAACCTCACCTGCACAGTTAGAGCTTCCACCTTCTGTTGAGGAAGGAATATCCTTGACTAAACCGTATCCAGAATCATTCCCAGGAACGGGGTCACCGGTCCTTCGGGGATCACCCAGCCGAAGGACTCCAGGGTGGCTACCACTAGCTGAGTGTCCAACTCTGCCTGCTGTAGAGACCGAGAGGTGATGAGTATGTCGTCCAGGTAGGGCAGCACGCGGATGCCCCTTGGCCTCATCAGAGACATCACCCCCGCCAGCACCTTGGTGAGCACTCTGGGAGCTGAAGAGAGGCCAAATGGCAAGGCCACAAATTGGCAATGTTGATCTTCCAACGCAAATCTGAGGAACCTTGGTGTCCTGAAAACACAGGGATGTGAAGGTAAGCGTCTTTGATGTCCACAGACGTCATGAAACCCCCGGGGCGCAAGGAGCTCATGGCTGAGCGCAGAGTTTCCATGCGAAAACGCCTGTTCTTGACAAATCTGTTGAAGATCTTTAAATCCAGAATGGGCCTGACTGACCCATCTTTTTTGGGAACTGTGAAGAGGTTGGAGTAGAGCCCCTTGCCTCTGTCTCTTAAGGGAAATCTGCAAATGACCCCCAGACCCAGCAGGCCTTGCACGGCCTGCGCCAACACCTGAACTGAGACAGGGTCCTGGAGGATGCGGGACCTGATGAATCTTGGGGGAGGCCGCACAGCAAACTCTATCTTGTAGCCGGAGGACACTACCTCCTGAATCCACACGTCTGAGGCGTGATGCCTCCAGACTTCAGCAAAGTGCCGCAGCCGTCCCCCCACCCTGACGGGCGAGGGCGCCCCATCATGCCTGAGGGGGCTTGAGAGAGGATTTGGGCTTAGCCCCCCAGGAGGAGCCAGGACGTTGTCTTCTGCTCCTGTGCCAGGGATCTGCACGAGCCCCCGCGGACACCCCTTTTCCTTGTTTAGCACCATGGTAGGTGGGTGAAGGGGAGCTCTGGCCCCGAAGGGGCCGAGACTGCCGTCTGCGCTGGGGTAACTTACCTCTCTTAGCAAAAAGGTCTAGATGGGCCCCAAACAGGAGTAGCCCCTTAAAAGGAAGCCCAGTGAGGGCCTTCTTTGCAGCATTATCAGCACCCCACTGTCGCAGCTAAACCAAGCCGCGTATAGCCACCACGAGGGCAGAAGTTCTGGCACACATTCTGATGGTGTCATCCAATGCTAATAGGACAAAATTTACAAAAACATCACAACTGGAGAGTGCATTAAACACCTCACAAGGGAGATCATCAGGGGCACTATCAAGCATATTTCTGATAAGGGTTCTAGTGGCCACAGCAGTAATAGCAGAGGCACAGACCGGGCGCAGCGCCGTCCCCGCACATGCAAAGGCGTGGGAGGCCAGCTGGTCAATGCGCCGGACCTCAGCATCCCACAGGGTAGTAGAATCAGGGGAATGCATGACAGGGGTGTTAGATAGCCCTAGGGTCGGGACATCCACCTCGGGGGGGGGGGGGGTGACCAACATTTAACCACCTCAGGGGGAAAGGGATACTTCCTATCCCAACTCCTTGGAACCCCGGGAAGTTTACTGGGGCACTCCCATTCTTTGAGCACAAGGGTATGGAAATGTGCCTGCTCTAGAAATTCCAAACGTGATTTTGCTGTAGGGAAAATCTCCCCTTTTTGCCTGGGAGCCTCACCAGGGAGAGAGATAGACAGAACCTCAAAGATCTGGGTCAATAATCTGTCAGTGTCATCCGGGGCCCAGGGGTCAGAGCCAGAATCGTCATGACCCCTTGGTCTCTCATCAGATGAGCCTGAATCAGAAAAGAGCTCTCCTTCATCAGTTGGGGTATAGCCACACAGATTCATAAACTCCTGAGATCCCATAGGGAAAACAGTAACATTAGGCGTCAAGTGCCGCTTCTTACCAGGGCCCTTACGCGCTAAAGACCTCGCAATAATCTGTTCAGCAGTAGGCAGTCTAGAAGACACATCAGGCTGAGAATCCCCACAAGTATGCAACTCAACAGGAGTGAGATTTAACCTGGGGGGAGTAGGTGAAGTGAATCGAGGTGCAGCCACTGGCAGGCCAGATTGCAATGCAAGCACCTGCTCAGCACAGGGTACACAGACCCACGCCTTGTCAGCGTCAGCATGAGGCTGTCCACACGCTACACACAGCCGGTCTTGTCCCAAGGGGACCCCGGTAACACTATCCTGGGATGCCTCCATATGGTGATTATTAGGCACAATGTGCCAGTAGGGATTGACGCTATAAAGCAACCCTGGATGCCCCACCCGCTAGGGAAGTGGGAGTAATTATACAAGGCCCAATTATCAATTACACCGGGCCGGGAGAAGCCAATGGATTCACCCTCTGAAAGACACAATGAGAAGAAGGGGTGTCAGAACCAAACACACTACAATGAGTATAAAGCTGCCCGCGAGGGCACTTACGGACCGCGGTAAGTAAGAACGTCACACACACGTGCGACCTGACAACATGGCGCCGAGAGTACCTCGAAGGGCAGGCCAGTAGCGAGCCGTGACGCAGGGCACGCCAGGCCAGGCCCCGCCCCCCCGAAGAGCGCAAAGTCCACCGTGAAGCAGCCAATGAGAACGCAGAAGCATCTGAGGTAACGCCGCCGCCCGGCGCGGAACATCCAAATGAAGGAAAAGACGCGTGCGGCATTTGCAATAGTAAAAAGAAAGACAAGTCAGCGTGGTGGCTGACACCACATATACTAGTCAAAAGACAAGAGAAAACGCTGTATGCGCGAATCACGATACACGCTAACCCACACCCCCCCCCTTCTTTCCCTCCCAAAGGCTACAGGGAGAATGAGGGAGGATGGCGGCCCTCTGTACAGGACCCACTGCTACATGGGGCATGGGACAATAATGCGGGAGGGGCATCCCATAAAGGCTCACCATCAGCCTATACCGCCTACCCTTTGGTGGGGGATTGCGGTGGAGCAGGGCTCCTTAAGCACACATGGTGCCGCCTACCTTCATCCGACCAGCGCAGCCCAGGCTGGGAGGCACATCACACGAAGGACGGCTGGGAATAGTCCAACAGGGCCGCAGGCTAATAGCCGCGCTCACCTGCAAGAGAGTGATAATTTCATGTCTTCGCAGTAAGCACTGCAGAGAAATCTGGGGATTTGTGGGAGGTCCCCGGGTATTTGAGGGGCCGGGAGGAGCCCGTTTTACATGTCTCTGCAGTGCAGCGCCATCTGGCGGAGGATAACCCAAGTGTAAGTAATCTATCTGGAGCAGGACGTACTGTATACTAAGAATAACATAATGATTAATGATGAAGAGGGGACTTGGTGGGAGAGATTGCGGCTGCAGGTAAATAAATGTCTTTTTTTTTCTTAGTAGATGTCAGCAGGGGATGCAGGGTGTTCTTTCGGGCCCACTACTGAAGCCAGTACAGCCCCGGGGGGGGGGGGGGGGGGGGGGGGGGGGGGGGGGTCGGATGCAGAGAGCATCAGGTGAATAGAAGACCCGGTCGGATTTTGAACAAGGGGTCAGGTGAGTGTTTTTTTTCCTTTTTTTTAATGTAGCAAGAGAGAAAGTCAGGCCCATTCTACATGCTTGGCACTTAAAAGGAGTAGAAGCAAGCATGTAGGAACTACGGGCTTGGCACTTTAAGGTTGTGTCTTGGCACTTTAAGGGTGTGTCTGGACAATTACGTTAACGCCACCTTTCTCCTGCATTGCTGTATTTGTTCAGTTCAGCCCCAATGCTTAGACATTACGGCTGAAGTCAATGGACTACCATTTTTGTGTGGCTGTTCACAGTAAATCATTACAAGTATCTTTTCATAATAAAGACAATAAATATTAGTTATACTGTAGTTAGATAAATGCCCAGTTCCATATTTAGTACTATATCCTTTACAGAAGTGGCTGAGTTCAGACCTGATTAAACAGATCTCATCTTTGCTCATCCATCTCACAATATTTCCTCCCTGAGGACTATTCACTGGGGAAAACAAATATGTCTGTGCTGCCTGGAGACATTGCTGTTCTGTGGAATCCTCTAAGGGGATAATCAATGTCTCAAAACGTCTAAAACAATGCTGCTTTTATTTTACTCCTGAGAAAAGTTTAATCACAGAGAAACAAAATGAGCTGCGGGTCAAGCTCTAGTTCCTATTGTTCCCGAAAAAAGTATAAAAAAATAGATATACTGTATAATCAAAAACAGAAAGCCAAAATAACAAAAAAACTTTTTGGATTGAAAGTTTATAACAACTGCTGTTGAGAACAGCAGTTACTTCGCTGTTCAGATTTAGCCTCACATTTTCAAGTGAGCAAACACAAAATAACGCAACCCACAGGGTGTGGCCTGGTCCCTACCAATTAGAACAGATGACACCCATACATTTTATGGTAAACTGATTTGCTATCTCTGTTGCTCCAGAGAGCAAAAAATTTAAAGGCCCTAATCCTTTCTCATTGCATCAAAAATGTCCCCTGATTTGGGAGATATCTTTCCAATTATAGTAAATGGTCTAAACCTAGTATATCAAGCACCCTCACAGCACATCCAACACCTCAAACCAGTGGCTCCCCAGTGGGGTTTTCATGAACATGTGGGCAACCCATACAGCTTCTGCACAAAGCTGAAAAGTATGGAAGGGGGATGTTTTCCACCAGTTTTTTTCAACAATGGGGTGTTGAAGATGCATGGGCAGGGATCTGTTTCTTATTTTCACCAAATATGACAATTCTGGCTTAGCACTCTTGACATGATTTCACTGTACTCAAAACCTGCTGAGCCAAGGAGCAGGTTGGCCGTTGACATCACTTTGAGGAGAAGGTCACATCAGATGATGGGCTACCTTTTATCCTGCATAACATCTTGTTTAAAACAACTTGATCTGCTGAGACACAGCCTAACCCAAGAGGTTGCTGTACATGGTGTGAATGCTGCTAAATATAAAATCTTGTACGTATAATATATATGTTGTTCTAGTTAGTTTATGACTTGTTTTAGTAGTAAATTAGATTGGAAGTGTGTTTGCATGACTCCCTCCTCAGCACCGCCCCCTTTTATTGCAATGAATGAAGTGGGCTTGCTGCAGGGCATAAAACCTGACACATTCGTGGTCACCATCACGAGAGAGGACTGCCAGGATGCTCAATTTCCAATCTTAGTGATCTGTACACCAGCGGGTCCATGCGGTGGAGCTGGGCTGGACAAAAGGTTAGTATAGGTTTACTATTTTGGGTTGGACAATCCGTTTAATCACTTAATTAGATTAACTGTGTTATATAATTATTTAATAAAACAATATATTTTTATACTTTTCTAATTCTAACCATGTGGTTGTAAGAGATTAAGGCAGCAGGCAGTTTTTGCCTATAGTTGCCATGTCTGCCATCAAATGGCTGATTATGCCACAGAGCAAATACTCCCCCTACCCCTGACCTTTTTATGCTCACTGTAGATAAGGTCATCACACTAGAAAAAAAACTTAAAGCATAAGAAAAAAGAACAAGCTTCTGAGCTGAAGGCATTAGTTAAGATCTCACCGTGTATAGGATTGCAGCTACCTGCTCACCTGTCAGGATTTGTTTGTGTTTCTAAGGTTCACAGACCTGCAGAAAAAGTCAAGCATCCTCTATGGGCCCATTCACACCTCTCTGTTGCAGATGCAGAATGGAGATGCAGTATGGTTGGAAGGCAGCCAAAAATACAATTCTGTGATTACTCACCTTGTAGAATTGGTATTATAAATATGCAGCACGTCCTGCTCCAGATAATGATTCATAACATTTGGGATATACCTCCACAAGAGGTAGCTTTACTGCAGAGATGGCAAAAAGAGGCCCCTACTGGTCCATATATACCCGGGACCTCCCACTAATTCCCCAGTATAGAAAAGCAGTAAGGGAACCAGGAGAAGCAAATAACATATTCAACCACGTTAACAAGGAAAACAATCGCCATATAGAGGATCCAAGAATAAAGCAATCAGGGTGGGATGGAGCAGGACGTGCTGCATACTTATAATACCAATTCTACAAGGTGAGTAATCACAGAATTGTATTATTCTAAGTATGCAGCACGTCCTGCTCCAGATAATGATTCATAACATCTGGGACATCCAATAGCAGTGTCCATAAATGGGTGGGGATCCCAAAAAGGCAACAACGCGTAGTTCAAACCACTGCCGCCTGCAGAACCTTACGGCCAAAAACAGCATCCGCTGAAGCACCGAACATCAACCTTGTAAAACTTGGAAAAGGTATGAACAGAAGACCACGTAGCAGCCTTACAAACTTGTTCAACAGAAGCCTGGTGCTGGAAGGCCCAGGAAGCCCCAACAGCACGGGTAGAATGAGCAGTAACACGGAAAGGAGGATCCTTCCCCCTAGTAGAATAGGCCCTAACAATAGCCTGACGAATCCATTTGCTAATAGTAGACTTAGCAGGAGCCAAACCCTTCTTGGGACCCGAGGGAACCACAAACAAGACGTCCGTCTTTCAGAAAGGCGCAGTAGCCACCAGGTAGTATTTCAAATTCCTGACAACATCCAGAGAATGCAAGTCCCTCTCCTTGGAATTACCAGGATTAGGGCACAAAGAAGGAAGCACAATGTCCTGATTGAGATGGAAGGCAGAGACAACCTTAGGCAAGAAGTCTGTTTTAAAGCGGAAAACCACCTTGTCCTGGTGTCTCTCAAAGTAGGGGGCCTGAATAGACAGAGCCGCCAACTCAGAATCACGCCGGACAGAAGTGATAGCCACCAAAAAGGCAACCTTCAGGGTAAGGATAGACAAGGCAGCCTCATGCACCGGTTCAAATGAAAGACCCTGAAGGACAGACAATACCAAATTCAAATCCCAGAACGGGGAGGGCGCACATGAGGGAACCCCTGGAAGAAGGTCTTGACCAGAGGATGTAGAGCGAAGGACCTCTGGAAGAAAACAGCCAAGGCGGACACGTGACCCTTCAAAGTGCTGTATCCAAACCATGTTGAAGGAACTCCAGGATCCTAGGAATGGAAAACACACGACAGGGAAAGGCCCTAGACTCACACCAGTCAATGTAGGTCCGCCAGGTCCTATAGTAGATAGTAGAGGAGGATTTGTTCCTAGCCCTGACAAGGGTATGAACAACCGAATCAGACAATCCTTTCTCCTTTAGGATGGAGGTTTCAGCAGCCAGGCCGTCAAAGCCAGCGTTGGTAAATTGGGATAACAGAGCCGTCCTTGAGTGAGAAGGTCCGGAACCAAGGGTAGAGTGTATTGATCCACTGCCAGCAGCACGATGTCTGCGAACCACACCTGTCTTGGCCACCTGGGGGCTACCAGAATGGCTGGCACCCTCTCCTGTACCAACTTGCGCAGAACCTTGCTCAGAAGAAGAAACGGGGGGAAGAGGTACAGGAGGCCGAGTCCCTGCCAGGGCAGAGACCAAGCATCCACCGCCAGAGCCAGAGGATCCTGGGACAGGGAGACAAATGCTGGCAGCTTGTGATTGTGGCGAGAAGCAAACAGATCCACGTCCGGCATCCCCCAACGGTGACAAAGGGATAGGAAGACATTGCTGTTGAGGGACCATTCCCCCCAGCGAGAGGTCCCCCTGCTCAGGGAATCCGCCTCCAGATTCTCCGCTCCCAGAATGTAAACTGCTGAGATGCACGGGACATTGTCCTCGGCCCAGGACAGAATCAACGACACCTCCTTGAGGGCACTCTTGCTCCGAGTTCCTCCCTGATGAGTGAAATAGCCGACCGCCGTCTGGTTGTCGGAGTGAACCTTTACCGGCAGGCCCAGAATGTGAGGAGTCAACTGCACCAGCACCAACCGAACTGCCCTCAGCTCCAGGACCTTGATAGGAGCGTGAGCCTCCTGAGGGCCCCACAGCCCCTGGAATTGGAGGGCTCTATAGTAGCATCCGTTGTGACCATCTCCCAACATGGTGTCAGAAATGATCTGCCCCCAGAAGATTCCTCGAGTCCAGCCATCACAGGAGGGACCGCCGGACCAAAGAAGAGAGAACAAAGGCCTGATCCAGAGACAGGGGACTCTTGTCCCAGACTGAAAGGAGATGGAGCTGAAGGGGTCTCATGTAAAATTGAACGTAAGGGACTGCCTCGAAGCAGGCCACCATCTGTCCCACCAATTGCATCCCTTGCCGGATGGAAGGACGAGGACTGGACAGCATGAAATGAACCAGAGCTTGAAGAGAATCCACCTTCTGATGAGGAAGAAAAATCCTGGCCTGAATGGTATCCAGATTCATGCCCAGGAAGGGGGTCACCCGGGACTGGGAGAGGGAGGACTTGGGATAATTGATCACCCATCCGAACGTTTCCAGGGCAGTTACCACCGTCTGGGTATCCAATTCTGCCTGCTGGAGAGAATGGGATGTAATGAGAAGGTCGTCCAGATAAGGGAGAATGCGAATGCCCCGGCTCTGAGGGGGGCCATCACCCCCGCCAGCACCTTGGTGAACACTCTGGGGGCTGAGGTGAGACCGAAGGGAAGTGCCACAAATTGGTAGTGCTAGTCCTCCACGGCGAACCTGAGGAACCGCTGATGCCCTGGGAAGACTGGCACATGAAGGTAAGCATCCTTGATGTCTATGGAGGTCATGAAGTCCCCCGAGCGCAAAGAGCTGATCGCGGAGCGCAGGGTCTCCATGCAAAAGCATCTGGTTCTGATGAACTTGTTGAGAAGCTTTAAGTCCAGGATGGGCCTGATGGAACCATCCTTTTTGGGTACTGTGAAGAGATTGGAATAATAACCTTGACCTCTCTCCCCCGGAGGGACTGGACAGATGACCCCCATATCCAATAGGTTCTGTACAGCCAGAAACAGACCCTGAGCTGCCAGGGGGTCTAGAGGAATCAGAGACCTGAGGAATCTTGGAGGGGGCCATGCAGCAAACTCTAGCTTGTAGCCGGAGGACACAACCTCCAGAATCCACCTGTCTGAGACCTGTTGCCCCCCGACATGAGTGAAGAGCCACAGCCGTCCCCCCATCCGTAAGGGTAAGGGCGCCCCTTCATGGCTGAGCAGGCTTGATGACAGATTTGGGCTTGCAGCCCCAGGAGGATCCGGGACGGGCACGGCCTCTGCCCTTGCCCCAGAAGTCTCCCCTGTGCACCGCAAAGGATACCCCCCTCCCTGACCTGGATCCACGAAAGGAGGGAGTAAAGGACCCTGGACCCCGAAAGGGCCGTGGCTGTCTTTTGCGTTGGGGCAACTTACCTCCCTTTGCAAAAAGGTCCAAACGGTCACCAAAAAGGCGCAGCCCCTTAAAGGGTAGCCCTGCGAGAGCCTTCTTAGCAGCATTGTCAGCTGCCCACTGGCGCAGCCAGAGCGAGCAGCGAATAGAAACAACCAGAGCCGAGGTCCTGCTACACATCCTAATGGTGTCATCTAAGGCAGAAAGAATATAAGCGATAAACATCTCACATTGTGATAAGGCTCTAAATTCGGCATTAGAAGAATCATTGGGAGAGCCTTCCAAAAGGCCCTTGACCAGAGTCCGAATGGCCACTGCAGTAATAGCAGAAAGCACAGACCGGGTGCAGGGCCGATCCTGCACAGGCAAAGGCATGGGAAGCCAGCTGGTCAATACGCCGGTCCTCACTATCCTTCAAGGTAGTGGAATCAGGGGAATGCACCACAGAAGTGTTGGACAACCCCAGCATGGGGGCATCCACTTCTGGGGGAGTTGACCAACATTTGACCACATCCGAGGCGAAAGGATACCGCTTATCCCATCCCTTAGGGATACCAGGGAGCCGGCTAGGCCGTTCCCATTCGTTGAGAACCAGATTACTGAAATGTGCCTTTTATGGAAATTCCAGATGTGGTTTTGCGGTACCGAACAATTCCCCCAGTTGCTTAGGCACCGCAGCAGGAAGGGAAATGGAAAGTACTTCAAAGATTTGAGTCAAAAGTCTATGGGTGTCATCAGCATCCCAATGCTCTGAGCTGGCATCAGCACCAAGGTAATGCTGATCATCAGAAAATTCTGATTCTGAGAACAATTCCCCTTCCTCAAGTGGGGTATAGTCAGATAAATCGAGAAATTCTTCAGACTCCATAGGAAAAGCTGACGCAGCAAGCGTCACGTGCAGTCTTTTAGCTGGGGCTTTACAGGCCGCAGAGCTAGCAATCAATCTCTCAATGTTGGCCAGCCTGGAAGACACGTCAGGCTGAGACTCCCCACTAGTAATGATCTCACTGGGAGTCATAATCAAGCGAGGGGCTGTGGGAGAAGACATGGTGGGCGCAGACCCAGACAAAGGCAGCCCAGAGTGCTGCGCAAGCGCCTGCTGGGCGCAGGGTACACAGACCCACACATCATCGTTCACAGGGGATGCCCCACACACAACCGGGCTTGTCCCGATAGGACCCCGAGCACAATATCCTGTGAAGCCTCCATATGGTGATTTTTGGTGGCACAACTGGCCAATAGGAATTACGCTGTACAGCTACCCGGGATGCCCCTTAAATGTCCGCTAGGATAGTGGGAGGATTTAATTGTTTAGGCCTCGAATAAAGTTAACTAGAACTAATAAAGGACACAGGACCGGGAGAAACCTCTAACCAGTTTTCCCGCCTGAAAGACATAAAGACAATACACCCAATCAGTTATACAGAAAATAAAAGTATAATAAAGGCCCGCTGGGGCACTCACGGACCGCCGAAGAGCTCGCAATCGATCCGGCAGCAGAGGCAAGATGGCGCTGGAGGACTCTGAAGAGGCTGGCCGCATAAGGGGAAAATGCGAAGCACGCCCAGCGTTAAGCCACGCCCCCTCCAGGAAGTGCGGGGACAGGCTGAAAGTCAGCCACGCCGCAGCCAATCAGCGTACATCAGGCCCTGGAGTGACGTTGCCGCTGATCACGGACGCCGCATGGCGCGCGAGTCAGCGGCGGGAGATTCAAATATGTGAAGGGGAAAGGAGCAGCGCTGGTGAAAGTGCCAGCGCGAGCATGTAAAAATACAATTCTGTGAAATACTCACCTGTAGAATTGATATTATAAGTATACAGTACGTCCTGCTACAGATAGATTACTTACACTTGGGTTATCCTCCTCCAGATGGCGCTGCACTGCAGAGACATGCAAAACAGGCTCCTCCCAGCCCGTCAAATACCCGGGGACCTCCCACAAATCCCCAGCATTGAAAAGCAGTGAAAAAGAAGCCGGGAAAATTTAAAAACCAAAAACCGGTAACTAACAATGATAACAATCACCATACAGGGGATCCAGAGTAATGGAAAAACCAGAAATACAAACTTGAGCGTAAGAATGGCCAAGGCAGCATCCTGCACAGGTACAAAGGGAGCACCCTGCAAGACAGGCAAGACCAATTCCAAATCCCAAAACAGGGACCATAGTTTGTCATGGGGAACGCACAGAGTAACCCCCTAAAAGCAGTCTTAATGAAGGAATGCTGAACAAAAGACTCCTGAAAGAAGTCAGACAGGATAGGACCTGACCCTTCAAGGTACTGCGTTAGAGACCCGACTCCAACCCATGCAGTAAAATTCCAGAACCCTGGGAACTGAGAACACCCAACAGGGAAGAGATCAAGACGCACACCAGTCAATGTAGGTACGTCACACCTAATAACAAATGGAAGAAGAAAAAGTCATCTTCCCAGCCTTCATCATGGACTCAACCATCGAGGCAGACAACCTGTCTCCATCAAGATGGAGGTTTCAGCAGCCAGACCGTCAAGCAGAGTTTGCAAATGGGATGGCGTAAGGGGCCCTAAGTGAGCAGAACTGGCACTCCAGGCAGAAAGCACTGATCTGCTGCCGCCTGCACCACGTCTGCGAACCACACTCTTCTTGGCCACCTGGGGGCCATCAGAATCACTGGCACCCCTTCCAGAGTAATCTTGCGCAGAACCCTGCCTAGCAGGGGGAATGGAGAAAAGACATACAAAGACTGAATGTCCAGCCATGACATTACTGAGGCAACCGTGGTCATGGCCAGAGGATCCTGGGACAGGGAGAGAAAGGCCTGGAACTTGTGACTATGACGGGACGCAAACAGACCACAGCCAGTTGGCCCCAACGGTGATACAGAGATTGGAACACCCTGTTGCAGAGGGACCCCCCCCCCCCCCCCCCCCCCTGGAATGTAAACCGCTGAAATGCAGGGAACATTGGTCTCCACCCAGATCAGGATCAGAGACACTTCCTGGAGGGCCCTTGATTGATGTAGGCAACTGCCTTCAGAGTGACCGTGCGCCCCTGAACAGGCAGGCCCTAAATATGAGTAGTCAAGCAAGTCAGAACTAATCTGATCGCTCACAGTTTCAAGACATACATAGGTGAATGGGCCTCCTAAGGGCCCCACCTCCCCTGGAACCGCAGGGACTTCCAGAAGAACCCCCCCAACCTGATAGACTGGCATCCGTGGTGACCGTCTCCCAGGAAGGAGCAAGAAGGTTCCTCCCCCCAATAGATTCCCTGAGTCCATCCACTACAAGAGGGACCTCCTCACCAGGGGGGAAGACACACAGACCCTGTGCAGGGATGCTGGGTCCTTGTCCCATTCAGACAATAGGAGAGGTTGCAGAAGCCCCGAGAGGGACTGAGCACATGGGCCGTTCCGGAGCACGCCACCATCAGGCCCACCAGCTGCATCCCCAGCCTGGTGAAGGGACGGGGACAGCTAGGAGGAACTGAACTAGTGCAAGCAGATTGTCCACCTTCTTCTGAGGAAGGAATATCCTTGCCTGAAATGTGTCCAGATTCATTCCTAGGAATGAAGTTACCAAGAAAGGGGACAGTGAGTACTTGGGGTGGCTGATCACCCATCCAGATGTCTCCAGAATGGACACCACCAGCTGAGTATCCAACTTTGCCAGATGTAGAGACTGGGAAGTGAGGAGAACGTCCAGGTAGTGGCAGCACGCAGACGCCTCTTGGCCTCATCAGAGACATCACCCCCGCCAGCACCTTGGTGAGCACTCTGGGAGCTGAAGAGAGGCCAGATGGCAAGGCCACAAATTGGCAGTGTTGATCTTCCAATGTGAATCTGAGGAATCTTGGTGTCCTGAAAACACAAGGATGTGAAAGTAAGCATCATTGATATCCACAGACGGCATGAAGCCCCCGGGGAGCAAGGAGCTAATGGCCGATCGCAGAGTTTCCATGAGGAAAACGCCTGTACTTGACAATTTGCTGAAGATCTGTAAATCCAGAATGGGCCAGACTGACCCATCTTTTTTGAACTATGAAAGGGTTGGTGTAGGGTCCCTTGCCTCTGTCTGTTAAGGGAAATCTGCAAATGACCCCCAGACTCAGCAGACCTTGCACGGCCTGCGCCAGCACCTGAGCAGAAGCAGGGACCAGGAGCACCCGGACCCAGATAATCTTAGGGGAGGCCGCACAGCAAACACCATCTTGTAGCCGGAGGACACTACCTCCTAAATCCACCGGTCTGAGGCGTGATGCCTCCAGACTTAAGCAAGGTGCCGCAGCCGTCCCCTCACCCAGAAGGGTGAGGGCGCCCCATCATGCTTGAGGGGACTTGAGAGAGGATTTGGGTATAGCCCCCCCAGAAGAGCCAGGATGTAGTCTTCTGCTCCTGGGACAGGGAGCTGAGCGAGCCCCCGAGAAAGGACACCCCTGGTTCCTGTTTAACACCATGGTGGGGAGTGGAAGGGGGGCCCTGGCCCCGAAGGGCCCGAGACAGCCGTCTGCGCTGGGGTAACTTACGTCTCTTACCAAACAGGACTAGACAGGCCCCAAACAGACGTAGCCCCTTAACGGGGAGCCTAGTAAGGGCCTTCTTCGCAACATTGTCAGCACCCCACTGTCGCAGCCAGACCAAGCGACATATAGCCACCACGAGGGCAGAAGTTCTTGCACACATTCTGATGGTGTCATCCAATGCTACTAGAACAAAATTTATAAACACATCACAACTGGAGAGTGCATTAAACACCTCACAAGGGAGATCATCAGAGGCACTATCAAGCATATTTCTGATGAGGGTTCTAGTGGCCACAGCAGTAATGGCAGAGGCACAGACCGGGCGCAGCTGGAAGGCCAGCAGGTCAATGCGCCGGTCTTCAGCATCCCGCAGGGTAGTAGAATCAGGGGGATGTATGACAGGAGTGTTAGATAACCCTATTATTGGGACATCCACCTCGGGGGGGGGGGGGGGAATGACCAACATTTAACCACCTCAGGTGGAAAGGGATACTTCCTATCCCAATCCCTTGGGACCCCGGGAAGTTTACTGGGGCACTCCCATTTCTTGAGCATCAGGGAATGGAAATGTGTCTGCTCTATGGATGCCTCCATATGGTGATTATTAGGCACAATATGCCAGTTGGGATTGACGCTATTAAGCAACCCTGGATGCCCCAATGACCCGCTAGGGAAGTGGGAGTAATTTTACAAGGCCCGACTATCAATTACACCGGGCCGGGAGAAGCCAATGGATTCACCCTCTGAAAGACACAATGAGAAGAAGGATGTCAGAACCGAAACACACTACAGTGACGTATAAAGCCGCCCGCGAGGGCACTAATGGACCATGGTAAGTAAGAACGTCACACGCGCGCGCGACCAGACAATATGGCGCCGAGTACCTCGAAGGGCGGGCCAGAGCGAGCAGTGACGCGGGGCGCGCCATGCCAGGCCCCGCCCCTCCGAAGAGCGCAAAGTCCAACCGACAAGCAGCCAATGAGGATGCAGAAGCGTCTGAGGTAACGCCGCCGCTCGGCGCGGAACATCCAAATGAAGGAAAAGGCGCACGCGGCGGTGGCGGCATTTACAGTGTAAAAAGACAAGCCAGCGCGGCGGTTGACACCACATATACCAGTCAAAGCAGACATTACAAAAAAGGCCATATGCATGTAATCACAATACACTGATATCCACACCCCCCCTTTCTTTTCCCCCCGAAGGCTACAGGGAGAGTGAGGGAGGCTGGCGGCCCTTTGTACAGGGCCCACCGCTACCGGGGTATGTTACAATAATGCGGGAGGGGCATCCCATAAAGGCTCACCATCAGCCTATACCGCCTACCCTTTGGTGGGGGACTGCGGTGGAGCAGGGCTCCTTAAGCACCCATGGTGCTGCCTACCTTCACCCGACCAGCGCAGCCCAGGCCGGGAGGCACATCACACAAAGGACGGGTGGGAATAGTCCAACAGGGCCGCAGGCTTTAATAGCCCCGCTCACCTGCGACAGAGTGATAATTTCATGTCTTCGCAGTAAGCACTGCAGAGAAATCTGGGGATTTGTGGGAGGTCCCCGGGTATTTGAGGGGCCAGGAGGAGCCTGTTTTGCATGTCTCTGCAGTGCAGCGCCATCTGGCGGATGATAACCCAAGTGTAAGTAATCTATCTGGAGCAGGACGTACTGTATACTAAGAATAGCACACAGCCACCTCATTGCAAAGCGGTGCCGACGAACAGGATAGTGGGAGAAGGGGGAAGTAGGATGCCCATAAATACATTAAATATGTAGTGTAGGGCAATAGCGAACGGGGCATCCCAATTCAGGTTCACCAAAAACCTGGGCCGCCTACCCCTTGGTGGGGGATTTGAGGTGGAGCAAGCTCCTAATGAAGCACCTCTAATAGGTGCTGCCTACCATCACCCGACCACGCAGCCAAGGCTGGGAGGCAGAATAAAGGGTGGAACGGGTGGGAATAGTACTACAGGGCCAGGGGCTGTGAAGCCCGGCTCACCTGCGAGAAGAGAAGCCATTATCTTGTCCTTCGCAGCCCACTGCAGAGAAGAAACTGGGGAATAAGTGGGAGGTCCCGGGTATATATGGACCGGAAGGGGCCTCTTTTTTCCATTACTGCAGTAAAGCGCCCTCTTGTAGAGGTATATCCCAGATGTTATGAATCATTATCTGGAGCAGGACGTGCTGCATACTTAGAATAACTCCTACTTGCTGCATTCTAAATGAACTGCATCACGTCTGCAGTGGTTTCTGATTCTAACTATGAAACAGCAGCTGCACAAAAAAGTAGGTAAAAAAGCCAAAGAAGCCTAATGAGGGCCAGCACCAGGAACCTGGAAAGAATGCTCATGACATGCAGTAACTTACCTTCTAATGGACAAAGCCGTGTAACTTTCTCTGGCATTAGTTTTCCTTGCTTGTGTTGACAATAGACTTCTGCAATTTCCTGCCGACACTGTTTGGATTTAGCCCGAGAAATTGCTGATATGGCTTCCTTGCCAGTGATTTCACATTTTGGGGGGAGTTCATACTTTATTTCAGGTGAGCTACTTCCGGTCTTCTTTGTATGGTGCAATTTAGAACTTTTGTATCCATCTTTGAGGCTGTTAATGCTGAGATTTTTCGAAGGGTTCCCCCCATAGTGTAATACTTCATTGGAGTTTTTACCTAGCAATGAGTTCTCTTTGACTTTTTCTTCGAGTGCTAGTTTCCTTTTTAAATGTTCTTTCTGCTTGCTAAGAGGTTTTTTGCCTACCTCTGGCTGATGTTTATGCCTTTGAGTCCTTGGAGCAAAGTTACTGTTATCAATATTTTCAAAGTCTTTTGGAACGGAATTTTCATTATTGCTGTCTGTCCTCATTTTCTCTTTTGGCCGGTGAGAAAAATATCCATCCTGCAGATAGAGGAAATTAAGGATTTAGAAGAGATACCAATTGAAGCAATTCTTATTTCTACAGTGGTTATGCCATATCAGACCACTGTTCATAATATCACATCATATTAATAGTGTTATATAAATCAACAGGTACTACTGGGAAAACAAAACATATCAATACCTGAATATCATGTGAAAACCTCATTTCTACAACCAGTTTACTTTAGTGAGTATTGAGGGTTTAGTTTGCCTCTATTTCTCTAAGGATTCAAAGACAGCTCAGTAAATTTGTCTGTAGAAACAGTACCTATATTTTTCTATAGAAACAGTACCTGGCTCTGGATAAGACATCGTTTGATTTACTGCCTAGGAAGCTTTGTCTATTAACCAGCATACCTTTTGGAACTGGGCAGCAGTGTCTGCCTAGTGCAGCCGCGGGAGGCTTGTTTAAATGGACCAATGAGCCCCAACATTTTTTATGGGCTCTCAGCCCTTAATCATTGTGGGCTAATCAGCTCTGGTATTGTTGCTGGACCAATAAGTTTCCCAATTCAATCCCCACACACCTTCCACTATAAAGGTGTCCCAGCCCCTGTCATTAGTGCACATGATAGCTTGTGCTTGGATGTTAGTGCTGTGCTCTGTACTCATGTTTGACCTGGATTTTACATTTGACCTCACCTCCTCTGAACCCCCTGCTGTTGACCACAGATTCCCTGACCTTGTCTCTGACGACTCACTTCGGTACCTCGATCCTTGCTGACCTTAGCCTGCCCTTTGAGCTTGCCTTTGGTTATGCCTCTGCATCTTTAATTCCTTGCATTGTTAAATATGCTACCGAATCTTATATATAAGTTGCAGAACCAACTGCCACGCTCTCTTGGACAGACTCTGTCACCCCTGAAAGACTAAACCTGTCACTCCTGGATTTTATTCCTAGCATGAGAGAATTACCCACAAGCTTGGTGGGAGTTTGACTTAGTTTGCGTGTTTAAGTGACCCCTCCTAACATTAGCGGTTTTAATATTACACAATTTCACGATATTGCTCCGTTAAAGATGCTGTGTTGTGGGGGATGCCACAGCACCATGAGCCTCTGTGGTTAAATATGACTGGCGGCCTGCTTTAATAATATCACTTGTCCCCCTGCATCGTAACACACAATTCTTATGCAAAAATCCCATTATGGCATTTATAAAGCTTAATGATCTTCTTTCCATAAATAGCAGAAAAATAGTCCTAGAAACAATCAACACAAGTATAATATAATTAGCGTTTCTGCTTAACTTGTTTATATCAGACATTCAAAGTGCTGCTTTAAGGCACCAGAAATAAACGTGAATTATTTAAAAGGCATGCAAGAAATCACCTATGTTTGTGAATGATTCTGATGGCAAAATTACTTACTGCTGCAAAACTTTTAATTAGTTGGAAAATCAAATAAAAAAAATTAAAAAAAAGCTTTGTGAGTTTGCCACTGGTTAAATTGCATTTTTTTTTCTTTCTGTCAGCAAAATTAATCTCTGTAATTATTTTACATCTACAAACGATACCAAAAATCTGCTGTGCTGTAGTGGTTAAAAGTAATTCTATGAAACGGATCCTCAGACATGAGCTAAAAATGGAACGATTCTCGGATAAAAGAGAAAAATGTCCTTGCAGTTCCGGAAAAAAAAACCCTCTGGTTTGGCAACCACATCCCGTCATGCCCACAGTGTATATAGTAATTATGGACAAAACCACACAAACAATAATCTTTGCAACTTGGAGAGACTCTCCACATTTTTGAACATGGGCATGGAATTTCTAGAGCCTCTCTAACTTGCTTTATATTAATGTGCAAAAAAAGTTTTTTTTTTTTTTTTTTTTAATCATGTACACCTAAATGTGGTGGACAGTTCTGCAGAGTTCTGCATAAGAAAAAATGGGGCAGTCATTAAAGTATTGAGTGCTTCTGAATATCAGACAAAATTAGGCACGTTGTAATTGTAAATGTGGACAGTTTCTTAAGAGCAAGTAAAGTCAAGTAAGCCAATGCTTATCCCTTCCTCATTGTATGGCTGCCAATCACATGATTGCTGGTAACTAATCGTGGTTGCTGAGGGGGTTTGCATATCAAATCTAAATGATTGCTGGTGGTAACATGAGTGACTGTCATTTGCTGCCATGTCAGTGAATGAGTAGTGAAAAAGTGGTGACTTCTGCCTCTGACCTTCTGTTCTCCTCCGCCCTGGTCAACTCCTCTCACTCCCGCCTCCAGGTCTGCTCACGTTCCTCACCAACGTTCATAAAGACCCCCCACCCACCCAGTGCTGAAGACAACATGCTGGAGGACAGGACACAGGAGCAAACCACCTTAAAGTGCATGTAGTCTTTTTTAGCATGTGTTTCTTTTTTTTTCCTCAGCCTTTGCCCATTCAGCTGGCCATATTGCTCTCTGGCTGAGCAGCCCTACCCCCAGTGATAATGCTATCAGTTACACAGTGTGTTACAGTACACACAGCTCAGCAATGGAGAGTACTCAACATAACCTTTAGCCATTATGTGACAGGGTTGTAACTGAATTAATTAGTATATGACATGCCATTCACCATATTACTACTTCCTGTTTTTTTTTCTTGGTGTTTTTATGGATACTGAGCAAAGGCTGAGGTGCACTTTAAAGAGAGGTCCCAGTTAGGCTTAATATTGTGGACTAAAAAGCCGAAATGCCTCCTATTTAAGGATAAAAGGTAAAGAGCGCTTGCCTAAAGAGAACCTCCAGTCAAAATAGACTGGAGTTCTGCTTGACCTCTAGACACAGGGGGTCCTGATTTGGTGAGACACAGTATCCCTGTACTTGGATTATTCCATCTGTGTCTATAGATTATTCCATCTTTGCCTTTCCCTCGACTTCCAGTTCACCCGATAAGTTGCTCAAGGTCATATAAACAGCAAGGGCAGTAGTGAACTGAGAATGATAAGTACAGGACTGATGGATCTCGGGTTTCTGGTGGTGGTGGTGGTGGTGGGGGGGGGGGATAGAAGCGCCTAGAGGCTGGGTCTGCTTTGACTGGAGTTTATCTTTAGTATATTACATGGCACATGCAGATCAAGAATAACCCATGATTCTTCAGGGGAAACCCATCTGCTAATCGCTGTTTTCTGATTTTGCAGATGTGTTGTAGTATGCTGAATATTGTCTGTAATGATGCTTCTTCAATAAAAAATTACATAAGAAAAAAAGAATAACCCATGATTCTTAGCAAGTTGACATAGCGATGCAAATCCAGTTACTACCCAACTGGTTAGGAAGTTTAAGCTGAGGGTGCAATGCCTGGTTATAGATCTTAATATCTGCATAGCCACCCATTTCTACCCGTAGAAATGTGTTTCGACCGTTTGGCCCTCATTAGCACAAGGCTGGAAGTGATGGCTGTATGGAGGAGCACCATAACGGAGGAGCAAGACACTTTAGAGAGATACCTACGTTAGGTGTAATATAATGCTACTAATATGCCCAAATGTCATATTTAATGAATCCTATGCAGCATACCCATTGCCACTGGGGCTCTCTTATTTTGATGTATTGGGCAGTTTAGCTTAGTATGTTCTCATTGTTTCTTTTTTCTTTAATATGTCAGTCACAGAGGCTGCTTCCTAGGAATGTGTTGACTGGCTTCCTAAAATTGGTTTTATTCAACCTTGCTCAACAATTGACCTTCCGTACAATCACTCGGATCCGCATGAGTTCCCTAAACAATATGGCGGCCATTCACACTCTGAAAAGCAGCAAAGGAAACTTACTCCGTTCAATCCATTCGCCCCAGATTTAGAACCTAGGGTCCAGATTTATCCCTGATACACTTGGCTGTTACTCGGCACTACACATATGTTATGTTACTAAAAAGCATTTGCGTAATAGTACTGATGCTAATATGTGAAACTGACAACACTTTCTCAACTCATTCTATGCTTGATATTCTCAAACTTTCTGTATGACTTTGTATTTGTAAATTGTAAAAGGTACTTTAAATAAAGAATTAAAAAAAAAAAAAAAAAAAAAAAGCATTCGCTACTCAATCTCTCACAAATGATGTAGACAACTTATTAATGCATATGCCTCTTGTTTTATAAAAGGTTGATGAGACAACACAAAATTATTAAATATAAATAGCACGGGTCTTCTCGTTATAAATCTCCAGGGATTTGAATTACCAAGTGGTAGGTTTTGCTTCTTTCTTTGCTGGATTAGCTAAGGCATTCTAGGCGGCTTCCTTAAGCGGCTTCTCTTGCTGGATCGGATGTGGTGTGGTAGAGGAGCACATCATTATATGTTAACAAATTGACAATACATACTCAGTGCCTGCAATCAACAGCAATGCTGGTAGAGAGATAATGTGAGAGAATGCAGCGAGGAATAGAATTACACATTAGCAGGCCAGGGAAGGTTGTGAGTAACTGGAGAGGGTAAGGCGGCAAAGCTACGAGGATCATCGCAGTCACACAAGCTGTCTAGTTAGCACTAGTGCTAGAATGTGCCAAGTATCAGCCTGCTAAGCTGGATACTGATGGAAGGGGTTTATTAGTTATCCCAACTGAAAAAAAATCAAGACAAGCCTGTGTTTTTTTTTCTTCTGGTAGGAATACAAATCAGTAATTATTAATGTTTTTTGAATATTACATTTCTCTTTTATAGGGGTAATCTGTTCCATTTTAAAGCCTGTCTCCTAAGCCATCCTGTGGGGAGCAGCAGCATCAACCATTTTACATATCTGCCCCATAGAAACTGTATGATGGGTAAAACCATCTGCACATATCTGAGGAATTGCAATAGCATTAAGCTGTTATTTCAACATGGGATGGCCCAGGGCACAGGGAATGGAGTTAAACAGATCTCAAAGTACTTTTAAACCTGTCAACCATGATTTTTATTCATTGCATAATAAGAATATATAACCCCTCCTCTTGTTATTTAGCATATTTACATCGATTTTTATTATTCGACCTTGTCTTATATGTCTTATATGTTATAGTCCTCTTTTAGTGCAGTCCTAAGCCCTCACTGTGCCAGGGAGGGCTCTGGTTCACAGGGACACTTACAGAAAGTAACGTAACCACCATTATCAGTGAGCCTTGCGTTATTAGAGAGAGATCTATTCAATGGGAACACATGTGGGCAACCATACCTCCTGCAATAGGAGGCTTGCAATGTGAAGCTATTTCCTGTCCCCTTTTATACTGTCTGATTTGGCGCTTCCTAGGGATCTTTAGCCGAAGGGGCATCCTAAGCCAGGATACACCAGGAGGCATTTATTAAAAAAAGTGAAAACAATGAAGGAGGCAGTCACCTTTCTAATGGCTCATGACTGACAATATCTTCTGCAACAAGGTGGATAGATCAAATTTTATTGGATCATGGTTTGCTGGTGTCCCACTGGGTTTGCTGGAGGGTCTTGCACATCACAATGTAACCCTCTGACTAGCACATTTGAGTAGTTCTCTTTAAAAGATTTTTGTTGTATATCGCCTCCTTACCCCTGGGTAAGGTGACCTTTTCTACGCTGATATCTCAAAGACCGTTTAGTGGAATCAGCTGATCCTTAGCAGTGTGGACTATCACTTTCCACCACTAGGAGGCAGCCCAGACTGGTCAAGAGAAGTGCTTTTATTTCAGAATTGCCTCTCTTGGAGACACTGAAGATGGAGCTCTCTAGAGAGACCTCTATTAGGTAAGTGCTGAACTACCTGGTCTATGGGTGGGTAAGGGCTATGTCTTTAATTTTCATTGGTTTCTTTTTGTCTACAGATCTGCCAAAAATCAGAAGCCAATATGCAATGTTGTGGGTGGCACAAACGTCCATTACATTTTGTCCCAAAAAAATAAGGAAAGAAGAAAATAGTGATATTGAGCAAAATGCATTCCTTTACTTTCTATTCACATTGGGCCAAAATGAGTGAAAAAGTAACCCAGAGCCTCTCCATAAATACGTAGGAGACCCTGGCAGAACTGATGGCAACAGATTTATTTAGAACGTACAGACTCCTTGGTTAATAAACTGTAGTCCACCATGATTTAAGAATAGTTGCCTGGCATTCTGCAGACTTAATGTAAATGTAGCCGAGAGGCAGGCTTTAATGCTCATGCTCAGACGCTATCTGCCAGGAATGATTGAAATTCCACGAATTTGAGGTCATTTCATGCAGACTTCACATTTCTACAAATTTCTCTGAACCGATAGGCTGCCCATCCTTAATGAAATTCTCAAAGTATACGGAAGGCACTAGACCCAAAAGCCAGAAATAAACGTAGGTCGATGGCTGAATGCAACGTTTCCACCACTGAGGGAGAACGTATGACAACTGCTATTGACCATATACTTAAAACACAAACAATCACTGCTCAGTCACGCAGGATAATCTCGTAACCAATGTGGGCCTTAGGCTTTCTCAATGACGACAACTAGGGAAAGCTCAACATTGTTACTAACATAGAAAATCTGATGTAAAAACCAGCACAGTTCCAAACTGCCATTATTATTGTCTGCTAATTCATTGGACGTGATGTTTTAGCAGCTATGCTAACAGGCTGTACAACCACAAAAGGGACGTTGTAAAAAAGCAGGACTAGGAACAGAAAACAAGCAAAGAAAAACATGTGGTATCCAAGACAGCAGATTACTGTAACTGTCATGTAATGTCCACATTAGAAAAGGAAAGACCATCTTTCACTTATGTTGTATGCCGTTCTGTTGTCCGATGTGGTGTGGTTTGGTGTAGTGTGGTGTGCTGTGGCCTGTGTTTTAGTGTGGCTGCATGTGGCCAAGTGCTGTATGTGCAAGATTTAAGATTTTCAATTTTTTTGTCTCTGGATGGTGATGAGATAACGGCAGGCTTTGAAAGTGTGTGGTGGATGAAGAACCTCTCCCGTAACCTGGGCCTGAGTTTCTCCCTACCCCATTAAATGCTTACTGCAGATAAAAGAGATAAATGGAAGAACTGAAGATGGAAAGCTGCAATTAATGTAGGTGAGCTAGAATGCTTTTCACCCTACCCAACTGATAACGCCCATCCCCGGGCATCATGTACCCCCCCAATTTGTGTGTGCTTGACACAGGTGTTCCAGGCCAGCAGACAGCTAGGGAGCCACACAGAAGAGGTCCACAATTTACATGTGGCACCCACACTACAGATTGGGGAACCATTTGTTGTTGGAAGTTAGTGAGATTTTAGTTATTCCCCCACCCCCAATATCATTTTTGCATACATGTTCAGAAATTTTACAGCATTTTATACAAGGCATCTTGGTACAGCAGAAAGGAGGATGAGGGCAAAATTACACCATATTCATAGCCTCTGTTTTTCTGGCTCGTGCTATTCAGTGTAGTCCTTTTTGGCCGAGTTTGCTGTTTTTAAAATCTGGAAGTTTCAGGTCTCAAATTCCGCCCTCTTTTTGCTTATGGATTTCTGGCAGGTGCATGTGATGGAGCCCTGTGATGAGTTCCTGGAAGAGAAGGGCTGCTCACCTTGTATCATCTGGAGCTTAGGCATATCTGAAGTCGTCTGGACATTTATCGGATGTTTGATCAACAGGTGTTCTGGCTGAACTGCCTTGGGAAGCATTACCCAGAGGTGAAGCCATGACTGACCACTGCCACAAGAAAGGGGCATGCTTTTGATGGTATGACCAAATCGGTTGGCTGCCTTCAATTCCAGAGGCTAGGGGCTAGGAGGTGGGGTTGGGGAAGAAAAGCCTGTGCGGTGACTGGGCCACTTAAAGGGCCACTCCAGCCCCTGTATAACATATACATTGCGCACACTCCTGCCAGCCCATCCTGGTGAAAGGGGTGGGCGGACAGAAGTGCGTGCAATGCGGAGAGTGTCGGCGCACAGCGGCCGACCTTCGCCGCTGGATTCCAGGTAAAGGTGAGTGTCTTTTTTTTATTTAAAGTGGACCAACACCCAGGATTTTGACTATCCTGGGTCTTGGTCCACTTCGGTGGGGCACCCCCGATCGGGGTGCCCCGCTGTGTGAAACCCCCCCTAACCCCCCGAAAAACTCACCTCTCCCCGCTCCCAGCGCCGACGTACAAGCCAGGTCCAGGAACGTCTAAGCGGCTGCCGCCGCCGCCGCCTCCCGCGCGTCCCTTTTGACGAGCGCGCGCCCGCGCCGGCCATTCGCAGACGGCCGGCGCGGGTGCGCGCACGCCTACAGGGGCGCGAGGGAGGCGGCGGCGGCCGGCCGCCGCCGAAGATCAGGTAAGGTTTTTCGGGGGTTTTGGGGGGGTTACACCCCGCGGGACATCCCGATCTCGGATGTCCCGCGGGGTGGGGGGTGATCGGCCCGGGAATCTTATAGATTCCCGGGCCGATCACCCGTGGGTGTTGGTCCACTTTAATCTATTACACGTGTTTTAGCATGTAGCTTGTTAATTTAATTGCAGGCTTGCTAAACCCCTATCTTCTCAGCTACCATACCTAGCATAAGGGATGTATATACAGACCCATTGCTAAGCAATATCTTCTTTCATGTATGTCTGTACTGAAACAGCTATCGTTAAATGCCCTAATTTATTACCCTCATTTAAAGTGTCATTGAACCCAAAATAAAACAATAAATACAATTTGCAGGCTCAATCCTATTGTCCTTCAGACTGAGATAGGCCTATTGCATTGCAAAGCTGACAGCATGTTCCCTATTGTTTCTTAGCTGACTTCTGTTCACTTACCTTTAAAGCGGACCTTCACTCTAAATAAGAGTCTATCTTATATGTTTCCCACACCCTGTACATACAGATTGCTCACATTAAAAATCATCCTACCTGCATCTACTGCATTTTATAAGCCTTTAAACATCCAAGATGGCGGCTTATGGAAGCTGCCATTTTTGCAGGCAGCCTGCAAACAGGAAGTGCCTGCAAACAGGAAGTGACTGTGCTGCTCTGCATTCTGGGACTGCTGACCTTTCCCTGACCCCAGCTCTGCTCTGTCTGAGCAAAGCACAGCTATAACCCGCCCCCCTGTACCTTATCCCACTCTCCTCTCCTCAGTAAGTGTGATGCTTCTGAGTCAAGATGGCGGCGCCCGTATCCTAAATTCCCGAACAGAGTTGCAGCCCAGTGGGGGAAAGTATAATAAATTAGTGACTAAACATGTAAAATATATTAATTTTAGATGCTGAGGAATTGTTTTTTAAGAGTTTGGGCTTTTCATTAAATCATGGTGAAGGTCCGGTTTAATAGCATTTCAAACAATGAAGGATTCAGCTAACTTATGTTTGGAAGCAGAGTGCACACCAAGGCCGGGCTGTCTCACAGCTGACAATGGCAGGATGCTGGCTGTTCAGCCTGCAGGACATCAAAGGACCTTTAATGCAAGTACCCTCCTTTCAGATTAGGTGTTGCCCCAAAGACTCTGCAAAGTTCTCCACAGAAAGAGAATCTGGCCTTAGTTAATGTAAAGAAGAACCCTGGTCAATACCAATGGATCACATCTGGGCCAGCCAGAGTAGAGTGGTCTAACCACTACAGCTATACCACAGCAGGGGAGGTATGACATTTTAGATTGTACCCCTGCATTGGTCCTGAAGGCTTCTGTATTTCTCAGCCCTATTCAAGAATCTTATTCACATAAAACCTCCACCTGGACCATGTATTATTCCCCCTGCATTCACCTGTAGATCCAGCTTACCGTGTATCCTCGTCCCGCAAGTCTGGCCAATGGAGAGTGGGCTATAGGAAGTTGTGCATGTACAGTGACTATGCTCAATGAGTGTAGAGCTCTATGTTTGCGTGTGTGTGTGTGTGTGTGTGTGTGTGTGTGTGTGTGTGTGTGTGTGGGGGGGGGGGGGGGGGGTTAATAGTTTTGGTCCTAATCCATACTATGAAGGAAGTCAAGTGTGGATACAGGTGTCAAGTTATTATTGCCGTCAGACTGGATCAACAACCAGCAGGGGGCCTCATGACTCTTGCAACCCCCACCCCTATTCATGGCCCAATGTGTGTGTGTGTGTGTGTGTGCAGAGGAAGGATATGCCTTCTGCTGTCAGCTTAAAATTGAATCAGCTGACTCAAGGGTAAAGTAAGTATAGACTATCTGTTATGGTAGCCACAGACAGGCTGGGTGGCTGAATTATTAATACCTTATTGTCTCTCTTTAATCTTTCAAATAATCTACTTTAATATGCCTTCCATGCCAGAAGAAGCCAGACATTCCTTATCCCGTAGAGACTAGATGTCTCCTTTGTGGACACTCACAGACATCACATCTATATATGCAAAATGTACTATACTGTGAAATACCCAAATGCGGTTGGGGAGGCTTTAGAAAATAACCTTTAGAATAGGAGGGTCCATTCATTTTATAAAGAGGTGAGACGTGCAGGGCAAGTTCATCCCTCTTTACGGATTATTGGAATGCCTCCGTGGGGAAGCTTGACATGGACGCACGAGTTTGGCTTCAATGAACTTGGCAATCGCAAGCAGACTATAGACATATAAAAGGGAACAATGAAGGTACATGGTTCAGTCTGACAGATAACGTATCTGAAAATCTAAAAAAGCTATAAGAGCTGATTAATATGCCACAAGACCCTCAGAGAACTAATAGCACTGGCAGGTCTGGACATAAAAAGTGCCAGGGAAAGCAGATGGCAGCGATACAGCAGATGCTAATGACATTTGCCTTTTCCATATGTACTATTGTTCCCTAGTAATAAATAAGTTGTGCTTCAGTGTCTATTACTACCATTAAATGGCTAACCATGGAATAATCTGCACAACATATTAGGAAGAAATGTAATTTGATAATCAACTCTTACTCATCATGTATAAAACTTTACCTAAACTAAGTTTGCTTTGTTTAAAGAGGACCATAACCCAGACTTAAGTCTAAAAGATTCTAGTTATGTTATTATTACTTTTTATTGTACTAATTACAGACATGGTAAAACAATACAACAACTTATAATAACTGTTGGTAACACACAGCGCTAAAGTCTTTCAGATCAACTAATCAGGTGTTCTTGAAATGATTGCTTCAACGTGCTAGACTTTTTATCCAGACAAAGTCCCACAACAATATATATTTACAAGGCACAGAGCAAAGAGAAGGCAATGATGCTTCCACCGGTGAACTAAGTTTTCAAAATATCCAGCGGTGTATGCTCATCAGAAGTTTATCTCAGCACACGTGTCCACCACCTTTTGGGTATATATCTAATCAAATTGCTTTGAAATGAATTCCACTGATATGAAACAGCATTTGTAGCTTGCAATCCTTCAATCATGTATTGGGAATCGCTCATCGAAGTCACATATAGATCCCATGCATAAATTAAAAAGAGCACAAAAAATCTAGTGCAACTCCGTCATCAAGTATATAAAGAATATTTCATGAATAAAAATGCACTTACAAATTCCCAGATGGTACAATGGCGTATTGAATGTAAAATTCTTGGGAGTCCTTTCTTCCCTTATTCCACTACGGCCGTTAGTGTAATAAACCAATTAAATGTTCAGGATTTAACCAGCATAAAGAATCCGTCCCTTTGAAGCCGCCGTCTCCTGTCTAACGCGTTTCGTTGCTGCGTCGCAACTTTTTCAAAGGCTGGGCGGCGCGGCTGCTAAAGATATATTTATAAAGAAAAAAGAGCCCTCCCCCTTGTGGTAGTTATCCAATGGGGAGCTCAGGCAGTGAATATCATTAACGGCCATGCTCGTTGTCAGGGGCAGGGCAGGCTGACCTACGTTATAGACGTCACTCCAACGAGAAGGGACTTCCGGCCTGTCCGCCGCCTTTTGCGTCCTCATTTCAGCTTTCTCCGTGGAATCAGCTGATTCAATGGAGATTGCCAGAGCCCTGGATGGACTTTGTTATATTTCGTCAATTTCCGGAGGCTGCTCGTCTCGGCAGCTTCCATGAAGGTCTCGTTCTGCTCTTAGAGACAGAATTGTTTCAATAAGTCTGAACTTTGTAACACTACATAAAATATGATTTTAAAAGATTAATAATCTGAAAAATGTAATGCGGTGTAAAACCCCCTGTGAACATGGTGAGTATACAATGGGCATACTATGCAGCATGCCCCCAGGAAAGAGTTTATCTGGGGCTACCATTCTATGCAGGGTTTGGTCCACTTTAATTTTATTCATAGATACAAAGACATTTACAAAAAAGCCTGTTTCCAACTCATCCTATCCCAGCAGGAATTCACGCTTGCCAGGCATTTACTGGCACATTGTGCTATCAATATGATCTGCTGAGTCTCCAATAAGAAGCATTCCAGGGCTGGAGGGTCATGCTGCTGGCTGCCATCAAATATGTGACAAGAAGACCATTACCTGCCAGCACAGGTAGGCTTATGAGGTTAGATATTTTCTTTGAGCACGTGGGGGGCAGGCGGGTAAAACTGTTTAGCAAGCTGTAGGTCTTCTTTACCTAGCCTTATCCTATCAAATGTCTAAGCATCAATTGTGTGTATCCTATGGTACTTCCTTACTTCCCATAATGCACCTTTTCTCCTAGACAAGGATCACTGTGTCCTTCACACAAATGGCTGCCCTAGCTTACAGAACGTAGCTCTCCAGCACAGTGCAGTGCCTACATAGTGAATGCTGAATTGTTTGTAAGGCAGGTATCATGCTTTCATTCATCAAACTGTCAAAAACCCATTGAGGCCTTTTAATAAGTAAATGTTTAGCATTTTCCCCGTAGGGCAAGCTTCTAATAGAATTCCTAAAATGACATTTATTTATTTATTTCCTTTTCACATGGACCTATTCATATTTTATTATTCACTCACGGCATCTTTTCTTTCTGAGTGAAGAACACTCAGGAGCGAGAGGGAATCTGTGCAGGTTGCTGTGGTTTAACCATCACATTACCTATTATTCCCAGGGCCGGATTATGAGGAGGGTGCAAGGGGCGCGCATGCCAGGGCCTCCACCACTTACCTTGCAAAGGGGCCTCCACCAACCTTTGGGTTATGGTCTGGTCCAGGAGGATTTTCAGTCTTTGGACTGACGGGTCGCGGGGCCGGCAACAAAGCTATAGGCGGCAGTGGAGCCCCCTGCGTCTGGGCAAGGCATTTGTTTTTGTAAACCTGCAGCCAAAGCCACCGCAGGGCAGGACAGAGAGTGTAGAGCAGTCGCCATCAGTGACGCTACAGTGATGTGTGGGTGCAGAGCTGTCACTGCACATAAGCCACCAAGCACAGCCACTGGCAGTTCAATGCAGGGAACTGCTTTCTGCTGGACCAGCTGGACAACTACACCACCAACTCAAAATAGCAAAGCAGGAGTTCCCGAGCACCCTGCACCCGCACAAGGGTGGCACAAGGGACTCGATCTGACAATCCAGTAAGTAGGCGGGTGCCAGACAACCACCGATCAGTTACGTGGCTGGATTATTTTAAAGGGCCTCCACCGGATTCTGTGCCCAGGGGCCTCCACACACTTAATCCGGCTCTGAGTATATCCATAAGCAAGCAATTTCATAGGAGACCCTGTATACCACTTAACAGAACCATCCCTAAGCGTTTTCTTTGCTTGAAGTTGAACAAAACTTGGGACCCCGATTTGGGATTCTCCGCTGTGTGAACACCCCCCCACCCAGATTGCCAGGAAAAACTCACCTTTCCCTATGGTGCATGCAAGGGCTTTTGTCCAGTCAGAGCCGTTTTCCATTAGAGATGAGCGAATCGATTCTGACGAACTCGAATCCGTTACAAATTTCATTAAATATTCGATTCGTTACGATTCCGAATATCGCCGCAATTTGATCGCTCGAATCGCTTCCTTAAACCTCAATTTACTGCTATACAGTCCATTTAAAATGGTGGATCCACATGTCAGGACATGTCCCATGGGGCAAGCAATGCTGGGTAGGTGTCACATGCTACCTATCAGCAGACAGGCTTACAGATGATGTCACAGCCCCATATAAACAGTGGCCATCTTGCGGAAGATCATTCTGACACTGTATTGCGGCCAGAGCAGATCAGGCAGGGAGAAAGCGAGGAACAGACAGACAGATAGATTGATGGAACAGAAGAAGCGCGGGACAGATAGAGAAGGAGAGAGCCTGTGACAGTGACAGATAAAGACAGGGACAGTTTAAACTGTTTGCATTAGCTTTCAAGCCTATGTAGTGTTAATAACACTCCTGCCTATTTAGCTTTTCCTTTATCTGGTGTCATTCTTTAAAGAGGGTGCTAGCATTAATATTTCAAGACTACCTGTGTAATAACTGCTTGCATTTTATAATTAACGTCACTTTTCCATAATCAAGGGAGGCCTCCTCTGTATGTGAGCAGGGGGCATCCCAAACACTAGCATAAATATTTCAAGACTACCTATCTAATAACTGCTTGCATTTTATAAGCAAAGTCACTTTTCCACAATCAAGGGAGGCCTGCTCTGTGTGTGAGGAGGGGGCATCCCAAACACTAGCATAAATATTTCAAGACTACCTGTCTAATAACTGCTTGCATTTTATAAGCAAAGTCACTTTTCCACAGTCAAAGTAGGCCACCTCTGTACGTGAGAAGGGGGCATCCCAAATACTAGCAGGTGTCTTTTAAGAGTACCTGCCTACTAACCTTTTGCCTTTTGTATAAAACAAGTCTGGTTTACAAGTTTAAAGCACCCATTGCCTTTCACCGGGGGCCATTGTCAGTGCTAGCACTTATCTTTTAAGAGTACCTGCCTACTAACCTTTTGCCTTTTGTATAAAAAAGTCTGGTTTTAAAGTTTAAAGCATCCATTGCCTTTCACCGGGGGGGCATCCCAAAAACTAGCACTTAGCTTTAATAGTACCTGCATCTTTACCTTTTTTACATTTTGAACAAAAACCACGTTTTAAAACTGCCTGTGGTGCATTTAACTCTGACCAGGGGCATCCCGTGTAAGATCATCTGACAGTGTCTTTTTGCATTAGCTTTTAGCTACAGTGTCTGCCTATTTTGATCTAACTTTTCTACACACCTGCTGTTACAAAAATACTGTTGTAGGTGTAGTGTAGTATATTGTTTTCTCCTTCCTATACGCAGTAAAAATCTCAGGCATAGATGTGCCAGGATGTGCACCGAGGAGAGGCCTAGATTCATCAGGTTGAGGTCGCAGCAGACTAGGGGCGAGTGGCAGCAGGAGTCGCGCCTGATTTCCCGGTATCTGCTAGCGGTCATGTCTCGACCAGCAACGCATCTGCCGTCATCGATTGGTTAACGCGGTCATCGACCTCATCACAAGTGACATCTGACACCCCCAATCAACAGTCTGTAGGTTCCTTGGACACAACCCTGAGTTGGCATGGCCCGGGAGCAGCCCCTGTCCTTCCATTGCCTTTGTCCTACGCCCCCCCCTCCAGCCACTGTATCTTATGCTTTGGGTTCAGCTCCAATATTCAGTGAAGACGATGTGTTAGAGGACAGTCAGCATCTACTGCCCAGCCATAAAATGGAGGAGACATCCGCGCTTCTTCCGCTAGGCAGAAAAACACTGAGGAGGAGAGTGGCGTGGGAGGTGGTGTGGTGAGCATTCCATCTCCTGTGGAAACCGAGGAGGACATCAGTGACATGCAGGCACAACTCGATGATGATGATGATGAAGCCGATCGCACTTGGGAGCCCAGTGCAGAAGGGGGGTCACACAGGGGAGGAGCTCCTGAAATTAATTCATCAAGAAATCAAAACATGGCTTACTCCGCGGAAATTGGAAATGGGTACCATGGTGACTGACAATGGGAGTAACATCTTGTCTGCACTGAGACAAGGAAGCCTGAGCCATGCGCCCTGTATGGCACACGTGTTCAACCTAGTTGTCAAGCGTTTTCTGAAGTCTCCCCCCCATCTGCAAGACATCCTAACAAAGGGAAGGAAACTTTGTATGCACTTCAGCCACTCCTACACCGCCAAGCACACCCTACTTGAGCTACAGCGTCAGAACGGTATCCCCCAACATAGTCTGATTTACGATGTTCCCACCCGTTGGAATTCCACCCTACATATATTAGATCGACTATACGAACAGAGAAAAGCCATCACTGATTTCTTGATGATCCAAGCAGATAGGGGGACTCCCCTGTGTAACTTTAATGTGAACCAGTGGCAGCTCATACGTGACACTTGTTGTTTGCTCAGGCCCCTTTGAGGAAGTCACTTTATTTGTCAGTCGCCAGCATTACAGCATGAACGACGTGATTCCGCTGCTTCATGTAATACAACACATGTTGGAAACCATGGCTGGCCAGGGCACTGGAGACATGTCGCATACATTTCACGGCCACATAAACCCCGTGGGAGCTGAGGAGGAGGAGGAGGAGCAGCACAGTGAAGCGCAGTTTAGTTTTGGCGAAATGGGTGGTTTATCTAGTCATCTGAAAGGAGAGGAGGAGCAGCCAGTGGAGCTAAAGGGTTGTGAGGAAGGCGAGACAGAGGACCCAGACACACCGTGGCAGTATGTAGTGGAGATGGAGACAGGTAGTCCCTCCGAGTCACTTGCACAAATGGCACGATGCATGCTCACGTAGTGTAGTGACCGCAGAATTGTCTCCATTTTTCTGCGGGATGACTACTGGCTCTCCACCTTATTGAACCCTCGCTTCCGGCACAAAATGGGGGCATTTTTTAAGCCCGCCGAGAGGGAGGACAAACTGACCTACTACAGTTGGCCGATGCCTATCTGCGCCATGGTCCATACTCTCGCAGGTCTGACTCGGGGGGACCTCTGTGCTCACCTTCCACTGCCATGGCTGCCGGGGGGGGGGGGGGGTGGCAGCAGCAGCAGCTCCATCAGCAGCAGCCTCAGTCTTCAGTCGCTAATGAGTAGCTTTCTGCTACCGTATAGTGAGGCTACTCATGAGCAGCAGGAAGACCTGGAGCAGGGCCTGAACCAGCAGGTCGTGTTATACCTTGAAATTACCATGCCAATGCCCTTGAGGATCAGCTGGACTTCTGGGCAGCCAAACTTGACTTGTGGCTGCAACTAGCAGAGTTTGCCCTGGGAAAGCTGTCCTGCCCGGCCAGTAGTGTGCCATCTGAGCAGGTCTTTAGTGCTGCAGGGGCCATAGTAACGCCAAGGAGAACTCGTCTGTCCAAGAAAAATGTGGAAAGACTCACCTTTGTGAAGATGAATCAGGCATGGATCAGCCAGGTTTTCCACCCACCAATAGTTGATGCATGCGAGTAGCTGATGCATGGTAGCTCCTTCTGCTGCTGCCATCTCCTGGGTGTGTCTTTCAGGCAATATATGAGCTCCTTCTGCTGCTGACAACTCCTGGGTGTGTCTTTCAGGCAATATATGAGCTCCCTATGCTTCTGCCAACTCCAATGTGTTTTTCAGGCAATATATGGGCTCCCTATGCTGCTGCCAACTCCAATGTGTTTCTTCTCCTGGGTGTGTCTTTCAGGCAATATATGAGCTCCCTATGCTTCTGCCAACTCCAATGTGTTTTTCAGGCAATATATGGGCTCCTAATGCTGCTGCCAACTCCTGGGTGTGTCTTTCAGGCAATATATGAGCTCCCTATACTGCTGCCAACTCCAATGTGTTTTTTAGGCAATATATGGGCTTCTAATGCTGCTGCTGCTGCCAACTCCTGGGTGTGTCTTTCAGGCAATATATGGGCTCCCTATGCTGCTGCCAACTCCAATGTCTTTTTCAGGCAATATATGAGCTCCCTATGCTGCTGCCAAGTCCAGAGTGTGTCTTTCAGGCAATATATGGGCTCCTAATGCTGCTGCTGCTGCCAACTCCTGGGTGTGTCTTTCAGGCAATATATGTGCTCCCTATGCTGCTGCCAACTCCTGGGTGTGTCTTTCAGGCAATATATGAGCTCCCTATGCTGCTGCCAACTCCAATGAGTTTTTCAGGCAATATATGGGCTCCTAATGCTGCTGCCTAATCCTGGGTGTGTCTTTCAGGCAATATATGAGCTCCCTATGCTGCTGCTGCCAACTCCTGTGTGTGTCTTTCAGGCAATATATGGGCTCCTAATGCTGCTGCCAACTCCAATGTGTTTTTCAGGCAATATATGTGCTCCCTATGCTGCTGCCAAGTCCAGAGTGTGTCTTTCAGGCAATATATGGGCTCCTAATGCTGCTGCTGCTGCCAACTCCTGGGTGTGTCTTTCAGGCAACATATGTGCTCCCTATGCTGCTGCCAAGTCCAGAGTGTGTCTTTCAGGCAATATATGGGCTCCTAATGCTGCTGCCAACTCCTGGGTGTGTCTTTCAGGCAATATATGAGCTCCCTATGCTGCTGCCAACTCCAATGAGTTTTTCAGGCAATATATGAGCTCCCTATGCTGCTGCTGCCAACTTCTGGGTGTGTCTTTCAGGCAATATATGGGCTCCTAATGCTGCTGCCAACTCCAATGTGTTTTTCAGGCAATATATGTGCTCCCTATGCTGCTGCCAAGTCCAGAGTGTGTCTTTCAGGCAATATATGGGCTCCTAATGCTGCTGCTGCCAACTCCTGGGTGTGTCTTTCAGGCAATATATGGGCTCCCTATGCTGCTGCCAACTCCTGGGTGTGTCTTTCAGGCAATATATGGGCTCCTAATGCTGCTGCCAACTCCTGGGTATGTCTTTCAGGCAATATATAGGCTCCTAATGCTGCTGCCAACTCCAATGTGTTTTTCAGGCAATATATGGGCTCCTAATGCTGCTGCTGCCGCCAACTCCTGGGTGTGTCTTTCAGGCAATATATGAGCTCCCTATGCTGCTGCCAACTAAAATGTGTTTTTCAGGCAATATATGGGCTCCCTATGCAGCTGCCAAGTCCAGAGTGTGTCTTTCAGGCAATATTTGGGCTCCCTATGCTGCTGCCAAATTCAGGGTGTGTTTTTTAGGCAATATATGGGCTCCCTATGCTGCTGCCAACTCCTGGGTGTGTTTTTCAGGCAATATATGGGCTCCCTATGCTGCTGCCAAGTCCAGAGTGTGTCTTTCAGGCAATATTTGGGCTCCCTATGCTGCTGCCAAATTCAGGGTGTGTTTTTAGGCAATATATGGGCTCCCTATGCTGCTGCCAACTCCACTGTGTGTCTTTCAGGCAATATATGGGCTCATCATGCTGATGTCACCTCAAAGCTCTGTAATTGTGCCGCTCTGCGTCAGCGAATCTAATAGCGACGCCTCTGATCTGCATGTCATACTTCTTTACAATAGTATTTCACTAACCCAGCATGCATCCTATGCATGTTACAGCCAAGCAAAGCGTGCAACCCTATGGAGGCTCTCGGACGCCCAGAAATAGCCGTTTTTAATAGAGATTCATTGCAAATAAATTCGGACCGAAACGATTTTTCCCAGGAAAATTTGGCGAATCAAAAGTTCGCTCATCTCTATTTTTCATGCATATGTAACGTTTGACAAACGACCGAGCATGACGATCAGAAGCATGAAGGGCACCGTTTACCCATTTACACATAGTGGGGCTATATGTCCACTTCATTCTTTTCAAAATTGTAGCCAAATATATATGCTCTAATAATTAATACACCATCATCAGCTTGAACAGACGCAAAATGCAAAGCTACAATCAATCAGGGGAATCAATGTTGCAGAATGTATCCACAGTCAGTGTGAGTATAAAAATATGCACATGTAACAAATAGTCTGTGCAGACAATAAACAAGGAAACTGTCTGAAATGTTTCTCTAAAGTGCAAAGATTATACAAAACATACTTTGAGGATCACAAATAAAGTGCATATGTAAAAGAAAAAAGGTGAAAACCTACGTTACTTACCGGTAACGTCCTTTTTAGGAATCCTTCAGCTTGACCACGTGGAGATATTATGCTCCACCCCCTGGGAGGAAACACAAAACAGGAACAGAGTTTAAAAGTCCCACCCCTTCCTCCCCACTTCAGTTATAGAACAGTAACCGAACTTCAACCCTTGACATCTGGGCGGGTAATAAGCGGTCAAGCTGAAGGATTCCTAAAAAGGACGTTACCGGTAAGTAACGTAGGTTTTTCCAAGTCATCCTTCAGCTTGACCACGTGGAGAGGATTAGGCAAGTAATTATACCTTAGGGGTTGGATGCTGCAAGGAGTACCCTTCTACCGAAGGACTGATGTTTGCAGATAGTAGATCAAGTCTATACGGCTTGATGCAGAGCCTCCCCATTCAGCTCCCCCGTGCGTTTCCCCGTTGGTTTTGGCCTTTGATCGGGTCAGGAAAGGGTGCTACGTTGATTTTAGTGTGCGTTTATGCGCTCAGGTGTGCGCTCAGCCGTCTTTCCGATTGTCGGCTCGCACGAGGCTGTTTCCTGGGAAAACGGACGCCTCGTTCATTGGTCCGTTTTTTTCAGTGATGCAGAGCCTTGATTTCCGATTGAAAACACCCTAATAAAACGGGGCCGCCGAGCCTTCACTTACGGCAAGTCTGACCAGCCGTATTGGAGCTCCGTGCTATTTGGGAATGCATTCCTCTGTGGGCCAACATCAAAGGCGCCAGCTACGCCGTCTGGTAGTTCTGAGTATGGCAGAAACCAGGCTGCAGCGCACGCCTTTGGACATCGATGGCATGAGTGACGTTGACCTATTCGAGCTCACCCGCCTTAACCGTGTTTCTCTCCATGCCTTGTATAGCGAGCTGCGGCCATGGTTAGCCCCCACCACAAGCAAGGGGCATGCAATTGCAGGTATGACCAAATTGGTTGGCTGCCTGCAATTTTTGGTGAACGGCTCGTTCCAGAGACTGGGTGCCTTCTCCCTGGGGATGTCCCAGTCTACGCTGAGCCGCATCCTAACCAAGTTTTTGGATGGCATGGCTACCCTGGCACAGAATTACATTTTTTCCCTCAAACAGGGGAAGCCTGGAATGCGGTTAAGTTGGGCTTTTATAACATAGCCGACATGCCCAACGTCCTTGGTGCAATCGATTGCACACATGTCTCGCTCATCCCCCCTGCGGACCAGGAATATCTGTTCAGGTATGTGGTTTGGGTCTGCTTTTTTTCTGGTTCTCACACATTTTTTATGGCTCACACTAATTACACTTGTGTTTTGCTTGGTGCAGGAACAGGAAGATGGGCCATTCCATCAATGTTCAGGCAGTGGCGGGCCCTGATCTTCAATTTTTCAGTCTGTTTGCTGGCTTTCCTGGGTCCACGCATGATGCGCAAATTTTGAGGAACTCCAGCCTCTATCAACGGTTTCAATCTGGAGATATTTCTGGAGGATGGTTACTGGGTATGTGTATTAAAGTTGTATTTCTTGGCCCCCAGGTTTGAATGTGGATTTGCCACTACCCCACTAATCTGTGAGACCTTTCCTGGAAACTTGAAAAGGTTTTTGGTTTAATTAATGAGTGAAAGTATTCTCCACTATTGGCTTATGTTCTGGCCCTCTTATCTCAGTAGCATTACGCAGACATTTTTAAGGAGTGTACAGGTTGCATGTGTTTGTAGGCTCAGTAAAAATGTCAATTCCTCCCACCATACCTAGCTCACCTATTTGTCCCGGTGTACTAATGTTTCTATGCACACCTAAACCTTTTTTTAGGCATCCACCTTATGTTTGTCTTTTGTATTTTGGCAGGTGGCTCAGGCTATCCCTTGTTACCATGGCTGCTCACACCCATCCTGCACCCATCTTCCCAGGCACAGGAGCGCTACAACACAGCCCATAGGAGGTCTCGCTCTGTGGTGGAACGTGCCTTTGGGTTGTGGAAGATGCGTTTCCGATGTCTGGATCACAGTGGGGGTTCTCTTCAGTATCAGCCTGGCAAGGTTATCAAAATAATTATTGCTTGTGGGGTCCTGCACAACCTTGCCATTAGAAGCAGGATTGCTCGATATACTGACCTGGGTGCAGAACCTTTCCCTATTTCTGACGAGCAGACCCCTCCTTACACTGGTACACAAAGTGGCCCAGCACACACAATCCGTGCTGACCTTGTGGCCAATGTATTTTCTTGAAACCACCCCCTGTCTGCAGGCTGGGGAAGATTAAATCACACCTAATAAGTGTTACATGCTGGTCACAAAGCGACTCTAAATGCATTTGGGCTTTACCTCTCCTGTCGGCGCATGTCCATTTTTGGGCAACTATATGATTTCAGGTCCACAACTGTCCGCTTGATTTGTTCAGTATCTCAATGGACAGAACACCACAATGTACCCAAACAGCATTGGCAACAGCCATGCTTTGTGCTTAGCAGGCTGTTAAGGGACCCACGGCGTGGTTAGCGCCCACATGGGTGTGTGTTGTCCCCTGCATCACTTGAAATAGATGGTTGGCTATCTGGGGAGTCGTGTGTGGTTTTTGGGCCGGTGGTTGAGAATGGGTTAATGTCTCCTTGCTCCTGCGTTTTTGGGAATGTGCCTGTGTCTGGGGAGTCCCCACCGTTTTAGTTGGTGCATGTTCTGCATGTGTCTTGTGCCTGCTTTTGTGTTTTATTTAGGATGAGGCATGTGTGCGGCTGCTATGTGGCTTTGGCCTTGATTGGCTCTTTGTGCTCCCTTTAGGTCTGCCCATATTGATATGGTATCCCACACCAAGCGGAGTGCCTTGAGCTTTAAATATGTTTCCAACTGCGGTTGCGCGCCTGCGCGCACGCACGCACGTCACCGCGGGGGAACATCAGAGCTAGAATTTGAAAAACAAGCCAAGATGTCCCCCGCCGTCTTTACAACGGAGCAGGACGAGCTCATCATGGATGTGAGTATGCGAGCGAGCGTGCGTTTATGTGCGCGCACACATTCCTTGTAATAAAAAAAGAAAAAAACGCAAGAATAGTCTGAAACAACTTAGTTTGTCACGTTACAGACCAGCCCACCTTAGTTTAACCCATGTACGCAGCTACAAACTAGCCTACATGCAGATAGCAGAACTAGGGCAATGTGAGGCAGCAAGAGGTTAATAAAGTACTTGATTTAGGCCAGGAAACTTGTTAATGTATTTTGTGGATTAATGGTGTGTCCTTGTCTCTTTTTCTAACAGATGATGCTGAGGAATCGCTACGACTTCCTGCCGTCTGATTATGCCAAACGGACGTTGGCCCTGGAGGTGGTGGAGGCGATAGAACGCCGAACCCAAACCACCTATACCTTCACCCAGATCGCCCAACACTGGTCTGATTTAAAAAGAAGGCATAAGCCCCGGGTGAGGCGGTACTTCAACCAACATTTTCCATGTAAGTGTAGAAAATGTAAATGCACCTATAACCCTGGCATCGCCTGGGCGTGGTTTAATGATTGTGTTTGTATTTCAGCCCATGAATGGAAACTACGGTTCCGCCCCACCCGGACCAGGACACGCAGCCCAGTGTTGGGCGAAACAGGTGAAGGTGTAGGTGACCCACCGCCAGGGTCAACGGCCACCCCCTCCTCTGTGAGTGACTCGGAGGAGCCGCTGGACCTCAGCATGCAGGGGAGGGGGGGATCTGACGGCAGGGAGTCGAGCAGAACAGAGGCTGAACCTGACTCCGGTAAGGGAAATATAGTTAGATATGTTGAAATACATGCATTAAATACAGATACTTATGTGCCCTATTGTTGTAGAATCAGACGTCGCTGGAACATCCCAAGGGATGAGTGAGGAAGGGGGCGAGGAGGAAGAGGTTGCTGGGGAAGGTGAGTAGATTGATACCTAGAAGCCTAACTTAATATTCTATTCATGAAAGAACAACAGTCTCTAATATCAGTGTGTTTGTCATCCATACAGATTCACAACAGCAACAGAGGGAGGCTGAAGGGAGACTCCGCCCCCGACGCAATGTGCGGCCCAAACCTTGTAAGTGGTGTTTATTTAAACTAAAGAAAATGAGCAAACAATTACATTTGAAAACTAAAATTCAGAAACATTTCCAAATTATTTTTTATAAAAAAAAGCACTTAAAGCGGACCTTAACTCTGAATAAGAGTCTATCTTAAATATTTCCCACACCCTGTACATACAGATTGTCCACCTTACAAATCATCTTACCAACCTTTTCCAGAGCACAGCTCTGCTCTGTGTGAGCAAAGCACAGCTATAACCCACCCCCTGTACCTTATCCCACTCTCCTCTCCTCAGTAAGTGTGATGCTTCAGAGTCAAGATGGCGGCGCACGTATCCTAAATTCCTGAACTGAGTTGCAGCCCAGTGGGGGAAATAATAATAATTAATTGACTAAAAACTTACTATATATTATTTTAAGATGCTGCGGAATCTTTTAAAAATAGTTTGTGCTTTTCATGAAATCACGCAGAAGGTCCGGTTGGATATGGGCCCCAAAAAAACCACGCCCAACCAAACCAAAAAAACAATGCTAAACTAATGTTGTTTTTCATTCACAGATCAAAGAAGACATCCCGAAGACCCCGAGGCATAATTTTAAACAAAAAAAAAAAAAAAATGTAAATATTGGTTAATGTTTTACCCCCGCCCCCAAAAAAAACCTTACAAATAACAACAAAACAAAAAAAAACTTTGTATAATAAAAAACATTAACATATTTTGAGTTGGCTTTCCTGCAAAATCACACAACATCAGCACACATTTCCATGACACCAAAGGTTTAGATATGGAACAATAATTCAGAAAAACGCACAAACAATTATGGTATGCATTAAGGACAAGGAAGAAGGAACAAGCAAGGAGATTAAGGTATGCATTAAGGACAAGAAAGAAGGAACAAGCAAGGAGATTAAGGTATGCATTAAGGACAAGAAAGAAGGAACAAGCAAGGAGATTAAGGTATGCATTAAGGACAAGGAAGAAGGATCTACTAGATGATTAAGGTATGCATTAAGGACAAGGAAACACCCACAAAAAAACCAAAAAAAAAAAAAAATGTGTATCACATTTGCATTTGTGGCCATATGCATATTCCAAGGGAGTTTGAGGGATGTGCGCTTGCGTGTAGCCAGATTGGCAGCTGAAGAGCCATGGAGATGTAAGTATACTTGCTAAAACCACCAAAATGGAAGGTCAAATACGACGGAAACCAAGCAGGTACGTTCAAAAAGGCAGGAAAAATCAGGGAAAAACGGGCCGCCCGTGTGAACGTGACGGGAGCCCCGATCAAATTGAAGGCACCCGAGAGAGCAAAAAAAGCTTTCCGAGTAAAGTGAAATTGACGGATCAGTTAGGGAGCCATTCCGACGGAGGCTCTGCATCACATTTGAGCCACGATTCAAACGGGAGCCCCGGACAATCGGAGGGTTTTAAGGGCAGTTCAGAGGAGGCTCTGCATCAGGCCCATAGTATTTAAGGAAGGTGTGGGGCGAAAACCACATGGCAGCTTTACATCTATAGAAGCCCCAGTTCTTTCTGCCCAGGATGTGCCCATTGCCATTGTGAAGTGAGCGGACAATTCAGGGGGAGTCAATCCCTTACTAACATATGACTTTGCACTAGTCAGTTTTAACCATCTAGCAATAGTAGCCCTTGAGGCTGCTGAACCTTTATTTTTTCCCCTTAATGCTACTAGCACTTGCTCTGTCAAGTGCCAGTACTTTGACCTTTCAATAATAATCAGAGCTCTTCTGCCATCAAGCAACGAAAGATCGACCTCCTTACCAACTGCACCTGGCAGCGTTAGAAGAACTATCTCTTGCTACCTGTTATCAGAAGTTGCTATCTTAGGCAAAAAATAAACGGACTGGGTCTAGAATTATTTTATCTGGGAGTACAGCCCAATAAAATTCCTATACTTAATTATGCTTGAATGCTACTAGGGTTAGAGTTAAGATCAGTCTAGGACTAGAGATAGTCTAGGGCTAGAGGTAGCCTAGGGCTAGAGGTAGCCCAGGGCTAGAGGTAGCCCAGGGCTAGAGGTAGCCCAGGGTTAGAGGTAGCCCAGGGTTAGAGGTAGCCCAGGGTTAGAGGTAACCCAGGGTTAGAGGTAACCCAGGGTTAGAGGTAGCCTAGGGTTAGAGATATTCATTCTGTCCAAGTTTTTGATCCCGAACAAACTGATAATCAAGGAGTCTTCAGGGTACTTACATCCTGTCCCTTTTCGAATCCTTTTAGCAACAAATCTAGCACTGCAACTATATCTTTTACCTTCAGATTGTGAAGCTCCCAAAAGAAGAAAACTTCTTTCTGTAACTTTTACTTGTATATAACTTTTGCAGAATATCTCTATCCCTCTCGGGGAACCCCCTCTTTCATCTGCATGGGGCACTTTCAGGATCCATGCTGTCATTCGAATACTTGCTGGATTCGGATGCAGTACTGACTTCTGATGTATGATGTCTGCAACTTCCGGCAGATTCCAAGGACCTCTTATCCCCATCCTGGTTAATTCTGCAAACCACACTCTTCTTGGCGATTAAGGTAAGAGTATCCCATTTGCTTTCTCCTGGGCTGCCTTCCAGGATTCTGAAGGGTGAAAAAGCATAGGCAAGATGAAAGTTAAATTTTTGAGGAAGCGCCTGTATTGCTACTGCTCCCTCTCCCTCACTAGAGAGAAGAAATCTTTACTTTCTCTTTTGTTTGTAAACAGGTCTATTTGAGGTTGTCCCCAAGTACTCGTGCTCAAACTGAATATGTCTTACTTCATACACCACTCTGTTTGATGCACTTTACCTCAACTTAGAGCGTTTGCTGTTAAGGAATCTACCTGTTTCTGTAAAGGAATTAACAGACCTATCATTAGTGTGATCCATGTCTTTGACCTTGTTCCCCCTTGCCAGTTTAGGTAGGCTACTGCTGTAGTATGGTCTGACCTAATCTGCACCTCTTCCCCCCCTCTTTCCTTCTGGAAGAAGTTTAGTGCTGGTTTTACTGGTATAAGCTCCACGACATTTGAGGGCTTTCTTTTGGCCATTTCCATTGGTAAGTCTCCTGGTATGGCCCCCAGCCCCAACTGCTTTTAGTACTGCTGGGTTGGACTGTCTCCATTCTCTGCTCCTTGTAAGTTTTTGGCCTCTGTCTGCCAGAGAATATCTTTTAGGACTGCTGAGCTTGACTGCACCAACTGATCATAGACCTCTGCTCTTTGTTCCACTTTAGTAGCAGTGATTCCTGCAGAGACCTTGAGTGTACTGTTGGAATGGTTAAAGTCATTAGTCCTAGCACCTTTATTATTGCTCCTAGGGATAATCTTGGCTCTTTTGCCAGTAAACCACCTCCTTCACTATCCTTAGTGACTTTACTTCAGGCAGAATTATTTTCATCTGGGTGCGGTCTATTAGGGAACCCAGAAATTTGCACTGCTGTGGGAGAATTAGACTGGACCTTTCCAGGTTAATCACCCATTCCAGATCCCTTAGAACTTTTATAGTCTTTACCAAATGTACTAACAGGGTCTCTTTGGAACTTATTTAGAATCAGAAGATCTTTCAGATATGGAATGGCATTGATTCCTAGTTGTCTGAGGAGTGCCATAGACTCTGCTAATATTTTAATAGAGACTCTGGGAGAGGCTGACAGGTTAAATGGGAGTACTCTGTATTGTATATGACCCTCTCTTGGTCTAGCTGAACCGCAAATATCAATCATTTGCAGTAATTTAAGTTTAATTAATTAAACTTTAATTAAGAATTCTCTATAATTTAACATTAAGTCTAGATCCTCAGTGAGATAATAGGAATTCTCATGTTCCCTCTCTTCCTGACCCTGACCTGAAATAGAATGTATTTTTTAACAGGAAATCTCTTTCCTGATTCTGTGAATATTGTTGTAATGTTATCTAAGTCTTCCCCAACAATCTTCTACCCTGAAAAGAATGGAACACAGTATATATATATATATATATATATATATATATATTTTCTTTGAACTACTGTCCCCAGATCAGTCTTTAGCCCGATTGCCCGACGGACACCGGCCCCTAGCTGAGGCTCTGATGATTTTTTGACAGGCATGTGTTAGAAAAAACATGGCTCTGTATAATGTTGGGAGAACCTCCAATTTTCTAGAAGAGGAACTCATTTTGAGCCTTGATTTTGTCTGTCCACTTAGACATACTTCTCTGAACCACATCCGAAGCCCTTGTTGATTTGGATAGTGGTTGTGGGAGGTTTTTGAGTATTCAAATGATTAAATTACTCCCTTGACCTGGTTCTCTGTGTGAGCATTAGCTATATATGCAATAGCAAGAGACCATTGATAAAGGGTTGCAAATGAGAAGTTCGATTGGCTGTTCTAACCCTCTTTTGCTTTATACTGAGAATTTTTCAAAAGATAACCGCCAAGTTTCCGAAAGTGTGGCCCTACAGACTACACACCGCTTGGATCTCTTGGTTGTCTTGATATGTTATTTCTGTTTAGTTCTTGTTTCAGAATCTGACTTAACATAATTTGAACAAATGCATGTTTTAGACAGACCCCTTATTAAAAGGATATATATATATATATATATATATATATATATATATATATATATCCATATATGCATAATCTTATACATACATATATAACTCCAAGGACTAACATAATATATATATATATATATATATATATATATATATATATATATATATATATATATGATATATAAACATATATACCCACACATACACACAAAACATATATATATATATATATATATATATATATACACATACATACTTATAGACAAGTATATATATAAATCCAATACCAAATCTGTACATGTGTATGTATATACTGCAGTCCCTTTGTAATATATATATATATATATATATATATATATATATACCATATATAGACAACCTTAGTACACATATCTCTATATGTATAATAATCATGAAACAGTGAACCTTGCGGTCCTACCGCTTGCTGGCTTCCATCGGCTGTGTCAGACCCAAACCTGCATCTGTTTCAGCGTTGGTGGGGTTTGTGGGGAATCTGGCCTGGCTGCTGCTGCCGCTGTCCCTCCTTTTCCAGCTGATCCGATTTCAACTTCCTGTTTCCTGCCGAAAACAGGAAGTAATGGCCGATGATGTCAGAGACACACCTCCAAGTTTAAAATAATGGAGGGAAATAGTTCGCAACTAGCGAACTATGTATAACTAGCGCAACCGTTCCTCAGGGATTACTCTCAGATCACCATGCCACTCCAGCGCCTACTCCATAATGAAGCAGGATTTTAAAAGTGAAAATAGCACTATCTGTGCCTTTTTCAGGAACTATGAGGGTTATAGCCCCAGGTGCATTCAGTCTCCAACAGGGTCTCCTGTGGGTTATATCTGGTGCAGCTGGCTAACTCCAAACTCTGGAGGGTCGGAAAATAATAAACTAAAATAATAAACTGGCCGCTGACTATAACATCAGCACACACTCTGTCCCAAGGTTTCCCAGGGAGGAAACACAAAGAACTGAAGTGGGGAGGAAGGGGTGGGGCTTTTAAACTCTGTTCCTGTTTTGTGTTTCCTCCCAGGGGGTGGAGCATAATACCTCCACATGGTCAAGCTGAAGGATGACTTGGAAAAATAAATTGAATACTCATCTAGTTAGGAGTAAATGTACCAAGGGGTCACATGATGCTCAAAGTATTGTTGTGCATAATGTTTGCACTTCAGAGATACCTTTCAGTCGCCTTGTTTATTATCCGCACATATTATTTGTTACATGTGTATATTTCAATAGTATGTTTACACTGACAATGGATATATTCTGCAACATTGATACATTTTGCTGGAGATAAATGTGCTTGAGGGCAATATCCTCATTGATTTGTACTTTGTGTGTATGTTCAAGCTGATGATAGTATACTCATAATTCAAATAAATGCATTCATATTTTGTATTAATCGGGAGCAATCTGTTTTTGGCTACACTTATGGGCACTATATGCCCACTTATTATTTTCCTATTATAAAGCCTGAATGGACAAATGAAGAGACTTCCCACCACACTGTTTGTAATGAGGTGATTGGTGGGGACTCTGCACAGTGTCTGTAATAGGGTGATTGGGAGGATTCTGCGCACTGTTTATAATGGCGTGATAGTGTCTGCAATTAGGTGATTTGGTGGGGGTTTTCTGCACAGTGTCTGTAATGGGGTGATGGGGGGATTCTGCACAGTGTCTGTAATGGGGTGATTGTGCGGAATTCTGCACACTGTCTGTAATGGGGTGACTGTGGGGGATTCTTCACACTGTCTAATGGGCTGATTGGGAGGTTATTCTGTATGCTACCTGTTATGGGGTGATTAGGAGGCAGTATTTAAGCACACTATTTGGTTCAGAATATTTTCCTACTCTAAACCCTAGCTGCGGCTTATGAGCATGTGCGTCTTATAGAGCGAAAATATTGTATATATTTTACTGTTGCTTGACATCAGCCATATCTATATACTGTTTATATTTTGCACTTGAGATGTGTATTTGGTTGGAGAGCTCTCTAAATGTATTGAAATCCCAGCTAACTGAAGCAGGAGCACAGAGTGCTCTACATTTTAATTGAATCATTTTTTTCTATATTTATAATAGACACTACTATGCTTTAACTTTCTCTGTGTACACTGAAATAAACATAAGAGCTGCCATATTGAAGTGTGGACCTTAAGACGAAATTTCTGGTTAAGCAGAATGGTTATTTGCAATTCACGTCAGCTGAATGGCACTTTAAGGCACTTGTCTCTAAGCAGAAGAATGTGTATTTATCTCTGCATATTGCTGCCTCTGTACACTCACTAACTGCATCTGCTATTACGTAGAGGAACACAGACTGTATCTGTCATGTTATTGTCCTCTTTTAGATCACATATCTTCAGAAAAAGGTCAAAAGCAAATGCGCCTTTTAAAAGAAAACTACAGACAGACCTGCAGAAACAACTCTAACAATAATAAAAGAATCGTTAGTTTGATCCACACACCCAGATAACTGAACAGCGACAGTAAGCAATTCTAGAGAAAAAGCTTGACGACAAAAATGTACTTTTAAAACATTTGGATTTTGTGTGAAGTGTAAATTGTTATAATTTTTAACTATTTAATTTGGATATACAAGTTTAGAGGCAACATACATTTCTTAAAATCCTCCCTCTTGTAGTGGAACCCATGATGATGATAATGACAGAAATGCAAAGAAAATAATTAAGAACAAGTGGTCTCAGCAGTCCTGATCATAAATGCGTAGTGTTTTGAGAGTTTTAAAGTGGACCAACACCCAGGATTTTCACTATCCTGGGTTTCGGTTCACTTTCGCGGGGCACCTCGATCGGGGGTGCCCCGCTGCGTGAAACCCCCCAGAATGGTAGAAGAAAACTCACCTCACCCCGCTCCTACGGCGCAGGCGCGGGCCTCGTCCAATCAGCGCGCTCAGAGCCGCTGTGGTATGCACGTACAAGGGACGGACAACCACAGCGTCTCCGAGCGCGCTGGCGGCCGCATCTCGTGCTTCCCTCTAACAGGGGCGGCCGCGGTCCGTGCATGCGCCGTTGGAACAGGAGTAAGGTAAGGTGAATGGGGTCGTCCTGGGGGGTTTCACACAGCAGGGCATCCCGATTTCGGATGCCCCGCGGGGAGGGATCTGATCGGTCCAGGAATCTTATAGATTTCCGGGCCGATCAGCCTGGGTGTTGGTCCACTTTAAAGTCTTAAACTTATTTAAAAGTTCTGAAATTGTCATAAATATGTTACAGGCCTGGCTTCAAAGCTCACCTTTTTTTAACTTTTAAACTGAAAGTGGAGCAAAACCTACTGCCATATAAGATTTCAGGGCCTCTAGATTCCTCCCCCAAGGCATCCAAAATCGGGATGCCACACTGTGTAAAACCCCCCAGGTCGCCCGGTATACTCACCTTCTCCCCCGGTACAATGGCGCATGCGCAAGTAATGCCCACATCCCCACTATCCCTTTAGCAGGGAAAGTGCCCATGCCAGGCATTTATGAATGGGTGTCACGGGCATGTTCCCCATTAGAGGGAAGTGGGAATGTAGCTGCCGGTGCACTCGGCGCAGCTTGCTTAGACTCGACTTCTCAAACGAGCTTAGATGAGCTTGTGTCAGCTCAGTGGAGCCTGCTGATTGGACGGAAAGCCATGCAATCGTCTTAGGACTGAGTTGGATTGAGCGACCTGGGGGGTTTCACATAGAGGGTCATCCCGCATTAGGCTTCCCCCGAAACCTGGGATAGTAAATAACCTGGGTTTTGGTCCACTTTAACAGGATGTCCAAGATTGACTCATTTTGTCCAAGATTGACTCATTTTGACTTTGCCCCCAAAAAAGGGTTCCTGGGACCAATCTCTACAGACTGCAGTACGTGCCAAGCTATCTCCCACATTCCTTTGTCCACCTATAACTGAGGGGCAGAAAAGCATTAGAAGTAAGGTTGTGGCACACAGTATCAACAAGCAGAACGCCTGTACATGACTGTAAGCAAACCATGATTCTAAAATTCTCAGCCTGGTTCAGGACCACTAATGTTTTAGTAAATGTCTTTCCTGCAGTGTAGCAACATGCACCGCAAGTGTGAAAAAAAATTATAAATTATAATTATCACTATTCTAATTTGCACCGATGTGGCACTGTCTGGCAAAAGTGCTTGATAAATAAGGCCCTTAATTAACAGCATTCGCTTTAGCTGGCAGAATGCAGGCTAGTCTTGCTCTTTAATTTCCCAAACTTTCACTCTGAGCGAGTAAAAAGATCCAGTGACAGAACACTTGATATTTGCTTTAAAAAGCTCATTAAAATTAAACAAGTTGTTACACCGTTCATGTGAAAGTTTCAGGTGTAAATAGAAGCTGTCATTGTACATTGTGCTATGTGAAGCTTTGGTCTTTACACAACTACTTTTATATAGTCAGTTTATTTTTCAGTCTCTCTCCCAATAATTATTTTGTCTCACACAATGAAACTGCTTAATGTGAAGCTAGAGAAAGTTGCCTTGACGTGAGCCAATGCTGGATCTGGAGTTTAAAAGACTGCCAGCTAGTCAAGTTCTATTGCCTAGACCAGAGTTCCCCAACCCTCTGACCAAGAACCACCAACAAATCATGTCTGGTGGCGTTATATGGAGTAATTAGTGCTTAGACAGAGCTATGAGTGGAGATCTGCGAAACATATGCTGTTGGTGGCTCTCAAGGAGAGGCTTGAGGAACACTGCCTGAACCAGAAGTTCCTAACTGGTGGTACTGGTAGTACTGAAGAGCCTATCAGGTGGTACTTAGCAACATTACAGAATAAACTGTGCCCCAACCTGATCTGCTGTTCCTTTAGCCTTATTCTGGTACACTTTATGTTCATGTTATGCACGTTAAATGGTTGTTTTGTGCTAATCAGATAACTCGTAACCCATACTTACCACCCAAATGGTACTTGATATAATTTGAAACTGAAAAGTGGTACTTAATGAAAAAAATGTTGAGACTATGCTAAAGCTACTGTCTAAAAGATCCTTTCCTAATAAGCATCTTAAAGCAGACCTCCAGTCAAGCAAATAAAGTTTAGTAATTTGCTCCCCTAAAATCTCCCTTTGGCAATCAGTGGCATATGCTGCTTGAGAGTGCTTACACGAGCATAAGTGGGGGGATGGGGAGAGCCTTTGCTAACACACACAAACACACACCTACGAGCTTGTTTTTGATCAGCCCAAACAGCCAAAGAGAGATTTTTATGTTTCCACAAATAATGTAAGAAGGAGATAAAATCTGGCTGCATTGAATATCAGCATGGCTGCAGTGTGCCTGTGTGAGATTGTTTCCCCATATAGGGCATGTTGTCAGCAGCTTGGGATTTTGCTATAAGCACCCCACACCAGAGAGAAAGATTTACCTCAAAAAAGGGATCAACATGTATGTCATGTTACGCACACTGAATCAACAGCTGCTAGAGGGGATGAATGTATCTTAGTATAAATGTAAGTCAATTGCTTTGGATGCCAAAGAAAATTGCAACGATTTTCTGAGCAGTGATGAGTCATTACAGCTGAGGGATTCTACTTCTGGCTAGAATTTTTTTTTTTTAATGGAACAAAACCCAGGAATTTGACTTTCCCAGGTTTTGTTCCATGACCCTGGGGCATCCTACTGTGCAAAATCTCCCCTGGCTCGCTAATAAAAACTCACCTTTCCAGGTTCCAACAGCGCATGCACGGTCTCTTGTCCAATAAGAGAAGCCTGCGCCATTCAGACAGCGGCCCCTATTGACATGAATGGGTACGCTGCTGCATACCCGGATGTGCTCGCGCTCCAGCCCCAGCCTTCTGAATTGTAAAAAATAAGAGCCATCTGCTAACTGTGCCTGAGAGCCTGCTCATGCGCCATTGGATCCTGGAAAAGTGAGTTTTTATGGGTGAACGGGGGGGTTTCATACAGTGGGGCATCCCAGTTCTGAATGCCCTGGAGGAAAAGCAAACAGCTGGCCCTGGAATCTTTTAGATTCCAGGCTGGCGGCTGTTGGATTTTGTTCTGCTTTAAGGCCATATTGACTGTGGGTTTTTATTTTTTTGAGAAGATGTGCTGTCAGGATTGTGGCAAGACAGCAGCTCTCATGCAGTTCAGTAGCCTAGAATATGCCTGCTATTCCACAACATTTGTATTTGCTTTAAATCAAGATGTCCTGCAGAGTCAAATTCACCTAGTTCTGGGATTCTCCACCTAACATATGCTTTGTTATGGCATCCTTGCAATGCCACAGCAATGCAGAGCACTCTGCTTATTGCTGCATATGACCATTGTTGGATCCCGGAAATAGGTGAGTTTAACACTGTAGGGTATACCTTCTAGGGAAGAGATGCCCTTCATTTAAACTTTGGATCAGGTTCTGATCCTCCTTAATACTTTTTCTTCAGTAGGCAGATTCAGTAATATTACCAATATAGTCGCCAGATAATGGAAGTTCAGATGAACCCAAAAAAACTGCAAAACTAAATGAGACAATCAAACACTAATACCTGCCTGGAAGGGGTCAGAGCTACCAGGACTGGGAATTCAGCAGTGCTAAAGGCAGATGTATCCACTTCTGGTGATAAGAATAATGATCAAAAACAGTAAGATGCTCTTACGTATGTATGTATTATCCTTCTGCACTATTCCATAAATGGAGAAATGTTTTGACTGCAGTTAGGCTTGAAGGGTGCCCTCCAATGCATAAACTTTTCAAATGCGAATAAGGACAGAATCTGCCACAGCAGGGACATTTCTGACACGCTAATGATAAAGCATTCTGCACTGTGTTAATGCTTGATTGGCAATGATTGGGAGACGAAACTGTCACCCATGATCCCTAGAGGTTTTACAGATATAGATAACAGGAATAGTGCACTTGGTTACTGGCCTAGGATTGCCTGGTTGACCGGTACCAGGTGAGTGTCTTTTGTCTTATCCAGAGGCATACTAGATAATGCAGTTACTATCCTGGTAGTGTGGGCTTGTATGGTAATGCAATATAGTGTAGATATAATCCGTGACTCAATGAGAATTCATTCCGGAGACTTTTGCTTTTCCACAAACATGTTCTGCTTTAGGCAAATGGCAGTTTAGCTGTTGGCCATCGTGTATGTGGCTCTAAACTGCCTTGCAGTAAACAATTTGTCTTTCCTCCAAGGTAATGCCTCAGCTTTCAGTGTACTGCTGACCTGTGACAGCGAGGCGTCACAGCCCAATGGAGTAATACACACACATCCCTAACAAGAGCACCACTCTGAAGAAGACTGCTGCTGAGTGCAAGGACCACTAGAGCAATCAATGGCACGCTTTGTTCATGTTGCTTTTTTTGAAGTAGAAGGAAGAATATTATACATATGCTAGATCTAAAGCTACAAATATACTCTGATACTTCAACACAGTATGCTGGGCACAAAAGACTCCAGCTAGGGGTTTAAGTTGGAATACAAATATGGCTGTTTGTCACTGCTGCAAACAAACTCATTGACATTCACTGACATACATCGCTGATAGCGAGGTGCTAAACTCAATGCTGGCTGCCTGGCGGTCAATAAAACAACGCAGTGCTGTTTCAAAGAGGCAAGAAAACAACTGGTAGTAAAAGTAAATACTATATACTGCACATGTAGTGCCTCCAGTAGGTGTTTAGGCATATTTGTTATGTACATATTAAATGTGATTATGCATATATTGTGTATTCATTAATGTGTTTCTAGTCATTCCTATTCGTTTGACAGACTTCCCTTTACCTACCTTTTTTTTTTTTTTTTTTTATGTATGGAACATGTGTTCAGTTTCCCTATCGGTGTGGTTTTTGAAGTCTGCCTATTTTAGGTCTAATCTCCAATCGCATAGCCACCATACCATGTCCTTGGTAGTTTTAGAAAGCCAGCTTTTTTTCTCTATGAAGCCATTTTCTTAGAAGTCATGTATCCGACATGGAGCTCCAAAAACCACACCCACATGCTTCAGATAAGAAATCATAAGGTAAAACTGTAAACCGTGATATCTCTGCAGTTCAATTCAATTTCATTTAGGGCAGTGCCCAACATAGCCTGACACAATGGGCCAACAATTGGCTTTGCATGAAATATCACAAAAAAATGGATGCAGTTGGCCATATTGCTCTTCCTCCCTGGCTGAGCAGCCTTGCCCTCTGGTGCTTTCCAGCTGTGATATATTTAGTTACATTACACACAGCTCAGTATTGGGGGGGGGGGGGGGGGGGGCACTTCAACCTTATTGACATTATGCAACAGTTTAGTAGTAACTGGAACTATTAGCATATGGCAGCCATTTGGGCATTTCATCAAAAAGAAACACAGGGTGTTTTGGGGCACTGGGCTAGAAGATGACAACATAAAGCTGGTGAATTTAATCTAAAAGACTGCTTTAAATTTCTCATTGAATCAGCACATGTATAACAATAATTGTCCTTTCAAGGCTGTTTGCCAGGGTGATCAGTGGTACGCCAGATATTGATAAATAACAGATATTAGATCAGCAATGTGTCCCAAAAAGTCTTCCCAATCCCCTTGTTGAAAAACAGAGGTGTATGATACTGGACAACAAGAACAATAAGAGCCAGTTTCATAGTCAGGACATTCTGAATTGAAAGTTTTATTATGCACAGTAAATGTGTTTCTTGTTGTCCCCTTAAAGCCTATATTCGAAAGAGTAATTTGTTAAGCTCAGTTGTGATTCAAGCTTCTTTACAAATTGCATTTAATTAGTAACAGGCTTTTCAGAAGGTTCCTATGCAGCTAAAGACTTTAATTACAGATCCGATTAATATTACTTCAACTATGATCTGATGACACCCCCATTAATGGCCGCATCCCATTTGTAGTCTATGTCAGCACTTAGAGCACAATTAGGTCATTAGAAATCCATGGGAGCCCTATCAGTAATGTGTGGGCAGGACCAACCTAATTTGCTCCTGCGGATATTGAACTAGGGCCAGTAATGCATGTTATCCCAGTGTGAGGAGTAAAATCACATTTATTAAGAGGAAAATTTAATAAATTGAGACAAAGGAGCAAGAGAGACATATACAGGGACAGGACATTCAGCCATACTTTGGAAACTTCATTAGGGTATATACCAGTCACTTATCACCAGGTTATTTTTCATTTAATCTAAAAATGGAAAAATATAGACGTCAACTGGACTTTCTGAGGTTCACCGAATTGAGGTGAATTAATAAATAATACAGCAAGTTGAGTCCAGTGCTTTAATACATGACCTGGTTAAATACAAATCTTCACATACTAGCATTAAGATTTTAAGTATAGGTAAGGGGTTATGGTAACATTTGGGAGTTCATTTAGAACAGTCTTTCTGAATGCATGGGTAAAAACTCACAAAATATCCCCACTAGCGTTATCAGTGACAGATACATGTATGGGTTTCAGTGGGGAATTCGGACACATAATCAACGGGAAACAACAACATATTACACAACAGACTAATTTCAAATAAAGTTAGATTGTTTTAAATAAACGTAAGGAAGTCTGAGTAATCGTATGTAAAAAACGCTCCTTTTGCTGTTATGTTGGAAGGCATCTATTTGAAGAGGACTTCATAAAAGCACTGATTAGTTGGTGGGCAAGTGTCAAGTCTAGACAATAGCACTAGCTAGCTATGGTGACATTTATGGCTAGCCAATAGCACTTACTAGCTGGTGGCCAAGTGGAAGTCTAAGCTATAACATTGACTAGCTGTGGTCAAGTGTAAGTATAGGCAATAGCACTGACTATCCAGTGGCAATATGTAAATCATTGCAATAGCACTGGCTAGCTACAGTGACTTGCACGTCTAGGCAAAAACTCTGACTGGCTGGTGATAAATTGTAAGTCTAGGTAATTACTGGTCAAGCCTAAGTCTAGGCAACAGTACTACTGAAAGACTTACAGATCCAGTCCCCTGCTTCAGCAATCAGAAACATGTAGCCCACTAGCCAATATTAGACAATACATGCATTGAAGTGTCTTCTGAGGAGCAGGAGAGCAACAAGACTGTCAAGAACCATCAGCTCAGTGTTTTCTCACTCCAGTTGCCACCTCAGAAAGGGCAAAAGCGGATGTGGCAAAGTTTGCCTTCCTCTCAATTTCATTCCTCTAAGCCCATTCAAAAAACTAACAGCCACACTGTCTCACTCCCCTTTTTCTGTGCTGAAGCTCTGTTTGCATACAGAGCTATAAGCTTTGCATTACTATGCACAGAAAACAATTGGACAAGAGTATGCATATGCACTGTGGGACCACTGGGAAGTTGTTTTGAGAGGTGATCCTGGGGGGTTTCACAAACTGTAATTTCAAGATGCCCCAGGGAAACGGTTCAAAACTCAGGATGGTCAAAATCCCTGGTTTTGGTACATTTTAAACCTGCTCCTTATTTCTCTGACATATATGACTGATCCCTTTCCTGGGGGTACTCGGTTGGAACTTACTGCTGCTATGGGGTACCCTGTACCCCCGTACCCTGTATGGAGTATAAAAGCCTAAATTAAAAAAAAAAAAAGCCTGCTGTTTTAGTGAGGAACTGACAACAAAAGAGGTCTCAATTTTCCATCTTTAGTGTACCACCCTGTCATTTGTCATGAGTGAGCATATTGCTGATTGTGGAGGAAGGACGTGATCCCAGGGTGGCATCTTGTCTGGAGTGTGCTGGACAGGGTCAGCTCCAGGTTTATGTGGTCTCAGTAGTCCCCTTGTGGTGTGGCATGACACAGATACTGATAAAGCTGCATGTATGGTGGATATTGCCAAAGATTTCAACTACTGACACAGTGAGAAGTATGCCAATCTTGGCTGTCCCAGCTCCTTGCTGACTCAAGCCCATGTCTGGCTGCCACAGCCCTCTGGCCCGTGCCACATGTTACAGTTCTCCCTTAAGGGTAATTGTTTGGTCAAAATTTAAAGAAAAATTAATGAAAGAAAATAACAAAAGAAATAGCAGAAAGAAAGAAATTATAAGGAACAGAAAGAAAGAAAAATAGAATAGAACAGAAAAAGTAGAAGGAAAGAAAGGAAGACAAAAAGAAAAGAATGATGAAAAAACATACAGACAGAGAAAAGGCCATGACAGACAGAAAGATAGAAAGAAAAAAAGGCATGAAAGAAAATAGAAAAAACATAAAGAAAGGAATACATGCAGCACAATGCAGCCCAAAGATGGTATTGATTTATTTCCTACTCCAAGGGGACACAACTGGAAAAGTGCAAAAGGATCCTAGAATGGTTTATAAAAGGCATACAAAAATACAATTCTGTTATTACTCACCTGTAGAATTGTTTTTACTGTATACAGCGCGGCCTGTTTCATTTAATCCTTACTTCTGGGTATTCCGCCACAAGGTGGCACAATTGACTGCAGAAGACTTGTGGCTCCTCCCGGCCCCATATAAAACCCGGAATCACCAAAAGACCCCCAGTGTTGAAAAGCAGTTATGCAAGAAGCAGGGAGATAATCATGATAAAAAAGAGAACAGCCTCACACAAATAAACTTTGGAACAAATCACCGTAAAGAGGCAACCAAGGATAACGATAACAAGGGAGGGATGAAACACAGTAAAACATTCTACAGGAGAGTAATCACAGAATTGTATTTTTCCAAGTGTACAGCACGGCCTGTTTCATTTAATCCTTACTTCTGGGACATCCTATAGCAGATAAAGATAGGGTTGGATCCCCAAAGAGTAACGACAGGCAGTTCAAACCACTACCGCCTGAAGTACCTTACGGCCAAAAGCAGCATCAGCTGAGGCCTTAACATCAACCTTGTAGAACTTGGAAAAAGTATGAACAGAAGACAAAGTAGCGGCCTTACAAACTTGTTCAACAGAAGCCTAATGCTGAAAAGCCCAAGAGGCACCAATAGCTCGAGTAGAATGAGCAGTAACACGGAAGGGAGGTTCCTTCCCTTTAGCAGAATAAGCTTGCGCCACAGCCTGATGTATCCACTAGCTGATAGTAGATTTGGCTGGAGGCAAACCCTTCCTAGGTCCAGCAGAAAGAACAAAAACAGAGCATCAGATTTCCTAAACGACTCCAAATAAAATTTCAGTGCCCTGACAACATCCAGAGAATGAAGTGTCCGTTTCTTAGAATTAGAAGGGTTAGGACACAAGGAAGGTAAGACAATGTCCTGATTGAGATGAAAAGCAGACACAACCTTGGGCAAGAAATCTGGTTTAAGCCAGAACACTACCTTATCCTGATGCCGCTCAAATTAAGGGGGTTTCATGGAAAGCGCCGCCAGCTCAGAAACTCGCCTAACCGAAGTAATAGCCACCAAAAAGGCTACCTTAAGAGCCAGAATGGGCAACGCAGCCCCACACATAGGTTCCAAGGGAGGACCCTGTAGAGCAGACAACACCAAATTTAAGTCCCAAACTGGTAGCAGAGGCTTACGCAGCGGACGCACATAAGTAACTCCCTGGAAGAAAGTCTTAACAAGCCTGTGATTGGCAAAAGATCTTTGGAAAAATATTGCCGAAACCTGTCCCTTGAGAGTACTAAGTTGAAGGTCCGAATCCAAACCATGTTGTAAAAACTCCAGAATCCTGGGAATAGAAAACACCCGAGAAGGAAGAGACTTGGACTCGCAGCAGGCAATGTAAGCATGCCAGACCCTGTAGTAGATAAAGAACGAGGAATCAACAAAAGAGGCCGACAAACCCTTGCCCATCAAGATGGAGGTTTCAGCAGCCAAGCCGTTAAAGCCAGCGTTTGTAAATTGGGATGGCGCAGCTGTCCCTGCGTGAGAAGCTCTGGATCGTCGGCCAGGTCAGGCGAGCCGATCCACTGCCATCTGTACGATGTCCGCGAACCACACCCTTCCCGGCCAGCGGGGGGGACCACCAGAATGGTCGGTACCCCCTCCTGGGCTATCTTGCACAGCACCCGACCTAGCAGAGGAAAGGGAGGAAATACATAGAGGAGTCGAAACTCTGTCCAGGAAATTGCTAGCGCATCCGTGGCGAAGGCTAGAGGATCCTTTGACAGAGAGACAAATCTTGGAAGCTTGTGATTGTGACGGGACGCAAACAGGTCCACATCCGCACATCCGGCTGACCCCAGCGGTGACACAGGGTGTGAAATACCTTGATGCTGAGAGACCATTCCCCCAGCCGAGACGTCCCCCTGCTCAGGGAGTCTGCCTCCTGGTTCTCCACCCCCGGAATGTAAACCGCCGAGAAACAGGGAACATTCTCCTCTGCCCAAGTCAGAATCTGGGTCACCTCCTTGAGGGCTCGCTTGGTCCGAGTCCCCCCCGATGATTGATGTAGGCAACCACCGTCTGATTGTCCGAGCGGACCTGTACAACACGACCCCGAAGGTGGGGGGAACCAACTTGATCGCCCGCAGTTAAAGGATGTTGATGGGCGCAGGCCTCCTGGGGCCCCACTGACCCTGGAATTTCAGAGACTTCCAAACTCCCCCCCAGCCGGTCAGACTGGCATCTGTGGAGGCGATCTCCCAGCGCAGAGGCAGAAAGGACCTGCCCACTAGAAGATTCCTCGAGTCCAACCCCACGAGAGGGACTGCCTGGCCAGAGGGGATAAAGCAATTTTCTGATCCAGGGACTTCGGGTTCCGATCCCAAACCGACAAGAGATGCAACTGAAGAGGTCTCATGTGAAACTGAGCAAAGGAAACCGCCTTGAAACAGGACACCATGAGGCCCACTAACTGCATCCCTTGCCGAATGGAAGAGTGAAGACAGGAGAGCAGGGCCCGTGCCTGCATCTGAATGCCCTCCACCTTCTGCTGAGGGAAAAATACCTTGACCTGAGAGGTGTCCAGTGTCATGCCCAGGAAGGACCTCACCAAAGACGGAGATAGTGAAGACTTGGGATAGTTGATCACCCAGCCGAAGGACTCGAGAATGGACGTCACCACCTGAGTATCCTTCTCGGCCTGAGGAAGAGACTGAGCAGCAATCAGAATATCGTCCAGGTAAGGGAGGATGTGAATGCCCTGGTTCCTCAGGAGAGCCATAACACCAGCCAGCACCTTGGTGAAAACCCGAGGGGCCGAAGTAATACCGAACTGGTAATGCTGATCCTCCAGAGCGAACCTCAGGAACCTCTGATGACCTAGGAAGATCGGCACGTGAAGATAGGCATCCTTGATGTCCACCGTGGTCATGAAGTCGCCCGGCCGAAGAGACCTGATGGCCGAATGTAGAGTCTCCATGCGAAAGTGCTTGAACCGGACAAACTTGCTGAGACCCTTCTAGTCCAGGATGGGACTAAGGGAACCGTACTTCTTGGGCACCGTGAACAGATTGGAGTAGTACCCCCGATCCTGTTCCTGGTGAGGTACCTGAGAAATTACTCCTGACTCCAGCAGACGTTGAACGGCTAGACACAGACCCTAAGCCGACACAGGTTTTAGAGATATCTTGGGGGCGGCCAGGCTGCAAACTCTATCTTGTAACCGGAAGACATCACCTCCTGAATACACCGGTCTGAGACGCGAAGCCTCCAGACGTTAGCAAGAAGCCGTCCCCCCACCCGGTCGGGTGAGGGCACCTCCTCATGCCTAAGGAGCCTTGGGAGGGGGTTTCAGACTTGCTCCCCCAGGAGAGACCGGGGCGACCGCGGGATCTCCTACGCTGGGGGAGCCTACCATCCTTGGCCAGAACATCCAGACGCTCACCAAAAAGCCGGAGACCCGTGAAGGGAAGCCCGGTGAGAGACTTCTTAGCTGCAGTGTCAGCCGCCCACTGACGCAACCAAACATACCGACGCACAACCACCAAGAGGGCCGAGACCCTACCGCCCAGCCGGACGGCATCATCCATGGCAGCCAGCACAAAGGCTATAAAATCAGAGCAAAGCAAGAGGTCCCTATAATCCTCCTTTCTCTTTCCAGACACAGCTGCCTCAGCAAGGCGCCTGACCTTCCTCTTAATGGCAATGGCCATAATGGCCGCAACACAGACCGGGCGCAAGCCTGCCCCCACAAAAGGTGAAAGCATGACAAGCCAACTGATCCATATGCTGGTCCTCGCTATCACGCAGTGTAGTAGTGTCAGGGGACGGCATGACCAAAGTGTTAGACCCCAGGACCAGAGCGTCAACCTCAGGAGGACACGACCAGCGCTTAACCAAATTAGAAAAGGGATACCTTCTGTCCAAGCCCTTGGGCACCGAGGGTAATCTGTTAGGACGTTCCCACTCCTTAAGCACCATATTGGAGAAATGTCCCTGTTCGGGGAACTCCAAGCGTTGCTTGCCAGGGCGGAAAAGCTCGCCCTGCTTCTTCTTCGCCACCTTAGGGGGGGCGATGTGCAGTGTCTCGAAAATCGCCGACAGTAGCCTATCGGTATCATCCGGGAGCCAGGTACCCTCATCAGAGTAGGACCCTAGGTCACTGTCGGAACTGACTTGACGATCCCCAGAGGAGTCCGAGTCACGGAAAAGCTCCCCCTCCTCCAGGGAGTCCCGGCCGCCATACACATCAAGGCCTTCATCCTCCTCGGAAAATAGGGACAGCGCGGCGTCAAGGTGCCGCTTCTTGCCAGAGGCCTTGCCCGCCGCCGGTCGGGCCAACTACCGTTCAATGCTGGCCACGCACAGCGTCAGATCTGATTGCGACCCCCTGCTAGTATCCCCCTCACTGGGGGCTAAATGCAGGCACGGAAGGGCAGGAGACGCCGTAGGGAATGCAGGACTGGAAAGAGAAGCGCTCGGCCCAGCCTGATCCGCAATAATACTTTGGGCGCACGGCACACAAACCGTGCCACCACCACTCAAAGGGGATGCCCCACACATGACACACAGCTGAGGCTGCCCCGAGGGGCCCCCAAGCTCGCTATCCTCAGAAGCCTCCATATGGTGATTATCAAACAGGGCACAGTCATCCCACCAGGAATAATGGCTAAACAGAGCCAACCCGGGATGTCCCCAAGGGATGCCCCACAGAGCCGGGACAGGCGGAGGGGGGGGAGGGTTATTAGACCAGGAGAAACCACAATGCTGAATCCCATCTGCAAGACATAAGCAATACAATCATGAGCATCCCACAGCACATGCACCAAAAACCCCCGTCGGATCACTGACGGACCAGCTGAGCTGCACCGCAGCATGCACAGGAGCCAGGCGACCGCAAGAGAACACCAGCAACGAAGGGAGAGGGACCAGGCAGCGGAGGGGGTCCCAGCAGCAAAGCGTGGAGCCTTCCAAAATGGCGCCGACGATCCTCGAGAAAAGGAGAAAAGAGTCATCCCGCGGCGCCACGCCCCGCAAAAGGGCGCGAGACGCCGGCGCCCATACTAACAATGGCGCCGACGTCAGCCATGCCAGATCACAAAGACTCCGTTGCGGAACACAATGCACTTGCGGCGGCGGGATAAAAACACAGCAGCAAGCAGCGGAAGCCCGCTTGCGCCAGACCACCCACACCACACCTCCCCGCCGCAGCAGAACCGCGGAATACAGAAGCAGGAGACGAGGGGGGGACCTGGGGGAGAGAACGCACAGCGCGTGGGAACAACCAATCAGAAGGGAGGGGGAGAACGGAGCCCCCAGTAGTAAGAGTCCCCCACAGTCCCCAATAAAGGACTCACCCCGAGAATGCACAACACAGTCAGCAGTGGTTCCTCCATCCCCCTAGGCTCACCATAGGCCTGTGGACCGGCTACCCTTCAGTAATAGGGTCTGCGGTCTGGAGCAATGCTCACCGAGCATCTCGACCCAGGCGCTCCCCTACCGTCACCCGATCCGACAACCAGGGCTGGGAGGCAGAAGGGTCCGGAAGCGGGTGGGAATAGGCTTGCAGGGCCGCAGGCTTGGTTGCCCTGCTCGCCTGCGAACAACCGTAGAAAGCCATCTTCTGGTCTTCGCAGTATGACTGCAGAGAAACAATGGGGGACCAAAGCCACCCGGGCGCAAAGCGAACAGAGTAAGAACAGAGGACATTCAGCTCAGGACTCAAAGAGATTAAACATGTGCGTAGTAGGATAAGTAAGGTTATTTTGTTCATGAGTTTTTACAGACACCTCAATTAATTCACTTGAGGATGACCTGGAGGTTGTCACACACTCTAGTTTAAACAACAAGCACATTTTAGGAAACACCACAAGTTGGCATATCTAAAGTATTAAGTCAAAGCATCTATGTTTTGCTATGTCTTCTTGACGTTGTTTGGCAAGTCATCTGTATGGCTTTCTCCTTTCAACATCGTCTTGCCAGTGGATAAATACATTTTATGCTTGGAAAAAATGTATTTCTGCCAGTGTACACTTCCAGCCCCAGCAATCAGTGGCGCTCGCCTGATAAAGCGGCCTAGGACTCAGTACAGAGAAGCTTTCAGCACCGGCACTGTGGTTAGCAGCAGGATAAAGCCCAGCCTGTGATTAACAGGAAACTCACATGTTTAGTAGGTAAAAAAAAAGTTAACTGCCAAAAATACAGCAGACAAGCCGTTAATTGTTTAACTCCGATAGGAAAAAAGTGTTAACCTAGTTTTAATGTGTCAGTACGGTAAATGTGCGAGCCATTTCTAGATAAACAATGTCTGAATGCTTCCCTTCACTGGAGCCTGAGCTAGAGCATTCATTCAGCTCTGGAGAAGGTACAATGCACAAGGCTGTGCTAGTGTGGCTCGCATCTAATGAGTATTGAAAAGCGTTCCATGGTCTCCCGCCGTCTGAAGCATGCATGTTAATCAGGGTTCCCTGACGCTTAGCATCCCCAAGGGTACTGATTAAGACAGCTAAGCACTATTTGTTTCTAATATGGCCACCTAATATTTTCCACTGTCTTTTGTTTCCTAGTCTGACTTAACATAAGCAGCTGTCTATTGGTTGTACTTGAATCAGCCCTTTATTCACACTCAACACACCTGAACACAAGACCATTATGCAGAATTTAATAAGAAGTCGTTCATGACATAGCGAAAATGCTACTGTATCTCATCCACGCCCACCATGACTATTGCAACACAATTACAAGCTGCTAAAACCGCACCTCTCCTATGCTCTCCCTGTGCTCCAAATCTGCTCAAGGGCTATATCTGAAAAAAGTATTTACATGGCACATACAGTACAGAAAAAACAAGATTTTCCCATTATTCTTGCTGAGCAGGCAGAGCCATTCAACTTATTGCTACCCCAAGCACTCTGAAAGTGTGTACTACTTGGATATAGCTTTTAATATTTAGACCCTCCCCTATTCCTTTATTCTTGTGCTCATGTGTTTTAGGCCAGAAGTTGCTCGTCAAGTGTTGCTGGACTGCAGTGCTAAGGTGAAGGGACCTGGTCCGAACATTAAAAAAGCACTATCGCGAAAAAATGGCCCAATGATAAAAATCCATATAAATATACTGGATGGCGGGGGTAGGGGGTCACTTATACACCTGGCATCAAGAAATATCCAGCCAGGCTTGTTTTCTTTCTTTTAATGGAAGGAAAAGGACATCAGAGACAGGCTCTGTCACCCCTGATAGACTAAACCTGTCATCCCAGGATTTTCCTCCTAACATGAGAGAAGAAATCACAAGCTTGGCAGGAGTTTTATTCAGTTCATAAGTGACCACTCCTCTCATTAGCAACGTGTTTATACGGATTTTTAATATTACACAATTTTGTGATAGTGCTTCTTTAAATGGGGCACGTTCAAGGCTCATACAGTAACTGTTTTTCTGTCTTTTAAACTTAATTGGATGTAGCTAGACACCTAAAGATCAAAACAGCCGAGACGAATAGCGTTTTCTTATTTCTAAATGCTAGGTTCAGAAACGTTTCTGAACCTGTCATGGACACATCTTTATGGTGAAAGGGATTGGTTTTTATGAGGCTCTACGGATATAATAAAAGTGAGTGTTTCTATATTTGAACATTGCTCGCTGGACATTTCCTTTTTAGTAAATGTACTTTTGGAAGTAGGCATCTTCCCATGATTTGCAACTGGATTAACTATTGAAAGTGGTTTGGACCTGACGTTTTTGTAATTGTTATTGTATATTTCTAAATGATGCCAAGTGAGCAAAAATATGATAAATTAGGTGGAAGAGCAACAAGGATGAGGCCCATCTGACACCCCCTATAGTTACTCCCCCTACCCATGAAATTGATGGGTTTCAGTCTATTTTAGCTCATTATAATAAGCTTAACATGGGTCTCTTCTATCTTAATCTGTTCTAGTTAACAGCAATCCTAATAAGGCTGCTTATATAAGCAATGCCCAGAATAACAAACATAGAGACATCAATACATCACAGCACATGCTCAATTTAAGAAAATGGCAAAAAATCAGCATCTGACGGAAAGTAAGATGGCATTTTTGTTGAGAAACTCAGTATAACTGTTTTGTGACATAAGTAGGTCATACAATTTAACAATGTCATTCCTCACTACATAGCCGGGGAACTAAAGAGCTAAATTTAAAAGTGTGCCTTCAAAATGCTGCTTCACAAACAGTTTGTGTCCCAGATAATTAGATACATGTGGAACATTAACACAACTCTAATTGATGATGCTAAAAATGAATAGAAGACAATATATATATATATATATATATATATATATATATATATATATATCTTTGCACCAAGGGCTTTAGATGACCAAAATAAGAAAAAAAGGGATGAACAAGCAAAAGCAAAAGGAAGAACAAGCAAATGTGCCTGGAGACTTGCCTTGGGGAGACCACATGGTCAAGCTCGGACAGGCCTGTAGTCAAATGCCCCTGGTGATCTGGCTCACTGTCAGGCCGATCTTAAAGAGGAACTCTGGTCACAAATTACCTCTTTAATATGCAGCAGAGGGGCAACCTGCATGGGGCTGCCCTGCTGTGCATCGGTGCCGCTATACTACAGAGGAGCCGGCCATATACTCACTTCTTTTGAGATCGCTGTACGGCACCCCTGAAGCAGCCTATCAGGCTTGCTTACCCAGTAACGTTCTTGGCCACCCTGATAGGTTGCTCGTGGTCACGTGGGATGCACAACCCAGAAGAGGTAAGTATCCAGGCAGCCCCAATCTGTAATATAGCGTCTCTGATGCATGTTAAAGAGTTCCTATTTAATTTTAGCCCTGTATAGACCTACAGAACTAATTATACTCCATGAATTGGCATTATTGATAAAACTATCCATTTTTTTATGATTAGAGCAGTGGGTAATGCTGGATGTGACCCCGTTTTTTTGCTGTGGGCTCTACCCAATGTGTTCTAATCCGTCATATGGTTGAAGTGAAGGCCAGGAGGAGTTAGCAGGGGAGCCATGAAGGTCTACATAATAGAAAATGACTCTGAATGCAGAATAAGAATCTCAATTGTGTTGTAGGACAGAATATAAGTTAAGCACATTATTTTAAAAATGACGCATTTCCTATTCCTTTATCTATTATTTCTATTTTGTCACAGAAGTATGAGGCGAAATGAGTCGTTCAAAATGTCTCCATGTTGTTGGGCGTATGTTTGTTGTGCTTCTTATGTGAATTGTCTCCTCTTTTATTGTTGCTGCACATGAAATAAGGCCTAATAAAAAGAAATGAAAAGGAAGGGCCCTTTTTTCTCCATAACTCAGCATTGGTACACGTTTTACTCCTGATGCTGTATCAACCCTTTTGAGGGTAATTGTACAATGTGTTTCTGATTTCCATCATTAGAGGCCAAATCCTCCTTTGTTCATTTTAAGATGCTCGTAAATATGTTCTTTCATCGAACCACCAATTTATATGCTGACTGATTCTGGAAATATTATTTTTATTTTCCTAATTGTGAATTGCATGTCTAATCAACTTTCGTATGTGACAGACTCTCTTAAAATAATCTATTCTGTACAGAAGATCATAAATCTATCAAATGCAAATTGGCCATTTAGTGCTGCCAAGGAGCCTTGGAGAAATGACAGAATGTGTGAGATTCTGAAATGGAGCACAGATAATGGCTCTGAAAAGCATAATGATCAACAAAATGTGTGTCATGTCTGGGTCATTTGCTAAGAGGACTCGTGCGCATTATATGCTGCACTCCTACATTCAAATGCTATTTATTATTCAAGGCTATTTATTATACAAATAGTAACATAGCTACAAAATGAAAGCAACTATAGGTAAAGAACTTTAGGTCTGCTTTAGTGAACTTTCCCTTCAGACCCAAAATCACAACCAGAGTTGTGACATGCAGCTGCTCCTGAAGCATCTATCACACCCTGAGGTCCTGGCACCTCTTTGAGTACCAAGCTCTGTCCCGCAATTCTGATATCACTGTTGCTGAATGTTTCTGGCGGCGTACTGGACCAGGCGGTGGCGCCTGCAGAGACTAATGTGCACCTCATACTCCTCACATGCCCCACAGTAGATAGAACTACAGGGTTCTCACAGAGCTGCTGGCAAGGTGCTGCAGGAGATTTTTTAACTCCTTTTTGTCAGTTAGTGGCATTTTGTCTTATTGTGACAGAAGAAAGAAAAATAACAGATAAGCTCATCACCTTGAGCACATCACATTGGCACACGATAATGGAAACTTTTAAAAATGCCATGGAAAGTGGAATTACCCTTTAAGTTTGCTGTTGTTAGGGTATCATATACAGGAAAAGTGTTTCCACGACACAGCACCATATTAAAGGCTCTGACCGGGCAGACACTAACTTCCACCCACCTCATCCTTCAAGGGAACAGTGTAAAATGACCCATTTTAAAGCATCTCAAATTTCTGATCATACATTTCTGGGTCATGGCAGAGCTGGGAAGGGAATGTCATGGAGCATGTCTGAGTCTTGAGCATGCTTTGCTGTGGTCAGAGACAGCTGCGGGATGACCGTGGCTTGCGAAGAGCTCCAAGGGACACAGTAGCTGTTAGACCACTTCTTTGCATGGTCCTGGAGGAATGAAATAGAAAGAGGAGGAAGCTTTGCAGCACATCTAAAGCTTCTACAATGCATTGCAGGAAATGGAGAGGCACGTGGAACGGGCAATGGGCTTACTGCCTTATTAATTGCCATTGCCTGGACTTTCCCTTCAATCCAGACCAACACCGGTTTCCTCTTTAACAGGTGTTGGTCCCACTGACACTACATAAAAACAGTCCCCCTGCCCCCTAGAATGCCTGATATTCTTAGCTTCACCTCGAGCCTGCGTCAGAAAAGAAGTCCCGCGACTGGCAATTGGTGCTTACTTGGGTGGAGCATTCCGGTGACCAGAGCTGAGGACACAACCATGGCCCATGTGACCGCCCCAGTTGTGGAACTTTTTTTCTGGTGCAGGCTCCAGGTGACGGTAAGAATATTGTGCATTCTGGGGGAGGTTATGTGTGGGGGGGGCTCCAGCACTCTGTGGGTGTGTGGTGTCAGTAGGACTAACACATGTTGGTCTGGTTTAAGGCTGGATAAAGAAATAGTCTGGGAACTTTAGTTTCTTCCACTCTAGTCTTGGCTATTGGCCTAAAGCTCTTAAAGTGGACCAACACCCAGGATTTTGACTATCGGGGTGGCCCGCTGTGTGAAACCCCCCCGAACCCCCCGAAAAACTCACCTCTCCCCGCTCCCAGCGCCGACGGACAAGCCGCGGACAAGCGGCTCCTCCGCCGCCGCCTCCTGCGCGTCTCTCTTGACGCGCGCGTGCCCGCGCCGGCCATTCACAGACGGCCGGCGCGGGCACGTCTAGAGGGGCGCGAGGGAGGTAAGGTAAGGTAAGGAGTTTGGGGGGGTTTCACCCCGCGGGACATCCCGATCTCGGATGTCCCGCGGGGAGGGAGGTGATCGGCCCGGGAATCTTATAGATTCCCGGGCCAATCACCCGTGGGTGTTGGTCCACTTTAAGCCACTCTAAGGTCCCCTTTACACCTGAGCGCTTGGTTGAGATAGCGGGGTGATCCTGATCACCCCCCCCAATCGCCACCAGAGTGCTGTCCATAGCTACCTATGAGCCCATGCATACTTGAGATCACCCCGCAAAAGCCCAGCATTCATGAGTTTTTCCATGGTCGTGGTTGTGATTGCCAAATAGGAAATAGCGACCGGATTGCGGGGGCACAGGTGAGTGCACTGCAATAGCGATGATCACTATCGCAACGCAGTACCTAGGTGTGAAATCGGTAGAAAAGAGTATGTTTATTTTTAAATTTAACCCTTATACACCTTTTCTCCAATGAGTGTTCCAAATAAGTTAAAAATGCTTTCCAGGAAAAAGACTTTCAGAAGATGAAAAATGTTGTCAGCCTCTCAACCCCTCCAAGATTTGCTCTCAAAACAATTTGAAAAAGCTTTTTTAGAATGTGTTTCGTCGAGTTCCACCTTAATTCAGCAAACTCCAATCATTGCACCATTTTCCACTTTAGTGATATACAGTGTAAAAACAAATACAAGGGATTGGTACACTTAGCCGCTGTATTTACAAGAAACTGAATTCCTAGGAGAGGGTTTCCAGTCAAAGCACATCCCTGACCTCAACATCCTGAGACAGGCTACAATTAGAAGGCCTGCATTGTAAACAGCACGGCACGCAAGCCGAATATATCAGCAGCCTTCTCAACCATATGAGAGGATATTTATAAAACATATCAGAAAATACTGGTTTAGCTTTACTGGTAGATAGCCATCTTTTCTTATTAAAGATCAATGATATGCAGCGGCTTTGGGATTTCTTTTCTGAATAATGGAAATGATCTGGTTACAGCACAAGCATGGATACCCAGAGGGAGATTGGTGTTGCTGTACTGATTGACAGACCATTATCTAGTTCTAAATACTAAGTAAATAACAAAGTTGTTCTACAAATAGCAAATATAGTAAAAAGCAAAGCTCACTGTCCAGTAACACCTGCTTGCGTGAAAGCACCCAGCGCAAAGCAGAGACAAGCCTTGACCTTGGATGGAACTGACAACAAATAAATTCTCTACCTGGTATTTCGTATTCTTTCTCAAGTAATCCTGCATTGATCACATTGGATGGACACAAGTATGACGCTGTCAGTTGTGCCACGGTCTCATAATCAGAGTGGCGCAACAGAGAGAATCCCATGCTAGGTCTATCATAGTGGGCAAAAAGAGACCTAAATGTTCCCTATTCAAAGGTAAAATGTAAAGCGCATTTTTCTAAAACACAAAGTATTTAAAGTCTTGGTGGATTTCAGGCGGCTCCATTGCATCCCATTCATGGGCACTGTGGAGGTGCGAGATCAGGGGCCTAATGAGATGCAAGATGGGGCTGTCCGTCGGAAGGTCACCCGGAATCCGAGGGACCCAGAAGAGGGATCCCCCGGCGAGGTGAGTAAACATTGCCTAAAGGTAAAAACAGAGGTGGGGGGTAGCAAAGCAGTGAGGTTCTGGGGAGGTTTTAACAGTATGGCAGCCTAAACCATTTTGTTTGTGGGGATATGGAGACATGTAAATTATTTATTTTCTTCTCAAAGATGGGTATGGCTTTTACTTACACGGCCATCAGTTCTGCCTTTACCCGGTACCCTTGAATAGCGGGGTTTTGGGCTCTATTAGTCCACTATCTTAAATCTAACATGGGTCTCTCCCTAAAATCACTTACAACTCTGTGATGCTCTATAGAACCATACACCTCTGGTCCCATGCTGATGATTGCTTAAAGCCCCAAACACTTGTCCACAAGTAGGACATGTAGTAAATTTTATTGTGTTGATGAAGGCCCAGGGCACAAAACATGTGTCCATAAGTAGAAAGTGGTGGCTGCGTAAATGTTATTATCGAGGCATTGCACGCTTAGTGGCTTTTTAGAGCTTGGAATAGAAACAAGACAATGAGGTTGATTCAGAGCCTGGCGTGAAAACTCACTTTGTTAGAAGAGGAGATTGTCATTCACTTTCATTGTCTACCTTGGGGCTGATTCTCTCCAAAAAAAGTAGATTTTTTCACTAGGCTCTGAATCTACCCCATTGACATGATTTGCATGGCCCTGCATACTTACTATGAGTAAGGGGGTTTAGCCTGTTCCTCTTGGTCTGTATGTGCCATGTAAATATTTTCTGTTTTAGGAAAGCTCTTATTTCCTTTACATTATCAGAGTAGGCTGGTGTAGACCTGTAGTCCCTCTGTGCCCCTAAGCACAAAGGAACATACCAAAGGTAGAGACCTGAAGTCAGAAAGATCCGATGCTGGTCACGGAAGAACAAGCTTGGTTCATGGAACAAGATAATATAAATGAGTGGGAGGTGGAGTCAGTAAAACAAGCTGCAGTTAGGACCAGCAAAAACTCAAAGCTAAGGTGAAATTGTGAACCCACAGCTAAAAACATCACAAAAAATACATGGACAAGCTGCGTCAAGGAAAGAGATCAAATACTGTATCAGTACAAAGAGAAGCTCCTATAGCTGGAGCAAGATATAAAACCTGTGCCCTATCACAACTCAAAATAGTCCTAAGAGACTACTGCAGTCAAAAATACTTAACCTACTAATCAGACATTTTCTACTTGGACTCCTTTCTGTTGCAAATTGTTGTTTTCTTTTTTTTTCTTCACCTACAGGACTAAGTACATATTCTGTCTATTCAAGCTTCCCATTAACCACTGAGAGAAGGTGTCAATGCACAGGAAGAGCAGTCGGAATGGGTTGGGTCCAACACTCTTTCAATTCCTCTTTGGAGATGACAGCAGGGATCACAGAAGGAAGAAAGAAGATCACAGAAGGAAGAATGAAGATTTGCAAGAAAAGTATGGTTTAGACTACTAAAGTCTAAAAAAATTGAAAAGATATATTTTTTATACATAGGAGTTATAGTATTGCCAAATTTATGCAGTCTGATAAATACAATCTGCTATTTATACAGTGATAGTCTTTGTTTTAAATAGAAAATATAAACCATATTCAGACAGCAAAAGCAGCAGTCAGGAACTTACACCCCAAAGTAGTGCGGGGAAATGGAAAACATTGCCTTGTTTTTCTTTTTAGGTGGAATGTGAGTGAAGCTCAGATAAAAGCTCTCAGCATCCCCCTCCATGACACTACGCAGCTACAGGAGATTTCCACGCACAATCTGCTGGGATGAACGCATACGGATGCATTACATCATTTAGTAGCTCAAGACATTCAGCGCCTTTCCTTCTGAAGGACTCTTCAAATCCTGTCGCTGTGACATGAATCATTCACTCTGCTCATAATATTTTCCACTCCAACAACCCTGTGCTGCGATGGAAGCTGTCCCCAACATTTGCCCATCGCTGTGAATTATCTTAATTTGAATAATAGAACACCAGCGATTAATAAAGTAAGAATAGTCTCTGGTCAAAGTAGCATGAGCACAGCCTCTGAAAATGATGTTCGTTGTTATCTTAGCCACATTGTCTTTTGTGTGTGCGGGTTTTTTGGTTTAAATGATTTTATGATTGAATTAAAATCAAAAGTTACAATCAATTTTGAAGAGTACATAGTATCAATAGACATTTGAATATCTATCAAACACATTAAGATGACAATACATTGATGTTGTCAAGAGTCGGTCAATTTACGAAAGTCCAAGTTCGGTTGTGTCATTGTACACAAAAGAAAGAGGTATTTCGAGTGACTGCCCAACTGTGGGCTATATACTATTTACTTATCTGTGTCTCTGGATGGTGTTACTGTTTAAAGAGGAACAACGGACCTATAAATGACCAGGTCCTATTAAACCCCTCACCTGGTTCTGCTTACCTTTTGGAAGTCGACGTTATCCAGATTGCCGACATTCTGCTGCTGGTGTCCTAGCTGTTTAAAACTGACACTGCAGGACTTAGCCATCTTCACTGGATTCCCCCCCGCCTTTCCTACAGCCCTCCTGGGCCAAGAAAATTCACTGTGCAGGCGTGAGATTCCAGGGGTGGCACAATACATCGTGGGAAGGCAACATGCCGCTCTACGCTGGCACCTGGAGAAGAGCGGATGAATGCAGAAGGAAGGGCAAAAGACCGGTAAGTATTATTATCCATTTTTGTGATCGGAGGTCTAAAGGGAACGGAGGGCGAAGGTTGGGGAATTTTTGAGAACTCCCCAGACTGTTCAATGTTCCTCTTTAAGCGTTGTTGGCCATGTCTGTTGTCTCAGAGTGTGATACCCCCACTCTGCCCAAAGATTGACTGTCACCCAGATATCTAATATCCAATGAGATGATTATCAGGAAGGAGTTTTTAGATATGATATAAGTGTGTGTGTGTGTGTTTGTGGTGGGGGGATTAAGATAATAGGTTTACAGGCAGCACTGGTACTTACAACATTCATGTTTACTCATATGGCTGCCAATCATGTGACTATACAGGTTTGCAGGGTGACCTTGCATATCACTGTCTAATTTCTGCCAGCACATTCAGGGTGCAAGAAGTCAAGAATACAGAGAGCCTGGTCAGTTTCAAGCAGCAGGGGCGTTCTAATTCAGACAGTTCAGACAACACATTCATACAATGTTTCCAGATTATTACCAGTAACCTACCATTTAGGTAGCCACTCTATTTTTATTTAGCTATTTTATAAAGTTAGACTTCAAAGAAAAAGCTTACAGATCTATAGCTTGTACGTCAATTCTTCCTGCTCCAAAGGAAGTGCCCTTTCCCAACCTAATGTACGCAGCAGATACAAGGGTAGACCTTTCCTGTAATTATTGCTGCTGCTCCTGCTAATCAGGCAGATTAGTGAAATACAATTACAATGAATTAATTAAAGGACAGCATGCTTTGGCACTTTTTCTGGCTGTGCTTAAGCTTGGGAATATCATGAGAAAGAAAATAAACAACCTAAACTTTCTTAAACTACAAAAAGCATGGTTATGCTTAACATGGACCTACGCCCTACCTAGGCAGAATTTGCCAGAAGGATGTAGTAGGTCCACATAAAGCACTAGTCTAGCTTAGTTTTAGTATATGCACCGAATAGGCAGTCACTTCATTATCGATCATTTACACTAGAGGGTACTGCAGCATGGCCCTGCCCTAAAGGAGCTTTACCATTAAAGTTTCTAAAAATCCGCATAAACATGGTGCGAGGTGTAATTTATACATCCCGACTTAAAAAAAATTCCACCAAGTTTGTGGTTTACTTTAACTGGCATTAATACTTCCAGGGGTGACAGATTGTTGAGTCTACCATTCTACTATTGAGGAGGAGAACTACTGTGAATCTTCTGAGCCAGCCCCTGAGAAACAGTAGCAATAACCACACCAGCAGAATTGCTGTAGCAATAAGCTATTATTCCAGCACAGGCTGGCTCAGGGGATAGCCTGTTAAAGGCCCAGTCCAGGCTGGCTGCCCATTCTTCAAACCCCCTGCCACTCTCCCCTAGCGCTGAAGCAGGGTACATAAAAGACATAGTAACAAAAGACACTTCACAACATTAAATACCATAAATCACATACAAAAAGACAATCACCAAGATAAACAGAGGTGGAGATGGGGGGGGGGGGGGGGGGGGGAAATTATCGAAAAATAATAAATACATCAATAGATATATAAGTAAGTTAATATTCTGCCGATGATCCAGTTCCCCAGATCCCAGTATGAAATATATTAAAATGAAGGGGCACACACAATATAAAAGGTAATACTGACTCTGAGTGAACCAACGCAAGTTAAATCAGCAAAAAAATAGAAAAATGTCAACATAATGAACTTCCACAAAGTCTTCCCACCATCTCACGCATCACCAACCAGCTCCATGTTCAGTGTGTCACAATACCTACTTCATCAGGGGTTTTTGGAAGCAGCACACTTGTAATGTATATAGTAGGGTTGTGCAAGTGATTTTTCATGCAAGTTGTTATACTGTTATACTGTAACACAGTGGTTCTTTATATGCCAAGTACCGCTAGCAACAAGAGGTTCCAACTGAGTTCCCGCCTTTAGACTGTAAGCTCACAAGGGCAGAGCTCTCTCTTCTATTGTACCGGTGCATTGCAAAAAATTAGAATATCATTAAAAAAATTGAATATTTTTAGTAATTCCGTTGAAAAACTGAAACTCATATTATATTGAGTCAATACATTTTCAAGTGTTTTTTATGTTATTGTTGATGATTCTGGCTTACAGGCAAGGACGATCCAAAATTCATTATCAATTCATTAAGAAAATTTGAATATTATATAAGACCAAGTGCAAAAAAATTAGTTTCAGTTTTTTAACTGAATTACTAAAAAAAATATGCACCTGTATCTCGTATTCAGAATATTCATCGTGAACTCTGTAAAACTGCATTTGTAATAGACTACTGTAAGTTCTTCCCTGTATGATACGGAAGAAGATGACACTTTATACATGATAATAATAATAATGAGGGGATCATTTATAAATGGTGCCAAACTAAGTAGATCACAAGCCTTGTGGCATGTTTAAAGTGAGAAGGAATAACGTTAAACTGATGAAATAATATACCCCGTTGGTGTGCCCCTGAACATCACTGGGTACCCCCTAGGGCAGGGGTATTGAAGCACTTATTGTAAAGGTCCATTTACAGACATCTGGTGAGAGGTGAAGGTCCGGGCAGGGGGCAGTCGCGGTGGGTGGATAGTCAGAATCCAGAGCACGGGAGGGGTGGGCTATAGATTCCACAGGCAAAAAGATGGGGCAGAGCTTGGGGTACAGGAATGGATGGGGCAGAGCTTGGGGTACAGGAATGGATGGGGCAGAGCTGGGGGGACAGGAATGGATAGGGCAGAGTTGGGATGGATGGGGCAGAACTGGCAGGATAGGATTGGATGTGTTTGTGTGTACCTTGCAATGCCACTTCACACCCGTGTAGTACTTCATATTGCAATGCTAAGGAGTCAAGACACTGGTAGGGAGACTAAGCACTACATTGTCAATCAAGTAAAGAGGGCAGTGCTGAGAATGGCAACACAGAAGCAACTGATTGCAGGGCTGTCAGGGCAGGGGTCCGGAAAACTGTCACCTAGGTTGAGTATGGCTGCCCCAGGGTACGTGTACACCAGGTTGAGAAACAGTGCTTTAACATATACACATATTGAAACTAAAAGGTATCACTGCCAGATGGTGTAGTAGCTGTTATCACTAAGGCTTATGATCACTAGAACTTATTCTTATGTTGTTTTCAACTACAGTTTTGAACTTGGTAGTGAGGGTTGCCTTCAAGGACACATTTTACATAGCATTCACTTCAGCACTCAACATTTCTTATTTTCAACTTGTGTGGGCTTATTCTTTATTGTTAAACGGCTTTCATGTTTTGTGTGCAATAAAAGGACGTAATGGCTGAATAGGACAGGAGAAGCCTTGATCAATGTGTTAGAGAGACTGCTACTATGAAAGTGCCATGGTAAAAGTCATGGAGCATTTCAAGACAATCTGTTCTAATGCAGATGTTTGTTGAAGGACATTACAGGACTGTAGGTTTGCTGGTATGCAAGGCTGTTTTTAAAATGGAGCATTAATAGAATATGTCAGGCACAGCTCAATTCTTAAACAGGGTTTAATGTTTACTGGTTTTCAAAGAGATAAAGCCAGAAACCACATTGTTGCTTGATTAATGTGATAGCTGCGACCTTTCCCTGATCTTCCAGTGTGAAAAGGAAATGTAACCCTTAAAACACAGCAATATTACCGGTACCTCATATGCTGTGTGTAAATACACATGGCCTCCAAGCTGGGAGTCACAAACAATTAAATAATTTTTAGCTTGAAATAGAAGGTCAGGTTTATTGTTGTCCCTCCATTATGTAACGCAAACCCTGACAAACCTCAGGCTTATCTTATATGTTTCCCCCACCCTGTACATACAGATTGCTCACATTAAAAATCATCCTACCTGCATCTACTGCATTTTCTGAGCTTTTAAACATTCAAGATGGCAGCCCATGGAGTTTCAGGCTGCCTGCAAACAGGAAGTGTCTTCTGACTGTGTCGCCCTGCATTCTGGGATTGCTGACCTTTTCCTGACCCCAACTCTGCTCTGTCTATGCTATAACCCATACTCCCCTGCACTTTTGACCCCTCTCCTCAGTGTGTCATGCTACTGAGCCAAGATGGTGGCACCCGTATCCTATAGTCCTGAACAGTGTTGCAGGCGAGTGGGGAAAAGAATAAAAAGTGATTAAAAACGTTAAATATATTAATTTTAGATGCTAGCGAATCATTTTTTAAGAGTTTGGAGTTTTCATTAAATGACACTGAAGGTCAGCTTTAGTTTTGAGGCATTTTGTGTCAACTGTATGAACTTGTACTAACTATATAAAAGAAAAACTTAATTAAAACCTTTTTGTTACCGTATATACTCGAGTATAAGCCGAGTTTTTCAGCCCACTTTTTGGGCTGAAAAAAGCCGCCTCGGCTTATACTCGAGTCCAGGGGCTGGAGGGTGAGGGGCGGCTGCTGCGGGTCCCTGCTGTACCCGCTGCTGCCGCCGCTCTCATGCATACAAACACTCACACACTGACCGGCGCCACCTTCCTCCCGCTGGGCTGCCTTCAGTACTGCCTGTAGCCTCTCTTCACACCGGTCTTTTTTCCTGTATAGTGCGGATCCTGCTGCGTGGCGTGTACGCTCTACTGTACTTGTTTCACGAGCCGCGAGCTCCCCGGTCTGGGCGGGGCTTGTGCTGGATGGGCGTGAAGCAAAACAGGCAGTGTGGCAGCCACGCTTGCGGTGAGGTAATGGGCTGTAGGTAGGGAAGGCCTTTCGGCTCCGGTGTCTTCTCCGGTCCCTCAGCCTCCCGCCCCGTTCTCCCTCTGCTCGCCGTGACACCGTGTGCGGGGGAGCGGGAGCCGCAAGCTTATGAGTTGTTCGGGGCGCTGAGCCTCCGCGGACATGTCGCAGAATACCATGGACAGGACAATAAAGGTGGGTGCGAGGCGCCATTGTGTACCCGGCAGGTCCCTCACCTGGGGGATGGAGGCGGGTGTGTGTGCCAGGGACACATAGCTCAGTGTGCAGCCACTGTCAATGGGGGCATTTAGCTGTGGCTGCTCTTCTATTGCCCTGCTCGGTGACCTGTATGAGGGGCTGGAGGGTGAGGGGCGGCCGCTGCGGGTCCCTGCTGTACCCTCTGCCCCTCTGCAGGGTAACCTCGGCCAAACCCTGACCCCCGACACCTGCGCGTCTGAGAGCGGCGGCAGCAGCAGCAGGTACCCACAGTGTGTGTGTGTGTTTCTTTCTGTGTGTGTGTGTGTCTCTCTTTCTGTGTGTCAACTCCAATTCCAATTGAAAAAAGCCGCCTCGGCTTATACGCGAGTGAGTCAATAACTTGTTCCATTTTTTTGTGGTAAAATTAGGTGCCTCGGCTTATATTCGGGTCGGCCTATACTCGAGTATATACGGTAATTAAAATATTATACCAAGAAAATGATTCAATGCCAGGACTGACCTATAAAATGAATTCCCTGATAACGCATGCCAAGAATAAAACTATTTTGTGGCCCTTACGGTGTGGCCTCCTCAATCACCCATTAACCTTAATTTGACAATTTAAATTAAAAAAGGTAAAGCATGTGTGTTACTGATGCTGGGTCTGCTGAGACAGGTTTACGACTGGCCGTCCTCAACTGATTGAAAGGGATGTCCACATGGCTATATACTGTAGTTACTTTTTTAAAGTAGAAATACATATTTTGTATATCACACTTGCATGTGGATGTTAGTTGGTAGTGGCATTGTGATATGCTCAGATGTTAAATGTCCACAACAATATCCTGCAAAACAGCCATATTTATGTAGCAGAAATGTTACTCCTATAAGTACTTAAACTGCCTCCTACCTCTTCAGTGCAAAGCTATTATCATCAATTAATTCTCATTTTTAAGCTATATTTAACATGAAGCTTGCAATGTTCCTTCCCTAATTATTCTGCTTGCACACTTCTTACAGAGCTCATCAGCAGGCTATATATTCTACAGAGACAAATGCCTGGTAATGGAAGGAGACTCCTGGTAAGCACTCTTGTTCTTATCTGATTGAGGAAGCCATTTAGCAAATTAATTGCATGTAGACTGCTCTCCCTTCTGTACAGCTGCCGCCACATTATCCTTCACCTTATCAGATGTCATAAGAAATCCTCCTACACATATGGCAATGGCAGAGTGCTCTTGTGTACAGCGTGTAAAAGAGCGCCCTGCCATTGTCTTGTCAGTTTCCTTTATTTTTTCAAATCAAATTAAGTCAATGTTTATTTGTAACATACACAATTATACAGTAGTAGGCCATGTAGTGAAATGTTCTGTAGCTGCGGCTTACTGATGACAAGGAGCCAATGCTTAGGAGAGCAGTGCGCGGGGAACACTGACGTCACTGGTCACAAGACTGCGCTCCAAATAATAAGAGTGTGTCAGCTAGATGGAAAACAGCCAGTCCTTGGAGCGTAATCGTCACATTTAAATCATACGCAACACAGAAAGATTTTAAAATTAACACATTCTTCTTTTATCATATACTTCATTACATATAATATACTGCATGTCATTTTTCGATATGTGTACACAAATTTTTAAGGGGCTACAGAACTTAATCCTGTTAGCTCACAACCAGTCCTAGGATCTGTCTCTAAATCTGCTTAAAATAGAGGTCTCGGTTGGCACACATTTGCAGAAGTATGATAAAGCTGCATCACCAGATGGTAAAATGCCTCTGTGTAGGTGCCGTCCTAACTCTAATCTATGAGAGCCCCCTTACAATGCAATGGATAAATTGGCAGCAACCTACCTGAGGTTGCCCTATGAGTACAACACAAGCGGAGGAAGGGTCCAAAGCCCCCCTCATACAGCTCCAGAACCCCCCACCCCATGTGTTTGTACAGAATAAAAAGAACACACAATTCTTAAAGTGGACCAACACCCTGGTGATCGGCCCGGGAATCTATAAGAAATAAGAGATAAAAATCAAAAACCTTACCTTATCGGCGACGGATCAGCCGCCGCCGCCTCCCGCATGCCCCTCTAGCAGTGCGCGCGCCTGTGCCGGCCGTTTGTGAATGGCCGGCGCGCGCCCTGTAAGAGGGACGCGTGGGAGGGGGCGGCGGCTTGTCCGTCGCCGAAAAGGTACGTTTTTGAGGGCTTTTGGGGGGGGGGGGTTTCACACAGCGGGGCATCCTGATCTCGGATGCCCCGCTGAAGATGACCAACACCCAGGATAGTGAAAATCCTGGGTGTTGGTCCACTTTAAAGGGGCCACAGCACTCAACCCCCAAAGGAGTGACCTCTCAAGCAACCCCTTACTTAAAGTGGACCATCACCCTCCCGTGATCGGCCCGGGAATCTATAAGATTCCCGGGCCGATCACCTCCCTCCCCGTGGGACATCCGAGATCGGGATGTCCCGCGGGGTGAAACCCCCCTAAACGCCCCAAATCCCCTTACCTTGTCGTCCGCCGCCGCCTCCCTCGCGCCCCTCTAGACGTGTTGGTCCGTCTGTGAATGGCCGGCGCGGGCGCGTCAAGAGTGACGCGCGGGAGGCGGCGGCGGAGGAGCCGCTTGTCCGTTGCTGTCAGATCGCTTGTCCGTCCGCGCTGATTGGATGGCGCGGCCACGTGGGAGCGGGGAGAGGTGAGTTTTCCGGGTGATCGGGGGGGTTTCACACACCGGGGCACCCCGATCGGGGGTGCCCCACCGAAGTGGACCAAGACCCAGGATAGTCAAAATCCTGGGTGTTGGTCCACTTTAAATTGTGGTCAAAGCAGCAGTTCCTTTGTTTTCAAGCTTCATTCTGTGCCTGCTTTCGGGCTGCACAAATCTGTCTCTTTCATATACCTCAGTTGAGTCTCTCAACCAAATGTAACAACAACATGCTGTTGGGCAGTCTTCCTTCTGTTATTTGCATACACACTACTGGCCTCTGGCTATATGGCTATATCTATGCCAAGCTAAGTTAGTGTGCACACAATGGCTCCTATGCTAATATAAGCACTTAGGGGTTTATTTATCAAGGGCTTGCGCCAGGTAGTGTCTGACGAGCGGCAGGTACCGCCAGCTAACGGCGGCTACCGACTCAAGTACGCCCGGCGGCGGTCACAATGACGCATTTATCACGCTAAATGAGGCTAGCGCCGGCGAGAGCGTCAGCTAGCGCGGGATTCATCATGTAGCCGACTGCAACGAACAGCGCCGCTGCTAATCCCATCACAATGACAGGTATGACCTGTCGCTCCCTGGCGATGTCCAATGCATTTCAATGGAGCAATCTTTAAATAATCATAATTAATTGCTATTATTTTTTTTTTGTTGTTTTTTTTAATGTCAAAAATTCTGTGACCACTCCTGCAATGTTAGGTTTTTTTTTTAAGTAAAAAAAAAATAAAATAATAAAAATTGTGCAGAATTGACATTACAGGTCTGATATTAATGTATTCATATTACAAAATGTGTTGAAAAACTTGTATAATTTTTACATTAAAAAAAAATGGTTGTTTGGGGGTTAAAAACTACTTTACACACATCGCCGCCAGCGCTCTGGGGTTTAAACAAGGAATTCACAGCGCGAGAAATTTTTGAGCGTGATTTGTTAATGAATCTGCAGCAAGCCGTTCGCTGTCAGGCGCACCCATACCACGCGGAACCTGTGAAACAGCGACCCCTAACCCCGTATTCAACATTACCGCACACCGACTGAGTCGCTGTCAACAAGCAAACCCCGGCCAAGCACAGCGAATACTAGCTGGCGCTGTGAAAATCACGCTACTGGCGCTCATCTGTCGCTACCTGGCGCTATTAATGAATCGGCCTCTTAGTGCTCAGTATGCGACCAAGCCCACCTCTCAGGGTTTTCTGAAATACAGCGCAAAGTTATTTTTCTTAGCTTTTGAAGAACTGTTTAAAAAAATGTAAAAAAAACTGGGAACATTAGGAGCTTTAGGGCAATCTAAGTATTTAATTTATGTACCTGCCTGGACGATTACTTTAAGCAAGCAAGAGCATTAGCACCTCTTCTTGCTTCAAGTACCAAGTATTAATTAAGCCTAACATTCAGAGAATATATAAATCAATTTTAATATAGACAGCTCACCCACAGAAGTCTATATATAATATAATAAATGTGATCTAAAAGATTCCAGGGCCGGCTGTTGACTTTTCTCTGGGGCTTCCCGAATTGGGAGGCCCCCACTTGGTGAAACCCTCCAGTTTGACCATAAAAACGTACCTTTCCATGCTCCAACAGCTCATCCAATGAGAGCCGCCCTCTGTGACATGTCATTTTACATTCTCATTGTTTTAGAGAGTGCATGCTGCCACATCCCCTGGCTCCCCGGCTTCATGCGCGCACTCCCGCTCTGCCATTCAGGCAGATTCATAATTTGGCAGGTGGCTCTCATTTACTACAATAGACAGCGTGCACTGCTGCATCCCCCATATCCCCGACCATTGCACTCTCTCTATTCTAGCAAATTAGAGCCGCCTGCCAAATGATGTAGTCGCAGAAGTCGTGCATGTGCCATTGGAGCATGGAAAGTTTAGTGTTGGGTGAACTGGGGGGTTTCACATAGCGGGCCATCACAATTCCGGGGGCATGGAACAAGACCTGAGAAAGTCAAATTCCTGGGTTTTGTTCTGCTTTAAGTTGTATTCATGGTGTTTATCTAATTCATCTAAATCACCTGGTAATTATAGTACAGTGATATTCACTCTATAGTACAGAATAACTAAACTATTCTAAAAAGCAAATACGATTGCCTTAGCTGGACAATGTCAGGCATGAACTGACCAGTCCCCAGGCCTGCTTCAATGGCCACATTAACACAACGGCTTAAAACAGGTTTACTTCTGATGTGTTGACTTCCCATGGCTGCTGTCCAAAGTTGCTATTCAGTCGATTTCACAAATATGACGGTAACATTTCATCATCATTAGATCAATCTAGTTTTAGGCTGTCAACATACATAAAATAGTCAAGGTAAAGCAGACTTAAATTCATTGTCCAGGCAGAGTGTCCCATTATGTAGGGCGACACAAGGCATTGTTCTCTTTATTTTGTTTGAAAATGGAGCAATATTGCCAAAGTAATTAAAAAAAAAAAAAAAAGTTTTCACCATTCACATGTTTGTGTTTTTTGTAATAGGAGTGCCAGGCTGGGCCATACAAAGCACACTGTGTGCATTACATTGAAGTGAGCTTGGATTGACAGTGTGGAGGGCTCCTTTCTAGCCTATCGCTAAGAAAGGGGGTTATTTTTGGTCAGGATCAGAGGGAAGGCACTGAAGGCAGGAGGAGAGGAGGAAGAAATTCTCCTTCCTTTCAGTGACCAGAGCAAAGACAGAGCATGGGACACTGCAGAAGGTAAGCTGTCAGGCAGTACATTTTAAAGTTTGACTGGTTTGACTTCAAACCTCAATGGCAGTGCTGTGAGGGTCCACATGGCCCCCAACTGACCCTCTGAAATCCCCTGCCATCCTTGCAATTTTGCTGTCAGGTCCCGGAGACACCCACCTTCCAATAAATCAGCAACCCCCAATCTCCGCTGCTTTCTTCACCTATAGTAAGCCCCCGTTTGCCGGGACGCTAGACACGCCTCACCGGACACGGTTGCCCCCAGGTCTTGTTAGCACAAAGGATGCTGACTTATGCAGGGGAAGGCAGATGAATCCAGGGACGAGACTGAGTAATGATAAACGGACAGGGGTCATACACGGGTGGTCAATCCGAGGAGGCACGGTACAGAAGGGTTAGACGGAAGAGTAGTCAGGGCAAGCCAAAGGTCACAACGGGAGATCAGAAGTTCGCGGTACAGAGGGTCAGGCGGAATCGTGGTCGAAGAGCAAGCAAGGGTCGGTCCAGGCGGCAAACAGGGAAGGTCAAAATCACGGCAGAAATCACAACGAGATAAGCTATCCAAATCGCACCCAGTAGCACGCTATAACGGGCAACGACTAACTGCAGGGTGAGTACCTATATAGGACGGGGACTGACTGGATTGGCTGAGGGGAGGAGTGCAGTGATTGAAGCAACTGGGATCTCTGAGCTGATTGCCCAGTTTGAATAGGGAGGCGGACTGTTTTATAGGGCACATGCCCTTTGATAACAAGGGCTCATTGGCCCAATTCATTGTGGGAGGTGGATAGTTTTTGGGCACCTGCCCTTTAATAATTAGGGCTCATTGGCCCAATAATAACCTCCGCGGACACGCGCCGGGAGCGCGCCGCACAGAGAGCGGCGCGACCGCTCCCGGCGCCGCTGAGCCGGAAGCCGCCTGAGCGGCTGCCCGTGACAGCCGAGCGGCGGGCGGGCAGGAGCGACGCCGACCCGCCGCCGGCTGCAACAGACATGCAGCCCGCCGAGAGGAGTCGGCGGGGGAGCGACGGCCAGGTAAGGAGGTGGAGGTGGCCGTGACACTACCCCCCCCTTCACGAGGGGCCTCTGGACCCTTACCAGGCTTATTCGGATTCTCCCGGTGAAACCTATTAATAAGGGTTTTGGCATGGACATCTTTGGCCGGTACCCAACACCTTTCCTCAGGACCAAAACCCTTCCAATCTATTAAATACTGTAAAGAGTTATGAAGCACCCGAGCGTCGAGTATTCTATTAATTTCATATTCAGGCTCATCTTCCACTATGATCGGGGGAGGAGACGACACCTGAATATTCTTGGCAGATTTTAACAAAGAAACATGAAAGGACGACGGAATTCTCATGGATGAAGGTAACTGGACCTTAAAGGTAACGTCGCTTAGTTTATCAGTGATAGGAAACGGGCCGATAAATTTAGGCCCTAGCTTAGGCGAGGGTTGTCGAAGGGCAATATTTTTAGTAGAGACCCAGACCCAATCACCCACCTGAAATGGTGGTTCACGTGACCTATGACGGTCCGCAAAGATTTTGTAAGTTCCAGAGGCTTTCTTTAAGTTCGTCTGTATTTCAGACCATACTTTAGTCCTTTCTCGTAGCCATTCCTCCAAGGCCGGCAAGTTGGAGGAAGGACCAGAAAAAGATGATGCCTTAGGATTTCTACCGTAATTACAAAAAAAAGGCGAAAACCTAGTGGATTCACTCGGCGCATTGTTAAAGGCGAATTCTGCAAATTCGATGAATTCTGCCCATTGTTCTTGGCGATCGGAGACGAAACAGCGTAGATATTGTTCTAAACATTGATTTACCCGTTCAGTCTGTCCGTTAGACTGAGGGTGATAGGCGGTAGAGAGCGACACTTTAATACCTAAACGATTGCAGAAAGCTTTCCAAAAACGAGATACAAACTGAACTCCTCGATCTGAAACAATATTCTGTGGTAAACCATGGAGACGAAAAACATGCTTAATGAATAGCTGTACTAAATCTGGTGCCGACGGAAGTTTTATCAATGGAATAAAGTGTGCCATTTTACTGAAGCGATCCACCACCACCCAAATTACAGAATTCCCCTGTGATGGAGGAAGATCAACAATAAAATCCATGGATATGTGCGACCATGGTTCAGCGGGGATTTCTAAGGGAACCAATAGTCCCGCAGGGGACCCATGAGTGGTCTTACTTCGAGCACATACCGGACATGCTTCGACAAAGGCGGAAATATCGCGCCGGATGGTGGGCCACCAGACATGACGTTTGGCGATGGCTAAGGTCTTCCGAACCCCTAAGTGACCAGCCGACTTGGCATCATGTAGTTCCTGTAAGACGGCCAGACGCAAATGAGGCGGAACAAATAAACAATCAGAGGGTTTTCCCGGAGGAGGATCAACCTGAAATGGCACTAACGAGCTAGCCAGGTCAGGGAGAAGAGCAGCCACAACACAACCTAAAGGTAAAATCGGTTCTGGAGGACCACTCTGGTCCTTACAATCCCCGAAATTACGGGATAGGGCATCTGCTTTGGCATTCTTCTTCCCCGGCTTATAGGTGATAATAAAATTAAATCGAGAAAAGAAGAGTGCCCATCGCGCCTGATGGGAGTTGAGTCTCTTGGCAGACTCTAAATACTCCAGATTCTTGTGATCAGTATACACAGTGATGGGGTGTAGGGAACCTTCTAGCCAGTGGCGCCATTCTTCAAAGGCCAGTTTAATACCCAATAGTTCCCTATTCCCAACATCGTAATTGCGTTCAGCAGGTAAAAACTTCCGAGAGAAAAATGCACAAGGATGTAGTTTCTCAGGATTGCCCGCATACTGAGAAAGAACAGCTCCTACTCCCAGTTCCGAGGCGTCAACCTCTAATAGAAATGGAAGCCGGGTGTCGGGATGTATCAAAATGGGAGCGGAGGTGAAAGTCTCCTTTAACACTTGAAAGGCGTCTTTAGCTGAGGGAGGCCACTCCTCAACGAAAGCGCCCTTACGAGTGAGATCTGTTAAAGGACTCACTATGGACGAGAAACCCTTTATAAACTGCCTGTAAAAATTTGCAAATCCTAAAAATCTCTGAAGCGCCTTTAGGGTTCTAGGTTGTTCCCACTCCAAAATAGCAGAAACCTTAGAAGGATCCATCACCAATCCCCGTTTGGAGATTATAAATCCTAGGAACGGAATTTCAGACATTTCAAAAACACATTTGGAGATTTTAGCATACAGACGATTTTCCCGCAATCTCTGTAATACCGCTTTGACATGTTGACGGTGCTCCACCAGAGAGCGGGAAAAAATCAGTATGTCGTCCAAATAGACCACGAGAAACTGACCCAAAAAATCACGGAATATGTCATTGACAAAATCTTGAAACACTGCCGGAGCATTGCATAACCCGAATGGCATCACTAAGTATTCATAATGCCCATCCTTTACATTGAAGGCCGTTTTCCATTCATCCCCCTGCCGTATGCGAATAAGGTTATATGCTCCTCGAAGGTCTAACTTAGTGAAGACCTGGGCCCCAGAGACCTGATTAAAAAGGTCATTGATTAAGGGTAGGGGATATCTATTTTTTACAGTAATCTTATTTAACCCTCGATAATCTATACAGGGGCGTAAGCCGCCGTCCTTCTTCTCGACGAAGAAGAACCCAGCACCGGCAGGGGAGGTGGAAGGACGGATAAAACCTTTCTGGAGATTTTCGGTGATATAATCTTTCATGGCCTGCTCTTCAGATCTAGTGAGATTATATAGTTTCCCCCTAGGGGGCATAGTACCCGGGAGTAAGTCAATAGGACAGTCGTAGGCCCTATGGGGTGGAAGAATATCGGCGGATTTCTTCGAAAATACGTCTGCCCAATCTGCATAGACTGGAGGTAAACCATCAAGGGCAATCGGTGTGGTCCTAAGGGATATAGAGAAACAACGACCTTGACATGTAGGACTCCACTTCACCAGATCCCCAGATCTCCAATCAATCACGGGGTTATGGACTTTTAACCAGGGAAATCCTAAAACAATAGGGGAGACGGGACTTTCAATAATCAAAAATTCAATTTCTTCCGAATGGGCAGATCCTACGACCAAATTTACCCAAGGGGTCTTGTGGGAGACCAACCCCCCCTCAATGGGTTTATTGTTGACCGCCAGGACCCGAAGGGAATTTTCTAATGGGATTAACGGGATCCCTAGAGTGATAGCTAAGGACCTATCCAGGAAATTGCCAGCCGCTCCACTATCGATGAAGGCGGAGGCAATAGTCCGGGAAGGACCCCAAGAGAGTGTAACGGGTAAGAGTACACGATTGTCTGGAGGGAACGATACCTGATCGCCTAGAAGAGGTCCCTCTGCAAGATCTAGGCGTTGAAGTTTCCCGCCACCGGAGCCTTGTTTGGGCAGGTCTTGGCAAAGTGACCCGGATTACCACAATAGAGGCAGAGGCCTTGGGATCTGCGCCGAACCTTCTCCGCCTGAGAGAGGTGGGTAACGCCAAGCTGCATCGGTTCCTCATGCGACAAGGAAGGAGAGGGAACGGCTGCCCCCTTAACCCTTTAAGTGCCAGCCTACCTGGAGTTTTTGTCACACTCTGTTGCCAGACCATTTTGCACTATTTTGCGCTCCCCATGTTCAACTGTGATTTTTGAAGGGATTTCCAGGGATTTCCCAGGAAAATGATATATTGTTTTTTTCAGCAGAGTCTGGGCTTTAACATGAAATGTCTTGTTTGTCATTTTTTAGGTGTATTCTCAATATTTTTGGGTGAAATATGTGCAAAAAAAAAAAAAAATTTTTACATATTGTAGTTTTTTTTGTAATAAAAAATGTAAGTTTGTCAATGAAATCTTATTGCGTGTGAAATCCCAATTTCTCCCGGTTACAGCGGTACCACATATGTATTGGTAGACACCCTTTCCTGCCCAGGAGACTCCCCCAAACTGAAACAGCGCTTTAGGGGATTTTCAGATAAAATACAACTGTGCTACGCAATATGCGCACCTTGCAGTTTTTCCAGAAAAACAACCCTTTACATTTGAAATACCCCCAACAAACTATATATTCTCTGGAAGTACACACCTCAGGCTTTCTAGGCGTACCAGGCTTGTTGATGTGGCCATAGTTTCTGGAAGTAATCCCTCAATGGGTTATTTGGTTGCAAAGAGTTTCCCTAAAAAAAGGATAAAAAAGCAGAATCAAAGCCACATTTTCCTAAAAAAACTATATACAAACAAGAAAAAACAAGTATAATCTGAAAACGCAACATCCCCCGAACAGAACGATACCCAACATGCATAGGTTCTGTCAAGGGAAGAGTTGCCAAACACCCCAAAGTAAAGCATGTGCGTAACGGTAATTTTACTTGAAAATTTCAGCTCTGCAGACAAAGTGCGCACCTTGCGATTTTTCAACCAAAACAACCCTTGACATTTGGAATATCCCCCATAAACCATATATTCCCTGAAAGTACACACGTTAAGCTTTCTAAGCGTACCCAGCTTGTTGTAGTGGGCTCATCTTTCTGGAAGTAATCCCTCAAAGAATTCTTTGTTTGCGCAGGGTTTCCCTAAAAAATTTATAAAAAAGCTGAATAAAAAACACCTTTTCCTAAAATATAAATATGCAAACCAGAAAAAACAAGCTAAGTCTGAAAGCGCAAGGTCCCCCGAACAGAACAATACCCAACATGCATAGGTACTATTAACCCTTTTAATTGCCAGCCTACTTGAGATTTTGTCACCCTCTGTTGACAGGCCATTTTTCCCCATTTTGCGTCATGTTTTGCGCCATGTTTTGCGCCATTTTTGCTGGAACTTTCAGGAAAATTATATATATATTTTTTTGCAGCAGAGTTTAGGCTTTAACATGAAATGTCTTGTTTGTATATATTTTTTTTTTTTTTTACAATATTATTAAGTAAAAATAATAAATAAATAAATATTTTTTTTAAAAAATTGACTCCTTTATTTTAAATAAAAAATTTATTTTATTAAGGAAAATCATATTGCATGTGAAAGCCCCATTTCTACCGATTAGAACGGTACCACATATTTATCGGTAGCCCCCTGTTCCTGCCCAGGAGACCCCTCTAACTGAAACAAGTATTTTATAACATTAACAAAAAAAATACAACTACCATCCACACTACAAAGGGTTAAATCGAGAAAAAAAATGACATAGGGTCCCCCCTCCCAGGGGAGGGAGACCCCATTTTTTTTTTTATTTTTAAGGGTTAAAAACCCTTAAAAATCAAAAAAAAAATTGACGTGGGGTCCCCCTTACCCAAAGTAACCAGCCCGGGACCAGCTATGGGGGCTTGTAGGCACAGAGTGGGGGGGCCAGCTTTTGTGGCCCCCCCACCCTGCAGCCTACGAGCCCACATAGCCCATGTGGGCCCGGGCTCTTCTGCCCCCCCCTGGCCTTTGGGGAGGCAGGTAATGGGGGTGCCAGGGGTTAATGGCAAGCCACCCGCTAGCGCAGGTGGCTTGCCATCCCCCCAGCCTTGTGAACTGGTATAGGGGTCATGGACCCCTTACCAGTTCACAAGGGGTTAAAAGGAAATAATGACACAGACACACACTGAGAAAAAAATATTTTATTAATTTTTTTTTTTTTTTTTTTTTACACTGTACTCACCTCCCATCCATCCTGGAGCACTCTGTCCCTCGGCGATCACTGGCTTCTGCTCACTTGCTAGAAGCCTTTTATAGCTGCTGGATGACAGAACACAAAGGGTTAATCAAAAAAAAAAATGACATAGGGTCCCCCCTCCCAGGGGGGGCGGACCCCATTTTTTTTTTTATTTTTAAGGGTTAAAAACCCTTAAAAATCAAAAAAAAAATTGACGTGGGGTCCCCCTTACCCACAGTAACCAGCCCGGGACCAGCTATGGGGGCTTGTAGGCACAGAGTGGGGGGGCCAGCTTATGTGGCCCCCCCACCCTGCAGCCTACGAGCCCACATAGCCCATGTGGGCCCGGGCTCTTCTGCCCCCCCCTGGCCTTTGGGGAGGCAGGTAATGGGTGTGCCAGGGGTTAATGGCAAGCCACCCGCTAGCGCAGGTGACTTGCCAGACCCCTGAGCCCTGTGAACTGGTATAAGGGGTCACATGGACCCCTTACCAGTTCACAAAGGGTTAACAGTATAAATAAAAACACACACACAGGTTTTTGTAATAGTTTATTTAAAAAAAAAAAAACATTTTACCTTTACTCACCTCCGATCTTCAGATGCATTGTCCCGCGGCGATCTGATGCAGGTGACAGCTGGGCAGAGAAGGGGGGAGGCAGGCGATCTGAGGATCGCCTACCTCCCTCCTTCTCCGCCCAGCCGTCACCGGCATCTGAGAGCAGAACTGCCGGGTGCCCCGATGACACCCGGCGGTGACGTCATTAGCCCCGCCCCCGAAGGGGCGGGGCTAAAATCCAAGATGGCGGCCGCCATCGGAAGATGCGACGGAGGGAGGGCTGTTATGCCCCCCTCCAGAAGACAGAAGACCCGGGGGGGGTAATCGGAGCCCCCCCCCATGAAGAGGAGAGGCGGCGGGAGTCGGCGGGAGCGGAGGTGAGTAACTGTCATTTTTTTTTTTTTTTTTTTTTTAACAGGCAATCCGGCGGCTGCTGAAACGGGGGGGGGGCACCCTATTCCGGGCCCTCCCCTGCAGCCGGAGAAGCCCCGATCGGCGATCGGAGCCCCGCTGGCTGAAGAGGTGACCCGGCCGGACAAAACAAGGGGTCAGGTAAGTGACTTTTTTTTTAACTTTTTTTTGTGGGATTGGGGAATGCCAGGCACGTAAAATTTACGTGGCTGGCACTTAAGTGACGGAGAGGCAACCACGTAAATTTTACGTGGCTGGCATTTAAAGGGTTAAAGCTTGACTCTTGACGTGAGGACCCCCAAGGTTGGTCCTTGCCTCTTTCCTGGCGCCTTTCACGAAGACGTCGATCCACCCTGATGGCCAGCTGCATATATTCATCTAGGTTTTTAGGCAAGGGATAGTTCACCAGGATGTCCTTGATGTTATCGGAGAGCCCAATTCTAAATTGGCTACATAAAGCCGGATCGTTCCACTGGGAATCTATAGCCCACCGCCGAAATTCTGCGCTATATTCTTCAGCAGAACGTTTGGCCTGTCTCAGGTTCCGCAATTTAGAATCCGCCGTCGCGGCCCGATCTGGGTCAGCATACAATAGTTCCATGGCCGAAAAAAAAGAGGAGACCGACTGCAAGGCTTCATCAGACGGAGCTAAACCAAACGCCCAGGTCTGTGGGTCGCCCTGGAGGAGAGAAATGACTAGCCCAACGCGTTGCGCTTCGGATCCAGATGCGTGGGGTCGAAGGCGGAAGTACAGTTCGCAAGAATTTTTAAAGTTAGAAAACTTCGCCCGATCTCCAAAAAAATTTTCCGGGAGAGGGATCTTGGGCTCGACGGCCGGAGAAGGATCCGCTGGCGCAGGCACCTGACGATTTTCTTGCGCGGCCACTCGTTGAGCCAGCTGATTAATGGCGGTGGCCATAGCTTGAACCTGTTGGATCAATTCTTCCATCTAGAAGGTATTCTTTCTTTTTTTTGGGCCCGTTATAATGTCAGGTCCCGGAGACACCCACCTTCCAATAAATCAGCAACCCCCAATCTCCGCTGCTTTCTTCACCTATAGTAAGCCCCCGTTTGCCGGGACGCTAGACACGCCTCACCGGACACGGTTGCCCCCAGGTCTTGTTAGCACAAAGGATGCTGACTTATGCAGGGGAAGGCAGATGAATCCAGGGACGAGACTGAGTAATGATAAACGGACAGGGGTCATACACGGGTGGTCAATCCGAGGAGGCACGGTACAGAAGGGTTAGACGGAAGAGTAGTCAGGGCAAGCCAAAGGTCACAACGGGAGATCAGAAGTTCGCGGTACAGAGGGTCAGGCGGAATCGTGGTCGAAGAGCAAGCAAGGGTCGGTCCAGGCGGCAAACAGGGAAGGTCAAAATCACGGCAGAAATCACAACGAGATAAGCTATCCAAATCGCACCCAGTAGCACGCTATAACGGGCAACGACTAACTGCAGGGTGAGTACCTATATAGGACGGGGACTGACTGGATTGGCTGAGGGGAGGAGTGCAGTGATTGAAGCAACTGGGATCTCTGAGCTGATTGCCCAGTTTGAATAGGGAGGCGGACTGTTTTATAGGGCACATGCCCTTTGATAACAAGGGCTCATTGGCCCAATTCATTGTGGGAGGTGGATAGTTTTTGGGCACCTGCCCTTTAATAATTAGGGCTCATTGGCCCAATAATAACCTCCGGCGGGCGCGCTGTGCGCAGCGCCGCCGGAGAGCATATGAAACTGTAAGACGCGCGCGTCCGCGGACACGCGCCGGGAGCGCGCCGCACAGAGAGCGGCGCGACCGCTCCCGACGCCGCCGAGCCGGAAGCCGCCTGAGCGGCTGCCCGTGACAGCCGAGCGGCGGGCGGGCAGGAGCGACGCCGACCCGCCGCCGGCTGCAACAGACATGCAGCCCGCCGAGAGGAGTCGGCGGGGGAGCGACGGCCAGGTAAGGAGGTGGAGGTGGCCGTGACATTTGCCATTTTTACCTTCATATTGTGTGGTTTCATTCGATGGGGACCCAAATAGGCTGCACATGCTTGTGACTTGATAGATGACTTGAGATTCGAAGTATAAAGACAGGTTTCTAAGTCCCCCATTGGAAAGAGCAGCGTATGAAAAAGTACACGTCAGCATCATAAGGCTAGCGGGCAGCGGGAAGGGTCCCTGCATCCTCCATGGCCAGAGTCACCAGGGGAGGTTTCAGTTCTGCTTGTATTGCTATTTCAGGAATATATATTACTACAAATATTGTGTTAGATGTGCAGGCCTGTAAGCTATTTCTGTACATCTAAAAGGAATTCTGATTTCTTTTCCTCATCTGACTTCTGCTGGAGATAGGAAGAATGCAAACAAAGCAGTTTTTACACAGCCTGTGCTTGCTCAAAGATAATATACAATGAGCAGGGTGCCGATCCTGTGTGCTAGCGATAGGGTACTGTGTGGGACTGAAAAATAATCTGTAAGGCTTTAACGGAAACATATTTAGGTGCAAACCAAAGTGGGATAGCTTAAAACAGTTTGTGGTTGATGGGTGTGGTGGGGTTGTGGTTTAGAGGTGTGGCTTCTTTACTGGCTTTTTGGGAACAAATATCAACAGCATCTATGCTCCTCATGTGTGTAAATAGGGGTAGCCCTGGTATGGGTCACATGCTCCAGGGATCTTCAATCCACAAACCATGTTGGTAATTGAGCTAATGCTCACAGCCAATCCATTCCACTATCACCATTCAGCCAGAGTAAATGCAACTGAAAACTGACCATCCTGTATTCAGTGGGAGAGTCTTGCCCATAATGTCCACAAAGTGGGACATTTAGATGTCCCCAGAGCTATCATGTGAACAGAATGCCTCAAAGTGGGACTGTCCCACCGAAAGTGAGACATCTGGTCAGTTTATCCAAACATCACCACCTCCCATACAGTTGATGTTGGTCTTTCTACTGTCTCTGTTGGGGTGATTCGGGGGGAATCCCCCCAATTAAACCGGACCTTAAGCATCATTTCATGAAAAGCCCAAACCTGTAAAAAACTTTTCCCCAGCATATTAAATTAGTATATTTTGCATTTTTATTCGCTAACTTTTTATTCTTTCCCTCACTGGTCAGGACTCTAGTATATGCACACCGTCATCTTGCCTCGGAAGCATCACATACTAAGGAAAGGAGAGGGGGGAAACTGCAGGGGGTGGGGTTATAGCTGTGCTCTGCTCAGGCAGAGCAGAGCTGGGGTCAGGAAAAGGACAGAAATCCCTGAATGCAGAGTGACGCAGTCAGAAGACACTTCCTATTTGCAGGCAGCCTGCATATTCCTCCATCTTGGGTGTTTGAAGGCTCAGAAAAGGCAATAGGTGCAGGTAGGATGATTTTTTAATGTGGGCAATCTGTATGTACGGGGTGGGGAAAACATATAAGATAGGCTCTTATTTAGGGTGAAGGTCCAATTTAAGCTGCAGCTCCTGAGGGTCTGCGTGAAAATCTTAGACTGCGCCAAGTGTCTGTAAAGAAAGGACAACTGTCTCATTTTATACATGTCTGTATATTTAAAGATGGTGTCTATGCATAAATAAAAAGTGGGGGTTGGGCTACACAGAAAGGGATAGATCTCTATGCATGGCAGGAAAGAAAACAATAATCTGTTTTTTTTTTTTCACTGAGCCTAGATGATGAGCAGAACAAAACCTGTGATTTTGACTTTCCCAGGTTTTTTTCTGTTCCACGGGGGCATCTCCATTTGGGAATGTAATGGGGAGCACGCATCCCTGGCGACAGCATGCGCTCCCCATTCAAAACAATAAGAGCCACCTACCGAATTATGTCAGTTCAGTGGGTGGCCTTTAGATTCCAGGCCGGCTGCTGGGGGATTTTGTTCCACTTTAAGTAATAATTTCTAATTTCAAAGATTATTACTATTTTGTGTAAATAATGTTAATTCATTGATCTGTAATACGCAAAAAAGATAATGCTGGTTATAAAAAATTATTTGATTGCATGTGACATAATAAAGTGTTATCAATAGAATATATATTTCCAGATTGCTGTCTTTTATGCATACATTATGCATAAACTAACAATGTACTCAGTGTAGAAAAAAATAAAGATAAGGAGAAAGCAAGAGTAGGTAGAAGTAGAAGCACGAAGTGAAGTAAAGAGGGACATGGATGGATAAGAGGGGCGGGGGATAAAGGATGGTGCAGGAGGGATGTCTCCCCCAGGTAGTACACTCTCTAGCATCAAAATCAAGGAGTTCTTTTGGGTGCAATTTGTGCCAGAGGTGTCTCTGTGTATGTTTGCCATGGTGGCAAGAGTATATGTCTGTCATTTTTATGCAAATCCGTTTTTCATTTTTCATTTTACTAAAGACATATGTTTTAGATATATAGGGGTCAATTCAAAGCCGGGTAAGGATTCTCACCTGGCTCTGAATCAACCCCATAGTGGGATTTCCAAAAGAAGGCTATAGTCATTCTAGTCATGTTAAATTAAATCAGGGAATCCGCATCCTAAGAGTGTGATCCTGGGGTCTTAAAGGCCAGTCACCTTATGAATCAAACTTTTCACTTTAGCAAAAAGACATATGCACACTATATACACTTGACTTTCTGTCTTGGTTTTGGTTCTACACCCTACCCCTCATGAAATTCCTAGCTGCAGCATTGTGAAACATTTTCCCCAATACTGAAACTAAGATGGTAAACATAGGCTTTTGTGGTTATTGTGGCATATCACACCAGAAGCTCAAATCTCTCCAGAACTGCTAATGTAGTTATCATCTTGCTCAATAAAAATCAACTGTAATTACAGTTAATTATATTGATTGGAAGCTGCTTGGTGTAGCTTATGTTTCTGCCTCCACTGCTTGTGGTTTTGAGTAATGAAACCATTTCCCATAATTATAGTAATGATAACATGAGACTACCAAATTTACTGTATGCAGACCAGAAGTGTCCCAGAAGAGCGGCCAAGTCTGTCTGCTGTTTCCGGCATCCTAAGAAACACTAGACATTCCACCAGACTAAGGTGTTGAGCCCAAAAAAGTATAATTGTAAAAAGAAGCAATCCCTTATTATGTCTAAAAAAGTGACTGTACCAATCAAAGATTATATAACTGGAAAAAGCAAAACATAATTGGCATGTTTGCTGAAGATTACACAGGAAAATGGAAATGAAAAAATGTTCACCTTGCTCCACCAAATCATTCCAGAACACCTTGGGCTCATGCAGAGTGGGTAGAAGTTTGTTTTGTGAAAGACTTGTGTGGGTTCATACTAAAACGTATGCCTCAAGGTTAACTGCAAAGGGGTAAGATTTTGAGCTTAATCCATACCTCCCAACAAGTACTCAGATTGACTTTGGTCTATTTGCTCCACCTTGTATACCCCCTCTGTAGACACATCTCATCTATTCTGTTCTTCAAATCTTCCGTCCCTCAACAATAGTCCAAGACAGAACCCGGGGAGATTCTGGGGACAATCTGATCAAAGGAGATGCTGGGGAGGAAATCCTTGGTAAGTAACCTATAACACAGCATCCAACCAACAGCATAGGATAGAGGTTTCAGTGCACAACAGGTAGGTCCTTCTGGAAACAATAGGCTGGATTGACTGTTTTCCAGGGAAAGTTAAACAGGTTTTCCATATTTAATAGTATATTATTTAATATATTTAATATTAAGAGGAAAAATAAATAAATATAAAGTGTACCTACAGAAATGTTATTGTGTACCTAGTTTCTCACATGGTCAGATTTAGTGACGGAGGTATTTTAGGGTAAGTATATTTTACTTTTAAACCCATAGCACACAGATCATTTTTAATAATCTGATCTTCATGTTTAAGCAGATGAACATCATGCACAATTCAGGCAGCTGGTTCACAGCCCAAGTGAACACCAGTAGATATTTAAGTTCGCAAGATGGATAGGCACACAGCCAGTCCAGCAAACCCAAACCCTTTATCTAATGAGTGGATGCAGAAGTGGTGCAAAAATAGCTTTGCACAGTTTTCCTCCATATGAGGATGCCTCCCCCCGCCCCCTGTTCTTCATTGGGAGGCTGTCTAAGTTTGCTGTCACATATTTATAAAGCAAGCTGTGTCTAGTTTTCTCTATTTCCTACTATGCGACTTCTCCCTAAAGTTTAGTAAAACTAACCTGCTGTCTTTTTTTCTGCCTTTAATGGTAACAAAGGGTTAATAAAGATGTTACGTACATGCCATGCATTAATCTGCTCAGCTAGAAGATTCAACGTGAGCAAAAACCCTAGAGAGTCAACGCGTTCTCTCTGTACAGCCAAACAATTCTGACGTGAATCTACAGACTGTGGTTGTGAAGGGGTTAAAAACAAAACACTAGTTCCTAAAAAAAAGTCTCTACCAGTAAAAGTTATTATAGCACCAAGAGATTGGAGAACTGATCTGGTATACTAAGAAACAATCCTAAACACAAGCAGATTGTTGTCTTCAACAGAATAAAAACCTGTAATGACTGCAGAAAACTTCCGTAGCAGAATGGATTCCAGATGTTCCCTGTGACATGTGTAGTCCAGACCATTAACTTACTCACCATTAGTTCTTCTTTCCTCAGTATTACTATCATGCAGCCTCTGCTGCCAGGATTTTGCTTTCCTGGCAGATGGATTCACTTGATAAAGGCGCTATACTAAAATGCATCATTTTTACAAGCAATGAAGCTCCCAGAAAGCAGCCATATCCCACCAATAAAATAGTAACGGATGGCTCCCCCAGCTGCTGCTATAGCCTGGGACTTGTAGTCTCACAACAGCTGAGGGGCTTTACATCTTCTCAATTTGCATGAAAAAAAACATGATTTGGAGTGCAATAAAATACAGCACTTCTGAGTTCTGTTTCATTCCGGGTGTATGGAATGCAGCTGAAAGTTTATTTAGTTTATTACGTTTAAGGTTATTAGGCCTTTTATAAAAAGTCATAATTAAGGCACCTTTTTGCATTTTTTAAGATAAACCCACAAGTATGGTGAAGAATCCAGCCATGTCAACCCCCACACCTATGTCAGGATCATCTTCCATAATTTTAGCTCCGCATTGAAATCTGTGGGAGAAACCACGCTTATAGGCCTGATCTGTATCAGCAAGCAATTGGCTTATGGGTAGAAAATTGAGAAATTAGGTTGTTGGTGCACGGTTATCATAGATGTCACTGACTTTAGATGCTCCCTTCTATGATTCACTCCATCTCCATCGATCAGAAAGAAAACAAGAGGATCAAAGATCCCCATTGCTGAGCATCACCATCTCCAACAGTCCCAAAAGATGGGAGAGAGTACCACTCTGAAGAAGGCACAGTAGAGGCTATTTTTCCTTAGACAACAGAAGAAGGCAGAGCTGTTCCAGCAGTTACTGGCCCTAGTCTATAATACAGCGGAGCTACCAAAAGGGACAGGATAAGACTGAAAAGAACAATCAGATCAGCAGGAAAAGTAATTTGTGTTCTCCTACAGCCAATCTTGGACAAAAGCACAAGCAGGTAGGATGATCTCAGATTGAAAAACCCAGGGTATGCTAAACAGCTTACTAATGGAAGATTCGGGGTGCTACACTGCAGAACCACTAGGCTCAAAAATGTTTTTACTGCAGAAACACGCGAATAATTAAATCCTTAAAGTGAGAGAAGTTGTGCTGCTGTGTAATGTAACTTATCTTGGTATTATTCACAGTTAATGTAACTAGACTATAGCCTGTAGGGTACAGTAATGGTTACACACAAAGTTGCACATGGTGTAATGCATGGTCAGGTAGGGTAATGTTTTTAGGCTCTCTTCTTTCCTTCCACCGTTTCTGAACATTTTTAGGACTCATCTGACAAACCTATTGCATAATCACATGAAACCTTGACTTGCATTTGGACTACTCTTGCTTGGCTCTTCACACTGGAACAGGAGAGTGCTAGCGACAGGCTTCAGCATAGGGGGGCGTTGTTGGGACCCCATGCAATGCAATACAGCTATTGCACAATTGTGCAAGGGGGTTGCGGTTTAGTGTTTTTAAGCAATAGCTTGGTGGCACTGTGAGCCTTTTGAAATTGTTCATAAACTGAGGCCCGCACAGGAATATGCTGTGACACTGGAGACAACAGCACTGAAACCAGAGGGCTGACATAACTGGCCAGTAAGTTGCATCCTTACTCTGTCTCAGCATGTAAGTGTGCAGCTCACATACTGACTTTCATTGTTTTCCTATCTGGTTATTTATCAACACTGAAATGTTCCTGCTTTTTTCTCATGAAATGATTTTTTTTCTACCATGAGAATTTTTTTCAGCTCTTGATGAATCGAGGCCAGTGTGTTTATACACTGGGGTAAACTAAGCACCAGGAATAAAAAGTTCACTACACTATTCTTGGAATAGTGCACCTCCTTATATTTTCATCCTAGAGTCTTCTTTTTACTCCTGGTGGTGAAGTGACCTCCACTGTGTTGTTGAAGGGGGGGGGGGGGGATACAGTGGGGGCCAGATTTGCAGATTTGGGCTGCAGCAGTTTGTGCGCCTAGGAGAGTAGATTCAAACGCTTAAAACTTTTCTTTTTGTCAGACCCCAGGGGATAACTGCGCTGAAGCTAAGATGATTAAGATTAATTTATAAGATTGGCCCACAGATGGCCTTTAAATATGCATTAGGAGGTTTGTATACATCCTGTAAGGTTAGACTGGTGACAGGCTATTACTAATAACACAAATTATTATTATTTTAACATGTGTTCTAACAAATGTGTCCTGTGAAGAGCTGTGCTCTGCTGTCTTGATCAGCTATCCATTCAGCGCTTCAGCTTGGGAATTACTCATGCCAGACCTTCTCAGAGATGCAAATGGGAAATAATGTCAGTTACATGCCCAGGGGCAAGTACAGCTGACCTAATCTAAACAGCGTCCCAAGCATGAATATGGAGGGATTACAAGTTGATAGACCCATGTGATTTACAGTAAATGACAATTAATAAAAAAATTGCATACATTTTTGGAATAATAATACAAATATGAATATTTATTATTAGAGTAACAAAAAATTGCATTGTTTTCCAAATTGAAACATGGCAGGAAACAGACATGCCTTTGATCTTATTTATTCAGATTATTAAACGCTTTTTTTAATTACATGACATTGATTTCATGGCAGCTATGGTAGTGGTTACCCTTTTGTGTTTGGCACAGGCAAATTTATGCTGGAACATACTTTATTTAATTTTACCAGAATATTATTTTTCCTTCTTTTTTTCCCTCTAGGTCATACTCCCAATTGGTTCCGGGCCAGATCCTTTATGAAAATTGGTTCTGTGTTAGACTCTCCATTTTTGTGTATTGTTATTTGATAGTGCTATTGTTTATCTACTTCCCAAGTCATTCGAAATAGATTGCAGCAAGTAGAAGTAGCTGTTGAAGTTCCTTGGGTGATATCGTTTGGTGGTGGAATAATTATGGTCTTGAGTCTTGATAGTTCTATTCTCTCAGTAATTACAATGAAATCTTAAAATATACATACAGCAATTATATGGAGAACTGGGTCCTTGCAAAAAAGCTTAAGAAGAACTCTTTTTGGTTCCTGTTTGGCTATGCCCGTGCACATTAAACAAGAGCCAAGATACATGTATGATGCAAAGTATTTGACAGCTCTGCACAAGGGGTTGGTATAAAAGAATTGGACTGATCTGCACAGGTATGGTATAAAAAAATTGGACTGATCTGCACAGGTATGGTATAAAAGAATTGTATTGATCTGCACAGGTATGGTATAAAAGAATTGCATTGATCTGCACGCTGACAACACTGGAACCGCATATTTGGGATACCACAACTGCAAGATGGGGTTCATTTCTAAACATTAATGTTTGTGTTGTATTTTATACAATTTATACAATGCAATACTGTACTATGATCTGATTGGGCTATCGGATCAGGTAATTGCACCCCAGCTCATATTATCTTCTTGATACAGTATGTGATTCTGAGAGGTGTGCCTTCTCCACCAATTGCTGACAAACATTAATGTTTGACCTCACCAAGTCATCATAGGAGCAAACCTCTTCAGCCATTGTGGTGTGCAAAATCTAAACAAAATATTAAACTGCTTAAAAGCCATTAACTATACAGCATTTTAGTAGTCCTGGTAGTTAAAGGGGCTGTAACCCCAAATTGAAAAAGCCACTCATAAACCCCCTGGTTTCTGTGAACAATGCCGCGACTGTAAAATCTTTTCTGTGTGATAAAAATGATCAAAAATATGGTGTGCTGCTTTTAAAACTTGCTGGAGCAGAGTAGCGCTCACTGGCGCTGGTAAAATCTGCATAAGGGTCCATCAGGCGCTGACACAGGTTGGCCATTTTGACTTGCTGCTTCAATCTAGAAATATAACAGTGGCAAGATATAAAAAGATGGGGTGGCACTAAGGCAGATGTGTGCCATCCAAATGAGGCCAAATGGTACACAAAGGCTTTAAGTTTTGCAAGCAATATGTACACCATCAGTTTAATATACACTAGATATCTAGTTACTTACCTAACCCTCTATCATATTATGTCAGACCAATAGTAATGCATAAAATCCTGTTAAAATAATCTTGAATGTTCCCAGCTCAAAAAAGACCAGAGTGGTGTCGCACATCTTGTCACGTATGCTGCCTCCACAAAATCAATTTAGAAGCAATCAATACAACTGCCAGACTTGAAAACACAAATCACGCAATGAGTGACTTTCTATAACTCTTTCACGTTGACCTCTATAACTCCTCTATCTCCACTTACTGAAAGGACAAAGCCAACCTCACATTCCAACCCAGAAAATATTATCACAGTGTCCTTTGGAAACTTCCAGACACTGATAAAATACATAATCTAGTAGTAAAAGCTACACAGCCACATTATGTTTAGGAACCCACAATTTGTCTTGTCTTTTGTGATAAATGGTGTGGAAATTTCAACAAACACCTGAAATTAACAAGTTTAAAATATGTGTGTGAATCAGCACATTACTTTTTTTAATATACTTTTTACACTTATTTCATGTAGGTTTAAAAATACCGTTTTGTGAGTACTCACCTGTAAAACAGATATTATGAGTGTGACATACACTCCGCTTCCACAGTCATGACATCTGGGTAATCTCCAGTAGAGGGCAAACTTCTGCAGAGACGAATGCAAAAAAAGGAGCTCCTCCCGGTCCATAAATACATGGGACCTCCCACTAATTCCCCAGTGTAAGATAGCAGTAAGGGGACCAGGAAGAACCAATTATAACAATACTAACAAAATAAACAATGGTTCACCATATAAAAAATCCGGAATACCAAAAGGGTGGGGTGAAGCGGAGTGTATGTCACACTCATAATATCCGTTTTACAGGTGAGTACTCACAAAACGGTATTATTCCAAGTGTGACATACACTCCGCTTCCACAGTCATGACATCTGGGACATCCAATAGCAGTGCCCGTCATGGGTGGGAACCAAAAACAGTAAAAGAATGCACCAACTCAAACCACTGCAGCTTGCAGAACCTTGCGGCCAAAAACAGCATCCGCTGAAGCCCGCACATCAACCTTGTAAAACTTGGAAAAAGTATGAACGGAAGACCAAGTAGCAGCCTTACAAACTTGGTCAACAGAAGCCTGGTGCTGAAAAGCCCAGGACGCACGAGTAGAATGCGCAGTGACCTTAAAAGGGGGAGTCCTCCCCTTAGCAGAATAGGCCCCAACAATGGCCTGACGAATCCATTTGCTAATGGTAGACTTGGCGGGCGCCAAACCTTTCCTGGGCCCGCAAGGCACCACGAAAAAGTCACCAAATAGTACTTAACACAGCGAACAACATCCAAGACCCTCTCCTTGTCATTGCTAGGCTTAGGGCACAAGGAAGGGAGAACAATATCCTGATTGAGATGGAAGGCAGATACCATCTTAGGAAGGAAATCTGGCTTAAAGCGAAAGACCACCTTGTCCTGGTGTCTTTCAAAGTAAGGGGCCTGAATTGACTCAGAGACACGCTGAACAGAGGTAATAGCCACCAAGAAGGCAACCTTTTGAGTGAAAACAGAAAGAGCAATATCCCTTAACGGCTCAAAAGGAGGACCCTGGAGAGCCGAAAGAACCAAGTTCAAATTCCAAACAGGAACCATAGCCTTCCGAGGGGGCCGAACATGAGTAACCCCCTGGAAAAAAGTCTTAACCAGCGGGTGTAAGGCAAACGATCTTTGGAAGAAAACAGACAGAGCCGAGACATGCCCTTTCAAGGTACTAAGCTGGAACCCAAGATCCAGACCGTGCTGAAGAAACTCCAAAATCCTAGGGATCGAAAACACCCTGCAAGGCAAGGCCCTAGCCTCACACCAGTCAATATAGACCGCCAAGTCCTATAGTAAATGCCAGAAGAGGACCGCTTCCTAGCTCTAATCAAGGTCTGAACAACAGCCTCAGACAAACCTTCCTCCTTCAGAATGAAGGTTTCAGCAGCCAAGCCGTCAAAGCCAGCGTTGGTAAATTGGGGTAAAGTAGTTGACCCTGAGATAACAGATCCAGAAACATGGGAAGCCGGTACTGATCTACCGCCAGCCTTACAATGTCTGCGTACCAAACCCTTCTTGGCCACCTTGGAGCCACCAGAATTGCTGGTGCCCCTTCCAGAGCCAATTTGCGAACTACCTTGCCCAACATGGAGTAAGGAGGAAACAGGTACAGAAATCCCAGATCCTTCCAAGCAAGGGACAAGGCATCCACTGCCAGAGCTAGAGGATCCTGAGATAGAGACACAAAGGTCGGGAGTTTGTGATTGTGCCGTGAGGCAAAGAGATCCACCTCCGGAGTCCCCAACTTGCGACAAAGAGACCGAAAAACCTCGGGGTTGAGAGACCACTCTTCTTGGTGAGAGGAACGCCTGCTCAGGGAGTCCGCCTCCGTGTTCTCCACTCCCGGAATGTAGATTGCCAAAATTCAAGGAACATTGCTCTCCGCCCAATGCAGGATCAGAGAGACTTCCCTGAGGGCACTCCTGCTGCGAGTCCCTCCTTGGTGATTGATGTAGGCTACCGCCGTTCGATTGTCTGATCGAATCTGAACCGGGAGACCCTGTAAGAATGACGTCAGCCGTGCCAGTACAAGCCGGATAGCTCTGAGCTCAGAGACATTGATGGGGTTGTGAGCCTCCTGAGGCCCCCACACCCCACTGAACTGATGACCTTTCCAAAAACCTCCCCAGTCCGACAGGCTGGCATCCGTGGTAACCGTCTCCCAACAAGGGACCAGAAAGGATCTGCCCCTCAACAGGTTGCTCGACTCCAGCCACCACCGAAGGGACTGCCGAACCCTGGGAGACATCCTGAACGGTTGATCCAATGACTGCGGACACCTGTCCCAATGCGTCAATAGGTGAAGTTGAAGAGATCTCATGTGAAACTGCGCAAATGGGACCGCCTCGAAGGAGGCACCATCAATCCCACCAGTTTCATCCCTGTCGGATAAAGGGACAAGGATTGGCCATAAGAAGGCGGATCAGATCCTGAATCCCCTGCACCTTGGTCTGGGGTAGGAACACTCTGGCCTGAATGGTATCCAGATTCATGCCCAGGAATGAAATCACCCATGATGGCGAGAGAGAGGACTTGGGGCGGTTGATCACCCACCCGAACTTCTCCAGGGTCGACACCACCTGGTGGGTGTCCAGCTCCGCCTGATGGAGGGAAGTAGCAGAAATCAGTAGATCGTCCAGATACGGCACAATACGAACGCCCTGAGCTCTGAGCAATGACACCCGCCAGCACCTTGGTGAACACCCTTGGCGCTGAGGTCAAACAGAAGGGAAGGGCTACAAACTGAAAATGTTGATCGTCCACCGCGAACCTGAGGAATCTCTGATGCGTTGGAAAAATTGGAACATGCAGGTAAGCATCCTTGATGTCTATGGATGTCATGAAATCCCTATGACGAAGGGAATTCATGGCCGAGCGCAGAGTTTCCATGTGAAACTTCTTGGGTCTGATGAACCTGTTGAGGACCTTTGGGTCCAGAATAGGTCTTACAGAACCATCCTTCTTGGGAACCGTGAAAAGGTTGGAATAATACCCTCTGCCTCTCTCTGAATGAGGCACCAGGCAAATGACTCCCATGTCCAGAAGATTTCTGACTGCTAATAGGTGCAGCCTGAGGGGAATCTTGGAGGAGGCCAGTACTCGAATTCCAGTTTGTACCCGGACGAGACCACCTCCAGGATCCATCTGTCTGTGACCTCCAGGGCTCAGACCTGGAAGAAGAGCCTCAGCCGTCCCCCCACCCGTATGGGTGAGGGCGCCCCCTCATTGTTGAGCTGGATTAGCAGCGGGCTTAGGCTTTGAACCCCAGGCAGAAGCAGAACGGGCCCGTCCTCTGCCTCTGCTCCAGAAAGAACCTCTGGCCCCGGAATAGGCAGCACCTCTGACCGCTCTGGCCCCTTGAAAGGAGGGATTGAAGGAGCTCACCCCCCGAATGGAGCGACGCTGCTTCTTACGCTGAGGTAACCTACCTCCCTTAGCAACCGCATCCAACTTATCTCCAAACAGCCGCGTACCCAGGAAGGGAAGAGCTGTGAGTGATTTCTTGGCCGCAAAGTCCGCCGTCCACTGGCGGAGCCAGACCGATCTGCGCATGGCCACCAACAAGGCCGAAGTTCTACTACACACGACAATAGCGTCTTCCATAGCAGCCAAGACAAAATCCATGAACAATTCACACCTCTTGAGAGTAGTGAATTCCGCGCTGGTCGGATCAAGTTGTGCATCATTTAACCAGTCCCTGACCAGAGACCTAGTAGCAACAGCCGCAAGCGCAGAAACACACACTGGCCGCAAGGCCGAGCCCACATTGGCAAAGGCATGGCATGTCATCTGATCAAGGCGCTTATCCTCGCCATCCTTAAGGGTAGTGGCATCCGGGGTGTGAATCACGGAGGTGTTGGTCAATCCCAGAACTGGCGCATCGACCTCGGGAGGAGAAGACCAGCGCTTAACCGTTTCCACCGGGAAAGGATACTTCTTATCCCATCCCTGAGGAACACCTGGAAGCCGACTAGGTTTCTCTCATTCCCTAAGGATCATTGCATCAAAATGACCCTGGGTAGGGAATTCCAAACGGGGCTTGTGGGCCCCCAAAAATTCCCCCTTCTTGAGAGGGGGTGCCTCCGGCGGAGCAATATCCAAAACCTCCAAGAGGTGTGACAAAACCGTGGCCGTGTCAACAGCATCCCTCAGCGCCTGCCCAACATCAGCATCACCAAACTGTAAATCGTCAGCCCCAGACTCATCATACAATTCCCCCTCCTCTAACGGGGAATAATCTGACATATCAAATGAATCATCATCAAAATCCCAAGTCTCCTGGGCCGATGACAAATGTCTCCTTTTAGCCTGGGCCTTTTTGCCCACCGCGCTAGTAATAAATTTCTCGATGCTGACCAGCCTAGCACAAACATCGGAATATGACTCCCCGCTGGCACCAACGTCGCTAGGGGTGCGGATAAGGCGGTGAGGGGAAGGCGATGAAGCGGAGGGAGCCGACCCAGAAGGCTGGGTACCTGCTTGCCGCGTTATGGCCTGTTGTACACATGGTATACAGATAAGCACATTCTCCCCCGTAAGGAATACCACACAACCCACACATGGCCGGGATTGTCCCAGAGGGAGCCTGAGCCCGGTATCCTGGGGAGCCTCCATATGGTGATTTTTGTGGTCAGTCGCAAGACCGTAGGGGATTTAAGCAAAAGCAACCCGGGATGCCCCTTAAAAGTCCCAGTGGGAGGATTTGAGGTGATCATTTTAAAAGCTAGGGGCCCCGGGGCAAGGAGGAACCCCTTAACATGCACATATATGATGCAATCTGTAACACACAAAAAAACAGGGCATGATAAGACACAGTCACCAAATATACAATTGATATATATATCAATCAGACATGCACTCCCTAATATAAAATATTATTCTCACACACGCCAGCAACAAGGGGGGGCCCCCGCTAGTGAGGGGCCCCCGCAAAAGCTAAGGAAATGGCCAGCAGGCCCTTACTGACCAGGAGCACCAGTAACAGGCAAGATGGCCCCCAGAGAAGAGACTGAGCAAGGAAGGAGGAAGAGAAGGGGGGTGGGCCAGCGCAGAACACGCGCTCGCCAGGCCCCGCCCCCTCCCAGCAGTGGAATTGCCCCCAGAATCGCACCAGACGAGGAGGCGGGGCTACCGCAGGCCGCGCCGAGAGCCCGGCCCCTCCCCCTCTCCGAACACAGCCTGAGGGAGAAAGCTCCCCAGGCTAATCACAGCATGGCAAGTCAGCAATAAAGAGTGCCTCAAAACACCTTGTAATCACACAAACAAGTGAAACCATCCACACATACACAGTCAAACACCAAAAATGATTTGGATAAGGCCAGCAGCCAGCTCTCCCCCCCCCCCCTGGAGGGAAGTAAGGGACCCGGAATGGGGGGGGATCCCAGCCAGGACCCGGCCATGGGCATGAAGGGACAGGGCATCCCATAACGGGATCACCAAAAACCCGGGTAACCACCTAGCCCTTGTAACGGGGTCTCACGGAGGAGCAGCGTTCCCTCAACACCTGAATAGGTGCTGCCTACCCTCACCAGGACCTGCAGCCAAGGCTGGGAGGCTCAAATAGGGACAATTTAGAAAAGGTCCTGGCAGCAATAGGGACAAGTAGGCAGCAAGTAAGAGAAGTCTTCATCTTCTGTCTTGCTCGCCTTCCTGCAGAGAAGAAACTGGGGAATTAGTGGGAGGTCCCAGGTATTTATGAACCGGGAGGAGCTCCTTTTTTTGCATTCATCTTTGCAGAAGTTCACCCTCTACTGGAGATTACCCAGATGTCATGACTGTGGAAGCGGAGTGTATGAAACACTTGGAATAAGTACTCGGCACACTCCTGAATGATTTGTTTTCATTAAAAAGACATGCTGGAGTTTACTATTATGTTTAATGTTTATTTTAAAAAGCATACCCCCCACCAACTGTAGGTTACCAGCATCAGCATAGGTCCAGTGCAAGATCCTTCTATCATGGCATTCCAACAGAGGTGCTCAAACTTTGGAGGTGTGTGGCCCACTTAAGTAAACTGGTAACTGATCTGGGTCACTGTTTAATGACAAACACTAGAAAATCTTTTACGTCTTATACCCCACCACACATATTGCTACTGACACTAACATGCCACAACAGACACCCACAACCATGCGTGGTTTAAACCCTAGCAGTGTCAGACACAGAACAGGCTCTGCACTGTAAATAAAGGATACAGACATTAAATGTTTTTATTCATTTTTGCTACTGTATGCAATATTGTTAGCAGTGGGGTTTTCAGTTCTTTTTCAGTTTGATTGATTAAGTGTAGTAGGAAGTCGCCCTAAGATGGCCTGCCAATCTAATCTCTACACAGTTTGAAGCCCTATCCCAAAGAGCTAAGAAACACACAAGTGGGAGAACTAGCACCTCTTTGCAGATTCTAAGAGGCTCATATTGGTGAAATCGGGCATGAAGAGGTGACTGCATCTCTCTGCCCATTGGTTAGGACTAATAGATAAGTCTGTTATTCTAGCTCATTATGCACCATGCAACTTCTATTTAGGAAAACACCCCTTTCTGCCTTACAGTAAATCCTATTTTTATTTCTTTGCTTAAAGAAATGAAGTTTTATATAATACTGCAAAGTAACTTCTCAAAGAACATGGCATCAATACTGAACAGAAACATACCAGACTATTTCCGCTTTGTGTGTGCACCTTACATTACCAAGGCAAAGCAATAAGCACTGACTATTAAACAGAAGAGTGTTAATCCTATTGCGTGATGTCCAAATGAATTGTAAGCAGCCATCATTTGACTCCTTCATTCTTTGTAGTAACCTGCAAAAACATTAAATGGCTTGCTGCTCTAGGCCGATGCCTAAGGGTACACAACCCTTCTGGGTCTACATTATCTTACTGTTCCATTACAAGAGGCTGCAAAACTGTGACCTTAAAGCTTTGTATATTCTTTTATATACTGTGCATGAGAAGATGTGGGCAGGGGTTAGGCAGGAAAAATATGGCAGGGGTGAAGTAGGAAAAGGTGAGGTACATAGAAGTGTGGGGAAGCACAGGTGAGCAGAAATAGGGTTAGATGTGATGGGATACATAGCAATACAAGACCACAAATTGCCCAAACCAAAGGTACATGTAGCTCTCATAGACTGCAGACCACACCATTGGTTTCAAACCCTTTCATTTGCATTTTGCATAGATTTGGGCTATAACGTGTATTGTTTTGGCCTATAACCTGTATTGTTTTGGGCTATAACTTGTTTTGGGCTATGACTTATTTACACAGTGCTGCCAGACTTTTCCTGAACTTTTCTAATTGTTTAGATGCCGTGTTTGCAGCAATTCCTATGAATACTTAAATTACAATGTTGCCTGCAACTTAACAGGAACATATGTGTCACGCATCTCTACAACCTCAGCCCCATGTCTTGCTTCAGGAATTAGGGCTACACTGCTTGGCTTTCCAACCTACCAACATTTCGAACTAGGGGTACTAGGGACTGAAACAGAGCAGTGCAGCACACCTGTGGCACTCGCATCCCTGAGTAGGGGGTGAATCAGTACCATTATAGTACCACTTCCATTTTATGTTTTTCCTTAAAGTGCATGTACTCCGAAGTGTACTTTTTGCTGCTGGTGCTGGTGTTAAATCAACCCTGTGTGAAAAAATCTCACCAAGTATGTGGCTGTCTTTTACTGGAAGGAAGAAAACCAAGAAGGGGCACCTTTGACATTTGGCGGAAAGTACTATGGAACTTTGTCTCCTGAACTAGCTTGTGGTTAACAAGTAGCATTACCCACTCAAATTTTTAACCAAAGCAGTGAATGATTGGTACATGTTTAAAGACTGAGCTAGCTTATTGGTGAGAGATGGCATCACCAATGCGCTGGCAACTAAAAAATGGGATCCCACAGTGTTGGTGTCACCAGTCTCACCGGTCTGGAGATGTTAAGTGAGAGCACAAAGTAGCAGTGGCACCAAGTATTCAAGCAACAACTGCAAGGGTTTCTATTTGTCTTCTATTAACTAGATACATTGGTAAAAATATTTCTTACATAACAATTATCAAGTACTGGTAGGTACTATTAGCTAACCCATCCACATTTATATCCATAGACACAGAGTACAAAGGAAGTAAAAGGTGGGGGAATTGCCTGATGCAACAAATCAGATTTCACAATCTGATCATATTGGTTACTATGGACATTTGTGGATTTAGCTGTCTGGCTTAAGTGCAATGTAAGGAACAACAATAAACTACACCTCTTGACACAAATTATATAAACATTGAGAATTATATCTTAAGAAAATTGCAGTGGAAACCATAATCCAGCCTATAAATAATATATAGGCAGCATATGGTGTTGACAAGCATGCTTGTTTGATATAATGAAGCAAAAGAGGAGGAATTATAAGCTGGTCTTTGAATGAGGAGCTAAGCTTCAGACATCAGTTGTGTAAAGCAAAATCCAGTCTGTGTCGTATGCCAGATAGCTTGTCTCTTTTTTGCTGGTGTTTTGTTAAATAAAATGTGGAGTAATGTTTGGAATATTAGTTTCTCAAGAACATAATTTTCAACACTACTGTTATAAGATTTCCACCACTTTTTAAAGTAGGAGTTATTAAGTAAACACGACGGAAAAGAAATTAGAAACTATTTCAAATATCACAAATTATGATCCCATTTGTCGTGATGGCTATAGAACAAGACCTTGTCGTGATGGCTATAGAACAAGACCTTGTCCAGTGGCTAATTAAAGGCCAATGTCAGATTTGCTGCCATCTCAAAAGTCAATTCCTCAGTTTTATTTATTTGCAAAGCAGCTCAAGCTCTCCTCATCAATGTATCTGTAGACAGTGTGTATCTTCCAAACTTCCGTCAGTGCCCTCAACAACCTTCCAGATAGACAGTATGAGCCATCCAATGCCAACAAATTCTATGTTGACCTCTTATTGGTTGTTTGAAACTCAGAGGGCAGTGAGCAAGATTATTTATGTTTTAATCACTCAACCTTGTCTAGGTCATGAATCTATGTGAAGATCATTTCTTTCTGCAAGTTATTTATAGCAAGACCCACAACAAACTAAAAACATCTGTCCAGGCAAGTTAAATATAAATATGACATAAACATAAGCCTAGGATGAAAGGTAATCCTTAAACTGACTATTTTTCTCAAAATGGGTGTTGTTCCAAAGCACACGGGGTATCCCAACTGCCGGTGCCCCTCTGCAAATTAACCCTGTCAAACCCCTTTCTGATCTATCTGCTTGGTCTATAAGATGCTGGGTCCGGTTAAAACCCCACACCTGGGACATCCAGATTTAATCCAACAGTAGAAGATGTGTACCACTACTTGCTCAAGTCATAGGCTAATTTATATTTATGCATACATTGTATATGTACGTTAAAAAAATTAAGTGAAGATGTTAGAAAGAATTAATTCATTTCTGAAAAAAATCCTTTTTTGTTTACACGTAAGCATTTTCTTCTAAAACAAATAGAGGAATCAATAAAGCCAAATGTAAGGCTCCAGAGATGACATCGCAATACCCAAGGTATAGAGTGACACAAACGTTAATGCTATTTAATTAATCATTGTAGGAAGAGCTGAACAGAGAGCTTTGGGATAATACCAATTACTGAAGTACTCTTTGGAGAAGAGGGATCAGTTTCTTTTGTCTTTACCTTAACCTTAGCAGCCATTGTGGGGAGAAGAGAGCCATTGTTCTGTTCCTAAGAGGCTCCTGGATCACTTTCACCTTTCAAGGAGTATTCAGGCAAAAACGTTGTATAGGATTCACAGCTGGAGGCTTGTGGCTGGATGTAGAGTTACATTCATGTCAACACATCTTTATAAAATGTGTTGGCTAAACTGGATTTCTAGTTCAGTATTCCAAGCGTGCAGTGAGATTTTTGTAACAATTTTATTGGGGGTGACTCAGGCCATAAGCAACAAGGACCAGAGCAGTTATTTATTTTGAAAGAAAATAATTTGGTGTGTGAATTAGCATCTATATCACATTACTATGTATTATTGTATATTCCTCCCTCATGACTGGAAGCAGCGGCGTACACCAATGTTGCAAGGAGGAGGGCTGAAAGGGCTGAGCTGCAGCCAGAGGGACTGTAATGGATCAGGTGTTCAGGTAAGAATCCGGCTTTAAAAATGTTGGCTAATGACAGTAATCTAAAGGATACAAACAAATGTTTATTTTGCAGAAACAAATAATAGCCGATTTCTATGTATATGCCGCTGAGAATAATACCATATATAACGTGCTAAACAGAATAATGGTAACTTGATCAACAGAAAGCCCCAAAGCGCGAAGCAGCCTCTTTCCAGACCAATGTGTGATGACTCACTGTCAGCGCATTTCCACAGCACAGCTCACACAAATCATAAACCTAAACTAGTGAGTCACAATGACACACAAATCTGGAGGGATAATGTAAAGTAACATGAAATAAACCACTTTGCAGCAAAGGTCGGAGATTACTGCTAAATAACATAATGCTTCTATAAAGAGGATAACAATGTCACACACAGCTATCTGGTGTAAAGTGCAAAGACAGTTCAGGAACAGGAAGTGCCCAGAATGGCACATCAATAAAAGAAAAATAAGAAGGCTGCTATTATCCTGGAACAATGAGGTCTGTCTTATATTTCTTAAGACCACACCATAAAAAAAGTTCAGATGAACAAGTAGGTCAAATTAATTCAAAAACCTTAAACTATGTGCTACATTCATCATTCGGTATTGGCAGTATAAGTTACTAACTGACAGGGAGGACAGACCAAGGGCCCAGTAGGGCATTTGTCCTCCAAGCCAGTGCTCCTTCCAGAGAATTGGACCAGGCAGAAGATGGGCCATCTAAACAGAATGGATGGCTCTAACTTTCTACTGTATTTGAATAGCAGAAGGTCAGTGACAGGAGATGGTCCATCAGGGTCTTCAAAAAGATGAAGCAAAAACCAGGAGTATAGCACAGCTCTAGAAAAAAAAAAAGCTAGGAATATGCTGGAGAAAGCCAAAGAAGAGACTCAGAAGATCTGAAGAGCGTATGTAATAAGACACAGTCAGTAATAACTAGGTGGTTCAAAAAGGTCCAGATGGCACAGAAAATAAGACAGTTAGCAGACGGCATAACATGGGCAACAACCTGGCTTTATTACAAATAGTCTAGCAAGTATTTAGCCTGGACTGGTAGAGAAGGAAAAGAGGGTTGAATTCTGACCAAGGCAGCGTACAGCCTGGTCAAGCAGATCTAAAATCCAAAATAGACAGTTTAACTACCCAGTAACACATTTTGGATACTGATACTGTAAACCTCCAGGTATTCTCATTATTTCTTGTAAAATTATTACAGAAAGAGCCTGAATGGCATTTGCCAACCGCAGCAAAATCATGTATTGTATGTTGTCTCACTCATTCAACCAGCCCTCCTGCTGTTCATGTATTTTTACAGCATCTTTTGCTGTGTCTGCATCTGGAAGCAGGTCACTAGGTGTAACGTCATGGTGGCCCCTACAAATTTCAGCAGGAGGACTAAACATTTTTACAGTGAACAGAATAAGTTAGGAACTTATATAAGGTCTTAAAGAGGACCACTGCATCTGTGTGGCTGCAACATCCTCAGCATACCTCTAGCTAGGCATACACCCATGCCAGGCCTTTCTGAATGGCTGGCAGTGCTCACTCTGTTCAGATTTCCTTGCAGCTCCAAACAAAGGAAATGTGAATGGAACGAGCGCTGTGGAAAGGAGGGAAAGGTGAGTTTACAGGCGATCTCAGGGGATACAGCCAGAGAGGCCTAAGAAAGTCAAATTTCGAGTTATATATGTATGCTATGAGGTCAGCTTTAAACCGGGCCTTCACCACGATTTATTGAAAAGCCCAAACCCTTAAAAAACTATTCCCCAGCACCTAAAGTTAATATATTTTAAGTTTTTAGTCATTTATATATTATTCTTTCTCCCACTGGGCTGCAACTCTGTTCAGGACTTTAGGATACGGGCGCCGCCATCTTGACTCAGAAGCATCACACATACTGAGGAGAGGAGAGTGGGATAAAGTACAGGGGGTGGGTTACAGCTGTGCTTTGCTCAAACAGAGCAGAGCTGGGGTCAGGAAAAGGTCAGCAATCCCAGAATGCAGAGCAGCACAGTGAGAAGGCACTTCCTGTTTGCAGGCTGCCTGATGTTCCATGAGCCATCATCTTGGATGATTAAAGGCTCATAACATGCAGTAGATGCAGGTAGGATGATTTGTAATGTGGGCAATCTGTATGTACAGAGTGTGGGAAACTCTTATTCAGAGTGAAGGACCACTTTAAAGAGACAGCCTGTGGTATATGCCCCCCCCCCCCTTGCTTACATCCCCAGCCCCCTTTCCCAGTGCTAAGTCAAAAAAGAGCTATAAATTAAAGACATTTACTCCCCCGCTCTTAACTAATTCAGAGAAGCAGTGGCAGGACTCACGATTGCCGTGCTTCATCATGACCCAGTGTCCGTGATTTTAATATGCCATCTTTCACTATGTATGAAATGCCCTTCCCCATGCAGGGGGAGAGGCAATCTTATGATGTAGGAACAAAGGAATAGAATGCCAAAATGAGGTTTTTGAATATGTTAGCGAAAACTAGCAATTTCATTTTTAACTGTTTCTGCTGAGAAATTGGTTGATTGAAAACGGTGGGATTTTGCCCGCTTTATCTGGAACATCAAATACCATTTTCATATTGGAGATGTAAATTTAGTGTCATGGAAACATAAAGGGTCTAATTCTCCTTAGTTGATTTATTTTTAACCATCAATGAGCAAATGAAGTTCCAGGAAGATCAGGCAGTTGTTTACAGCTAGCGGACAATGTGGCGATGCTCCATCCTCCCGATTTGTTGGCATTTGTCTTGGGGGATGATCTGGGGGTAATGCACATAAGTCAGCAGTCACAGTGTATTAATGGGGAAGTGGCCCCTGTCATGGCCGCACAGCTCATCTGACAGAAGACGAGTCTGCCGGTTTAGCATTCTTTTGGCAACGGTTTATGTAATGGATGGCCGCAGCTGTATTTACACATGGACTCCGCCGTCTGGATATGGTTATAAATACAAACAGTGGCTTACGCTTTGGCTCTGTGTTTCCTTTATTTATTAGGGGATATGTAGCTTGCATTTAACAATTCCAGTTTACGGCACCGGCTGGTTTTAATCATGCACGCCTGTGCTTAGTAAACTCTGACATCTCTGTACTTTATGTTCCAAGCGCTGTCATCTGCTTCTGATCATAACGCAGAGGAGAAAAATGAAGCCGCCAGAGAGAATTAGGCGCTGAGAATAAAGGCTGTGCTTAATGGGATCACATGGAAGATAGTAAATAAAGCCAGAGTAAGGGAGGATGATCAAAGATATGTCTGCTTTTTACATTAAATACCATCACAGTCCTCCTTCACTGTGTTTCTATCTAAAGCAGGTCAAAACAGCATGAGGAGAAGAACAATCGTCTGAGGTGACCCCGAACATTCAATCAGTGGCATAAGTAAAAAGATCAATGGTTGCCCCTAGCTGCTGTTCATCAACCATGTGTCACACCATACCACCCCACATTAGTCTGATTTAGTTGTCATATGTACATACAGATGTGTCCTTCCCTATCTTTTCTCATACAGATCATACACAGAGAGCTTGTGTTACATAAATGATTAGCTCTAGACAATAACCCATTTTGCGATATTTAGTGTAATCTAGTCTATTCTAGTATGAGTCTATGGGAGGCCACCATATAATTGCAATTTGATTTGGGTCTTTCAGCGTTTTAGTTACAGTATCATGATATTGTCGAGACCCATTTTGAAAATAAATGCAACAAAACCCTATGGGGTAGACTTAAAAATCAACACCCGAACCTGCCTCCCCCAGCCCAGAGTAAGCTATACTCACCTACGGCCTGGTTCCTGTGAAGCTGGGAGACTAGAATGCACAGCACTAGTGCCAAAGCCTCCCCAGGCAGGATGTAGATCTGTTTCAAGCAGAACTAAGCAGTAACCCAAGAATTATTGGTTGTCTAAAGTTTGACAAGCCCCTTTTGGAGAAGAGATCGTGCCAGGCATACTGATCCCATCTAGACACCTTGATATTTAACAAACTGTACAGGCAGAATCCAAAACCACAGTATAATGTATGTTTTACCTACATGAGAGGAGAACTGGTGGTATGATCTCCTTTTTACCATTATAAAGCCATGCTTCAGATTTCTGTATGTATGTCTGAAAAGCAGGCCGCTATGAGTATTTGTGAAGAAAGAGTGGTGTCCATTACCTTCCCTACTGAATAGTTAAAAGGTAATTCTACTTTCAATGGCATTTTTAAACGTTTTCATCATTGTGTGCCAAAATGACTCCCTCAAGGTACGGAGCTTATCTGTTAATTGATTTCTTTTCTATCAGTCTTTATTATAAAACAGTTCTCTAGGAGCAATGTAATTCAATCTCTTCAGATGGGGGAATCGCAATCTTTTGTTCCAGTAGCTAAAGGGTTACTGTCAGCGTTCTGACTTTGGAAGGTCATTACTGCTGTTTGATTTAGCCAAAGCTGCTATTGAGCTCAAGTGTTACAGTGAATGGATTCTGGGATTTGAAGTCAAAACTATAATAAGGGCTTTATCATGGCCAGGAAAGCTACTTTAGCAACACAGACACATAGGAATAAAACACTTGGAAACAGCATGCTGATAAGTAAACCACAGGTCTGGGGGCACAATCCTATTTTAGATTCCAGAAGAAGAAAGCTAGAACACCAAGAACCTGACAAAAATTGGGTTTTCCTTTAACTACTGAGCAGCAATATATTTACAGCATGAAAAAAGACTGATTTGCTGTAAAATAACTACTTTGCAGTATACAAAGAAGCAGGAAAAGTTAGTCAAGCAAAGGAAGGAGCAACAATCTTCCTCTTTGCAAACAATGGTGTGTCCCACCCAATCTGATTCAAGAGGGGTGGAGATATGTCCACATCCCAGTGTTGAAAAAAGGTGGTCATGAATACATAAACTCTAGGGGCTGGGCTACAGACATGGTTTTGCATCTCAGCCACAACAGCAGTGGACCAGGATGAACCCTCTAAATGACAAGTAAGCCAACAATGATTTATTACACAGTCAATTCAAAAAGTTTTTATCATGTAAAGCCATGCAGATATTATATTAGGGTATACTTCACTTTACAGACACATGACTGGGAAAAAGCTCTGAGAAGGGTTTAGCCTTCACATTGAAAGGAGCTCTCAGGCATGCTTTTAAAATTATGGAAATCCTGTTAAAACTAAACATAAAACATCCCTCTGTGTTGTAATTATACAATATAAAAGTGGCCCATATATGAAAGGAACAGCCAGTGCTGCAATGTGGGTACTGAATAGTGTCCTTAAAGTGGACCAACACCCACGGGTGATCGGCCCGGGAATCTATAAGATTCCCGGGCCGATCACCCCCCACCCCGCGGGACATCCGAGATCGGGATGTCCCCCGGGGTGAAACCCCCCCCAAACACCCCAACTCACCTACCTTATCTTCGGCGGCGGCCGGCCGCCGCTGCCTCCCTCGCGCCCCTGTAGGCGTGCGCGCCTCCGCGCCGGCCGTCTGCGAATGGCCGGCGCGGGGGCGCGCGCGTTCAAAGTGACGCGAGGGAGGCGGCGGCGGCCGGCGCCGCTTAGACGTTCAAGATCTTCCCTTGTACGTCGGCGCTGGGAGCGGGGAGAGGTGAGTTTTTCGGGGGGTTAGGGGGGGTTTCACACAGCGGGGCACCCCGATCGGGGGTGCCCCACCGAAGTGGACCAAGACCCAGGATAGTCAAAATCCTGGGTGTTGGTCCACTTTAAGGAATAGTTCTGAACCATTAAATAGGCAAAAATATGGCTGGAGTAATTTCAAATTGAACACCAATCAACTAACTGTACCGTGTCGGTGTAGAGAAAGAAACTGCGGCCGAGGCTGTGTCAGGCAGATGTTCTTGGGTCTGGGGACCAGACATTGAAAATAAGTCTCATCTGTTATCTCTTACCACATCAACAGAAAAAAAAACTGTGCTCAAGGAGGTAAGCAGCCATGGCTCATATTTTCTCACTTTGTATTATAACACTTTGCTCTAGATCAGTAGTCCTCAAACTTCCTCCTCAAGGGCCGAGACAGGCCAGGTTTTGCAGCTCTCCACGCTACAGGTGAATTAGCTGGTGCTCAGACAGAGCTATAGCCCTAATTATTACATCTGTGCATCAGCATAGAGAGCTGCAAAACCTGGCCTGTCTCGGCCCTTGAGGAGGACGTTTGAGGACTACTGCTCTAGATCAAAAAATGTGATCAGAGAAATTTACCAGGCCAGGAAAATGGAAATGTTAAAGTCACCCAATGTTTACTTTGGTTCTTTTTTATATTTGCATCACACTCTTAAAACTTGTCCAACGCGACACTCAATTGGGTGCAGAAAAATTATTAGAAGGTAAAGATTTTATTGCACTCTATTGTGTATTCCGTTAAAAAGTCTCTCTAAACTCAGTGTAGAGGTATCCATTTAAAGAATGGGGAGGTTCTCGATTATCCCAAAAGACTGAAGGAGGGACAGAATGCTTTTTTCAGGGACACAAAGTAGAAAAAGGTAAACAGGCAAAGTACATTATATGCTCTGTGATAGTTACATATAGTTAAATTGTTAATACGGTTGGAAAAAGACATGTCCATCAAGTTCACAAGTTCAACCAAGGGTGCTGGGGTAAAGAAAGTTTGTTTTTTATTTTATTTTCTTCTAAATAAGCATCTAAACCTTTTTTGAAGATGTCTGTGGTTGATGCTGTAGCAATTTTAAAAAAGCTTCTGTGGGAGTCTAGTCTATTCTTATGGTAAAAAATGAAAATGTCGCCTCCAGATATTTAATTTTTTTTCCAGTCCAAGGGAGTGCCCCCTTGCCATTAGAGGATTTTATCTGAAATAGTGTTTCCCCATATATTTTGTATTGGTCATTTATATACTTATACAAGTTAATCATGTCCCCGTCAGTCATCTCCTCTCAAGACTAAACAGATTTAATTCTCGTAATATTTCCTCATAACTAAGATCCTTCATTCCCCTTATTAATTAGGTGGCTCCCCTCTGCACCCTTTCCATAGTCAGAGCGTACTTTCTATGAACAGGTGCCCAGAACTGGACGGCATATTCCAGGGGAGGGCGCACCAGTGCCTTGTAAAGAGGCAGAGTGGCATCCCTATCCCGTGATTACATGCCTCTTTAATGCATGATAATATCTTGGTGGCCTTGGAAGCAGCTGCTTGACATTGGTGGCCTTGCAAGCAGCTGCTTGACATTGCATTAGCCTGTGATCTACCAGTACCCTCAACAACAAGATTCTCCCAGTTTTAATCTCCTGCGGATATATGTGGCCTTATTGCTTATTAGACCCCAAGTGTATGACTTTACATTTCTCGACATTGAACTTCATTTGCCAAGTGGATGCACAGACACTCAAAGTGTCCAAGTCAGCTTGAAGCTTGTGAACATCTTCAATCTGATCAATGCATTAATCTGCAAGACAACCTCACCTATACTTTGTCATTTTATCCAACTAGATTCCCACATTTCCACTTTTCCCACATATCTGAAAAAGGTTCTAAAACAGGGGGAACACTGGGAAAGGATTGCTTTATCCCCCATCTCCTGGCATCCCAATTTGGTATGGCTTTCAACATAAAAACCTAAGAAAAGCCTAAAAATCAGGCATAAGTATCACCTTCAGTGTTCCTAGGAGGCTTGGCAGTTGCAAGCCCTCATTTTTATCACTGCCAGCGACTAATACAGTCTGCCAGGAAACCTGGCAATCATTGTGCGTGGTGCCGTGCAGACCTGTCTCACAAACCTCACTGGCTGTTAGCAATCGCAAGGGCCACGTGTGATGAGGGGACATGGGCTGGGTGATCTAAAATCAGGCAGCTGCTGGAAAAGTGACTTTGTTCTAGCTCTGCTTCAGTGTTAAATATCAAATTATCACTGTCACAACTGAATAGCTCAGTATTTCTCGTCAACTTTCCAAAATATTACTTTTCTACAAGGGAATTGTACAGGTGTCAAAACTGATCCCTTTATTTTCCAGTCCATCCATATGGAATATCACTTAAGTCATTCTTGCTACCTTCACTGCTTTGGGATGCACCAGTAATGGTTTTGGCAGCATCAGACGATTGGCCCCAAAGGATACACAAAACTGTAAAAGACACCATAGGAACCCTGCGGAAAAAAGACTCCAGGCTGGGTAAAAGTATCAGCTTTTACCGAGATAATCCAGACTAAGGCCTTGATTTACTAAATTTCTTAAAATATCTCACAAAAATAAGGGCCATTTCCTGCTTTATGACAGCAAAGGGTAAAAATACAATTCTGTGATTACTCACCTGTAGAATTGGTATTATGAGTATACAGTACGTCCTGCTCCAGATAAGATTCTTTACGTCTGGGTATTACTCCGCCAGATGGCGCAGGACTGCAGAGACAGTGAAATTGGCTCCTCCCGGACCCTCAAATACCCAGGACCTCCCACAAATCCCCAGTATTGAAAAGCAGTTAACAAGAAGCCGGGAGAATAACAACCAACCATTAACTAAACCAACAATGATAACAATCACCATACAGGGGATCCAAGAATAATGAAAACCAAGGGTGAGGTGGAACAGGACGTACTGTATACTCATAATACCATTCTACAGGTGAGTAATCACAGAATTGTATTACTCTTAGTATACAGTACGTCCTGCTCCAGATAAGATTCTTTACGTCTGGGACATCCAATAGCAGTGTCCGTAAAGTAGGGTGGGATCCCCAAAATTAAAAGCAGACAGGTCAGACCACTGCCGCCTGCAGAACTTTGCGGCCAAAAGCAGCATCAGCTGAGGCCCTAACATCAACCTTGTAAAACTTTGAAAAGGTATGAACAGAAGACCAAGTAGCGGCCTTGCAAACTTGTTCAACACAAGCCTGGTGCTGAAAAGCCCAACAAGCACCAATAGCACGAGTGGAATAAACAGTAAGGCGGAAAGGAGGATTCTTCCCCTTAGCAGTGTAGGCCTGAATCCACAGCCTGACGGATCCATTTGCTGATAGTGGATTTAGCAGGAGCCAAACCCTTCCTAGGACCAGAAGGGACCACAAAAAGAGCATCAGTTTTCCTGAAAGGTGCAGTAGCCACCAGATAGTACTTCAGATTCCTGACCACATCCAAGGGATGCAAAACGCTCTCCTTAGTGTTACTAGGATTAGGGCACAAGGAAGGTAGAACAATGTCCTGATTAAGATGAAAGGCAGACACAACCTTAAGCAGAAAATCTGGCTTGAAGCCAAACACCACCTTGTCCTGGTGTCTCTCAAAGTAGGGGGGCGCCGCCAACTCAGAAACACGCCTAACAGAAGTGATAGCCACCAAAAAGACAACCTTGAGTGTAAGAATGGCCAAGGCAACCTCCTGCACAGGTTCAAGGGGAGCACCCTGCAAGGCAGAAAGAACCAAGTTCAAATCCCAGACAGTCAACATAGGCCTACGTGGAGGACGCACATGAGTAACCCCCTGGAAAAAGGTCTTGATCAGAGAATGCTGAGCAAAAGATCTTTGGAAGAAAACAGCCAGGGCAGAGACATGACCCTTCAGAGTACTGAGTTGAAGCCCCAGATCCAAACCATGTTGAAGGAACTCCAGAATCCTGGGAATAGAGAACACATGACAAGGAAGAGACCTAGACTCACACCAGTCAATGTAGGCACACCAAACCCTATAGTAAATGGAAGAAGAAGACTTCTTCCTAGCCTTTATCATGGTATCAACAACAGAGGTAGACAGCCCCTTCTCCATCAAGATGGAGGTTTCAGCAGCCAGGCCGTCAAAGCCAGCGTTTGTAAATTGGGATGGCGTAAATGTACCTGAGTGAGTAGGTCTGGAACCCTGGGCAGAGCATACTGATCTACTGCCAGCTGCACTATGTCTGCAAACCTCTTCTTGGCCACCTGGGAGCAACCAGGATTGCTGGCACCCCTTCCTGAGCTATCTTGCGCAGAACCCTGCCCAACAGGGGGAATGGGGGAAAGACATACAGAAGCTGAAAATCCTGCCATGACATTGCTAGAGCATCTGTGGCCAAGGCCAGAGGATCCTGGGACAGGGAGACAGATGCTGGGAGCTTGTGATTGTGACGGGACGCAAACAGATCCACATCTGGCTGACTCCAACGGTGACACAGAGTGGAACACCCTGTCGCTGAGGGACCATTCTCCCAGGCGAGAGGTCCCCCTGCTCAGAGAGTCTGCCTGCAGATTCTCTACCCCCGGAATGTACACAGCTGAGATGCAGGGAACATTGTCCTCCGCCCAGGACAGGATCAGAGACACTTCCTTGAGGGTCCCTCCCTGATGATTGATGTAGGCAACCGCCGTCTGGTTGTCCGAGCGTACCTGAACAGGCCGGCCCCGAAGGTGTTGGGTCAAGTGAGCCAGAACCAACCTGATCGCCCTCAGTTCCAGAATGTTGATAGGTGTGTGGGCCTCCTGAGGGCCCCACCGCCCTTGGAACTGTAGGGACTTCCAGAAGCCCCCCCAACCTGTCAGACTGGCATCCGTGATGACCGTCTCCCAGCAGGGGGCCAGAAAGGTTCTGCCTGCCAACAGGTTCCTGGAGTCCAGCCACCACGAGAGGGACCGCCTGGCTAGGGGGGAAAGCACAAGGACCTGGTCCAGGGACGCAGGATCCTTGTCCCATAATGACAAGAGCTGGAGTTGCAGAGGCCTCATGTGAAACTGGGCATAAAGAACCGCCTCAAAGCACAACACCATCAGGCCCACCAGCTGCATTCCCTGCCTGATGGAGGGATGAGGGCAAGATAGAAGGAACTGAACCTGCGCTAGCAGACTGTCCACCTTCTGCTGAGGAAGAAAGAAGAGAATTATTTGGTAGATGGCTCCTGGGTAAGTTTGCTCACATTCCATCAATCCATTTTCACTGTATGGCAATGAATATAGTTCATGAATTAACCTATTGCTGTTTTTAGCCCTTGATGACATGTTCAACAATATTGTAGCTTAGAATGTGTATTTTATGTTATTATTTTTAAATACTTTCAGGGGATTCTGGATATCCACTCCTGCCCTTGCTCCTGATGCCCGTTCTTTGCCTGCAGGATGCGGGCCAGGGGTTCTCTAATCGGGCACTATGCAAAACCCGGCCCGTGGTGGCGAGGGCCCTCTGGCTTTTGAAGTCCAGATTTAGGTGTTTGGACCATACAGGGGGGGGCACAAGGTTATACCAATATTTTAATTTAAGTTTTTTAACAGGGACCACACGTGCCAGAGTGGCACAACCGAGTGTCAGGGTCCTTCAGTTGGTGGGCGAGATGCAGGAGCTGCGCAACTCGTTGGGGACCACAGATGAAGAATAATGTTCTGTGGCCTGCCATTGCTATGTATTTTGTTTTTTATAGTTGTAAAAATTAGAAATTTTCTAAATTTTTAAAAATTTTATATTTTATGATGGAATCCAAAAAAAAATGTTAGTGTCATTTCATTTACAAAATACATTAACACAAAACTAATGGGCCCAGAAATATTTAAAGATGAATATTCACATGACCGAGAAGTGATTTGGGTGAGCTTTAAGGGTCCAAAAGGGAAGATGGAGGATAGTGCTAAGTGGTTTGGGTGAGCTTTAAGGGTCCAAAAGGGAAGATGGAGGATAGTGCTAAGTGATTTAGCTAAACATTGTAGTAGAAGTGAGGGAGGCAAATATGTAGGCGAGCACTTTAATGAGTAGTTTGTAGTGCGCAGGCGCTGGATTTCCGTCTGGACGAATATTTATTGAAAAAGGGAAACAGAATCGAACGGGAAACGTAAAGGATTGGTTAGAGGATACGATGGGAAAAGGGCAAAAACGAAAGCCTACGTTGTAACATGTGAAAATGAAACGGAAAAGTCAAGCTGGAAAATGACATCCTCGTATTCGTAATCTGCCGTACGAACGGACGGAAACTTTACAGAAGGTTTTCAATGCATGCATAGAATCGCTCGTACACTCATACGAGAACGGAAACATTTCACAAAAAAAACAGATTGGCACTAAAACGGAAGTTTTTTTTTGTCTCTCTGAATCGAGCCTTGTATCCAGATTCATTCCCAGAAATGCCGTTACCAAGGAGGGAGACAGGGAAGATTTGGGATGGTTGATCACCCAGTCAAAAGTCTCCAGCGTGGAAACTACTCGCTGAGTATCCAGCTCTGCCTGTTGGAGGAACTGAAAAGTGATGAGAATGTCGTCCAAATAGGGCAGAACGTGAATGCCCTGAGACCTGAGCAGAGCCATCACTCCTGCCAGCACCTTGGTGAACACTCTGGGAGCTGAAGTGAGACCGAAGGGCAATGCCACAAATTGGTAGTGCTGATCCTCCAGAGCGAACCTGAGGAATCTTTAATGACCTGGAAAGATAGGAATATGAAGGTAAGCATCCTTGTCCACAGAGGTCATGAAGTCCCCTGGACGCAGGGAACCGATAGCAGAGTGCAGAGTTTCCATGCGAAAGCGACTGCATCTGACAAATTTGTTGAGGATCTTCAAGTCCAGGATGGGCCTGACTGACTCATCTCTTTTGGGCACGGTGAAAAGGTTGGAATAAAAACCCTTGCCCCTTTCTCGTAAGGGGACCTGACAGATGACCCCCAGCTCCAGAAGGCTTTGCACCGCCAGAACCATCAGAGCCTGAGCTGACATGGGGTCCTGAGACATCCAGGATCTGATGAATCTTGGGGGCGGCCAGGCAGCAAACTCTATCTTGTAACCGGAGGACACTATCTCCTGAATCCACTGGTCTGAGACATGAAGCCTCCAGACAAGAGCTGAAGCCGATGAGATGAGCCAGGGCGTCCACGTCCTCTGCCCCTACCGCAGAAATCCCCTCAAGCCCCAGTAAAGGAGACCCCTCTCCCTGCTCTGGATCCACGGTAGGGAGAAGAAAAGGAGCCCGGGCCCCGAAAGGGCCGAGACTGCCTTCTGCGCTGGGGTAACCTGCCTCCCTTAACAGGTCCAGGCGGTCCCCAAATAGGCGTAGTCCTTTGAAAGGAAAACCAGTGAGAGCCTTCTTGGCAGCATTGTCAGCTGCCCACTGGCGCAGCCAAACCAAGCGGCGTATAGCCATCACCAGGGCAGAAGTTCTCCCACACATCCTAATGGTATCATCCAAGGCAGAGAGGACATAAGCAACAAATACCTCACGCGAGAGTGCATTATACTCTTCACTAGAAACATCATCAGGAGCTCCATCTAGGACACTTTTAAGCAAAGTCCTAATAGCCACAGCTGTAATGGCAGAGGCACAAACCGGGCGCAGCGCCGTCCCCACACAGGCAAAGGCATGGGAAGCCAGCTGATCAATACGCCGGTCCTCACTATCCTTCAGAGTAGTAGAGTCAGGGGAATGCATGACAGGTGTTAGCTAACCCAGACTTCTAGAGGGAATGACCAACGTTTTACCACATCAGCAGGAAAGGGATATCTCTTATCCCAACTCTTAGGGACTCCGGGGAGCCTGCTAGGACGCTCCCATTCCTTGAGCACGAGATTATTAAAATGAGATTGTTCAGGGAACTCTAAACGTGGCTTAGCAATATGAAACAATTTCCCCTGCTGCTTAGGAGCCGCTGCCGGGGGAGAGATAGAAAGCAGGGATCAGAGCCAGAATCATCATAACCCTTGGGCCGTTCATCAGATGATTCTGAGTCAGAACAATTCCCCTTCTTCCAGGGGGGTATAACCAGACAGATCAAAGAACTGAAAGAACTCTTCAGCCTCCATAGGGAAAAGAGTGACATCAGGCGCCAAATGCCGCCTCTTAGCAGAGGCCTTACGTGCCATAGTATTAGCAAGCAACTTTTCAACACTAGCCAGTCTAGTAGACACATCAGGCTGAGACTCCCCACTGGTATGTAGCTCACTGGGAGTCAAATTGAAGCTTGGGGGAGTAGGTGAAGCTGGTAAACCAGGCTGCAGCGCAAGCACCTACTGGGCACAAGGTACACAAACCCGCACATTAGGGTCGATTCAAAGAAACATGTAACAGCTTGGATTTTGGTGCCGATCATCCTATTTTTCACGTCCGCTCGTGCGTTCGTATGAACTTGCGAGTGATTCTATAAGCAAATACGTTTCTATCCTAAAATATACGTCCGTTCGTATGGCAGTTCGGGAATCAGACCTATGTCAGTTTCCATCCTGAATTTTCCGTTTCATTTCTCAGGTTGCAACATTGGTTTTGCCCTTTTTCCTTTTTTGTCTGGACGTAAATCCTTCTGATCTTGCGGCTGCGCACTACAAACTTACCTCATTAAAGTGCATTCTAAATATTTGGTCTTTTATTTTTCTTTATTTCATTCATTTTGTAGTAACCAACCATTAATGAATGCATTTGCATAAGTAAATCTTACTTTGTTTAATTTTTAGTTAACTTGCATTTTTTACTTGTGGCTTTAATTTTAATATTTTGGCTTCAAATGGTACAACTTTAAATTTTTGGTGTGGTTACCCACACCCTCTACATACAGATTGCTCTCAAATATAAAAAAACACCCAGCAACTTCTGCATGTTATGAGTCTAGAAACAGCCAAGATGGCGGGTCAGGTATTATCGGGCAGCCTGCAAACAGAAAGGGCCTTCTGACTGTGTTGCTCTGCATTCTTTGATTTCTGACCTTTCCATGCCCCCAGCTCTGCTGTGTCTGTGCAAAATACAGCAGTAACCCACATCCTGCACTTTATCCCGCTCTCCTCTCCTCAGTAAGTGTGATGCATCTGACCAAAGATGTGCTTAAATAATTAAACAAAGCAAAGGTAAACAACTACACCAATAAATGCAATCTAAAAATATTATTCTAGTACATCAATTTAAAAATAAATACCAAAGGACATAAGTTTCTTTAATTAACGCAAATATATTGCCAAATAAAGGTTTACATGCAAAGGACTAATTAAGGTCCACATTAAAATGCTTTTATAAGGCATACATGAATCAGGTATGCATTGCCATACAATTTATGGCCTCGGCCATGCTGATACATGCAGTTCATTGTAGCTCAAGACGCGCAGCCTCCTCCACATAGCCAAAAAACCTGTTCAAGAACAGCAATACGACTGCTAAAAGGTGTCGGCAGTGGCTTTCTTTTAAAACGTATTTAGAGGTTTGAAAACTGTTCTCTGAATCACACCTAAACATATTCGGTTATCCTAAGTTTTACGTTTTGATCCTAAGTTTTAGGATTTGATCCTAAGTTTTACGTTTTGATCCTAAAATTTAGGAACGAACTTGCGATGATCGTAAGAGCATATACGCATTCGAACGTAGGCTCGTGCGAGTCGTAAATGGCCAAAAAAACTGGAAAAAATGACTAACACCCACCCAAACTTACGATTCTCGATACGAAATCAATTAACTTTTGCTCTTTGAATCGAGGGGATTGTCAACACTTGTAGGGGACACCCCACACGCTACACACAGCCGGGCTTGTCCCGAAGGAACCCCGAGTACATTATCCTGAGACGCCTCCATAAGGTTATTATAGCGGCACAATAGGCCGACAGGGATTCACGCTATAAAAGCAACCCGGGATGCCGCAATAGCCTACTAGGGAAGTGGGAGGAATTAGCACAATAGGACTCAATAAGTTTAATAAAACTAAATAGAGGGGGTAGGGCCGGGAGAAACCAATTGAGTTTGACCCGCCTGTAAGACATAAGCAAAAAACCCCGTAAGCGACATGCATACATGACATTAAAAATATATACAAACAGCCTGCAAGACCGTGGTATGTAGGCACCAGTCACGCAGCACGAAGAGTATACCTCGAGGGGCGGGCCGCGGAGACAGTGATGCGGAACGCGCCATCCGCAGGCCCCGCGCCCCCAAAGAGCGCGAAGCCGCACACGTGACAAAAGCAACCAATGATGGCGCAGCAGCGCCTGAGGTAATGTCGCCGCCAACCGCGGAACGCGGTAGAAGCGCGCGTGGCGGCATATTCAAACAAGCAACCAGTGCAACCATATCTGTGCGGTGACAGGACTAAAGGCAAACCAAGCACACCATACAAAAGTGAATGTACAAAACACCCCCCCCCCCACCAAGGACTACAAGGGAGAGCGAGGGAGGGCAGCGGCCACCTAACGTAGGGCCCACCGATAGACAGGGGCAAGGGGCAATAGTGCGGGAGGGGCATCCCATAAGGCTCACCATATGCCTATACCGCCTACCCTTTGGTGGGGGATTGCGGTGGAGAAGCGCTCCTAAGCACCTGACAGCGGTGCTGCCTACCATCACCCACACCAGCTCAGCCAAGGCTGGGAGGCAAATTAGCAATGGAACGGGTGGGAATAGACCTACAGGGCCGCAGGCTAATAGCCCCGCTCACCTGCGAGAAGAGAGAGCCATCTTCTTGTCCTTCGCAGTCCAGTCTGCAGAGAAATTCTGGGGGATTTGTGGGAGGTCCCGGGTATTTGAGGGGCCGGGAGGAGCCAATTTCACTGTCTCTGCAGTCCAGCGCCATCTGGCGGAATAATACCCAGATGTAAAGAATCTTATCTGGAGCAGGACGTACTGTATACTAAGAATATAAGACTTGGTTTAAAACAGATGTGACAGGAGTTCATAAATACTTAAAAGTGTTCATGTGTTGCTTATTAACACCTAAACCTTTTACTCTGGAGCAGTAAAAAGAGTCTGTGACTGTAAAATCTTGGATATTTCATTATGATTTAGTGGAACAAAACCTAGCAGAGGCCTCTGACTTTTCCCTGGGACATCCTGAATCAGGAATGCCCCGCTATGTGAATCCCCCCCAGGGCAGCCATCAAAACTCAACTGTCCATGCTCCAACGGCACAAACGCGGGCTCTAGTGTGACTATGTCATGTATGGCAGGCAGCTCTCATTGTTTACAATGGAGAGCGTGTTCTGCTGCATCCCCTGCATCCCCGGCATCATGCACACGCTCCCGCCCTAGCCATTCAGATAGCTTCCCACTCAAGTAAATGAGAGCTGCCTGCTGAATGACGTCATAGCAGGCGTTCTAATTGGACGAGAGCCCGCGCATGTGCCCTTGCAGCCTGGAGCGGTAGGTTTTCCTGGACGAACAGGGTGGTTTCACACAGCACCCCTCTTGCATTAGACTGTATGGAACACACCAATGCGCCACTGTACTGAGAAGAATGGTGTCTCTGTTCTGCATGTCAGCAAAGTTAACTGACAGAAAATAAATTAATCCTCTTTTATGCTAATATTGCTGTAGCTTAGGCTCTCTAACCACCCCCCCCCCCCCCCCCCCCCAGCCCTAAGGCAGAAGGAGAGGTTAGAAATAAAATCTTACCTCGATCCAGGAACCCCGCATGTTTTTCTGGTGCTCCCACTGCCATCTTTACAGAGCCGCATCCACCACCACCCCCACCCCTGGGCACACCCGCCATATCATTAACTTGAATAATGGTAGTGGATAATAAAAAATCATTCCTCTCTCTGGGTTTAGATGGGAAGAAATCAACTGTCAGGAAGGCAAGACATTTCTACTTACTTTGTAAAATGTCTTTAAACTGTTGAGGAGACCTCACAAATTACGCAAATACCAGATGAATGAGGTCACTCTGGTCAATAAAAACAGCATTTAGTTGGTAACTCGCTTCTAGCCACACGGAGATGATTACGGCAGACGCGCCTTGAACTTGCAAAACTCATTACTCTGCCATTTGCTCACAAGTGGCCCTGTAAGTGAAACAATGATGCAATCCCATCAAGAGCACTTCCATCTGGTTCACTTGTGCTGGCAACCAAAACCATCTGTAGTCTGCACCAATCCCTGCCCTAGTTCTCCTAAAAATAGTTATCATACCTTAATCAACTAGTGCTAGTTTTAGTGCAGAATGGTCAATGGTTTTACTAATAAAAGTCTAATAAAAAGTTATAAATGACATGAGAAAAAGAAACTAGAAAAGCAGCAACAATACTCATCCAGGTGAAATCCTATCTGTAGAAACAAAGAAGCGACTCAAATACTGCAGCTATCCTGGTGAAGAAACGAAAGAAAGCTATTTGTGGAACGTGGAACATACCAATACAAAGACCTCAAAAGAACTTCTCTTTGAACATATGTCTCAACCTATAATGAAAACATTATGTGGCTTAAAAAAAAACTCAAATTTTTCTTATTGCAAACAAATACTAATGCAAATGCCTTTAAAGAAATTTCCCTACAGAATGCTGCATTAGCTCTTGTCATTCGTTTGTCAGGAGGAGTAAATTCCTATTGATTTTCCCTGCCTATGAGCCTGCTCCCCAAACCCAACCACTGTGCCCCCTATTCATGAACTGCCACCTCGGAACCAGCTCAAGTATTTATTTTCAAACTGGACTTAGCATGGAGGGGGGGGGGGCTGCCAGAAGGATTGAGGATTACGTATACACTGTAGAAGGTGAGTTTACTGTCTACAGTTAAGGCATTTCTGGGAGGTTTAAAATGGGAAGCCAAAATGATTGGGTGGTGGTGGACACATCCTTGGTCGCAATTGACTGTCTACCTCTACCAGCATATCAGCTTTCAGCAGGCAGGGTCCTGGACAGGGAATATTATAAAAAAAAGTTTGTATTGTACATAGAACACCCTATATCACTGGTGATATGTCCCTATATCACTGGTGATCAGAATCTCAGATTTGTTGATGAATGACATATTACCTCAATTGTTAACCACAGGTGGTGGAGTTTAAAGTGGACCAACACCCAGGGGGGATCGGCCCGGGAATCTATAAGATTCCTGGGCCGATCAGATCCCTCCCCGCGGGGCATCCGAAATCGGGATGTCCTGCGGGGTGAAACCCCCCAGGAAGCCCACAATCCTATCTTTTCCACGTTCCAGCGGCGCGTGCGCGTCCGCCGCCTCCCACGCGTCCCTCTAGCAGGGCGCACTCCCACGCCGGCCCCTGTAAGAGGGACGCACGGGAGGCGGCGGCGGACGCGCTCTGCTTGTCTGGCGCTGCCTCTCGCTTGTCCGCCGGCGGGGATTGGCTGCAGCGGTCGCGTGGGAGCGGGGAGAGGTGAGTTTTCGGGGCTTTCTGGGGGGTTTCACACAGCGGGCACCCCCGATCGGGGTGTCCACCGAAGTGGACCAAAACCCAGGATAGTCAAAATCCTGGGTGTTGGTCCACTTTAACTCTAATATTGCTCTGGGCCCCATTACATAGTTACAAGCTTTACAAAAAGAATGAGGCAAACGCGCTTTATTTTTCACTGGGGGTCCATAATAAAAGTTTGCACCGGAAGCACAAATTTAAAAGGCTTACTAGATAAACAGTGGAAATTCAAAAAAAGCGTATTCAGCTTTTCGTCAAATTTCTCTGAAGGAAATCAGTTGACTTTGTGAATGTTTTCTTCCAGAAAAGTAGAGCAGACATTAGAGAATGGAAACGCTGCACCTTGCGAGCGGCTATATATCTCGGCGAGAAGTGCAAAGGCAGCAACTTTAAACAGCTCTTAAGAGAAGATTATTCCACTTTCTCTCGCTGCTTTATGTGTTTACAGTTAATGTTTTATGAATTAAATGGACATTAAAGAAATGCTTTTAGAAACGCACCTTTTTATAGTGCTGGAAAACTGACGGGGGCACTGTGTATTAGTCATGCAGTTACCAATTATTGCTTACAGCTCTCCTTTGAAGTGGACTTGAAATTAAAGGAAATATATTTGAAGTCATGACATCATTTTATTCAACGTTTAACACAGCTATAAATAGGATAGTGCTACGGTGTTTTACGCAGGAGACATCTTTACTGCAATGTTTTAAAACCAAGATAACCATTTAGTTATTGCGGTGCTCTGGACTCCACAATTTCTTAGTAAAAAAATTTCTTAGTAAATCTTTATAAAAATTGTATTTGTTTTAAAGCAACTCCCCATTCCCCATCATACCATATGCCTTGCAGCGGTACCAAGTGATGTTCAGAGGAGGATTTTGGATTATGAAAGCAAACAGGGGTTATAAATAATAAAATATATGATGCATTATTGTGCTGTGTAGAGAAATAATACAATCTTAATATATGACCTGATAACACTACCAAGCAATGTTACACGATTACAAATTTAAAAATTTGGTCAAAGCTGTTTTGGTTTCCCTATAATTTAGGTCCTCTGTAGGGATATTAAGATCAAATGCAAATTAGGGAACGTCATAAATTAATTCTTCCACATTTATAAAATTATTCCTTGTGTTTAGAGTTTCATAAACACCTGAACCCACCACTGACATATTCGCTTACCAAAAACTTTGTGCTTGTACTTTGTGTGGATAGTATACTTGGAACATGAAAATAATTATCACAGGTGTGCACTGAATATATTATTGGCCTCCAAATGTGCTGTTATTTTCATGTGTGTATCCTTCCACTGTTACTAATTTCCTCCGACATATAGGAAAATTAGAACCCAAATGTTCTATATATTTAAAAATCCAAATAAAACACACATCTACTCACAAAGGTAGGATAATTTCAAGCTCCAATATCCCCTGCCGGCGGGGCTGCTGAGAGGGTGATGTCCCCTAATCCAGACTAGATGTCGCACTACAGGAACCAGCCTGTATGGTGTCCTGCAAAGCCTCCCGCCCAGGTCTGTGGGGGTTATTCATGGATAGCGCCAGGTAGTCCTTTTTTGAGTATGGTGTGGAGCGCTGAGAGTCGGTTGCACTGAGCTGGCGCAACCTCTCGCTCGCTGCAGCGCTGTACTAGTGTGACAGTGCTAATGCCAGGTATCGGCAGATGAGCGCCTGTATAGCGGCGCTTAGAGCGAATGCTAGTAGACGCTGTAAGCAGGTATCGGGCACTGTAACAGAGCATCTCGGACGCTCTAGTAACCTGGCCCGCATTGATGAATGCGATGTATGTTGGGCGCTGTAACACCAGTACAGCGCTGCCGGGAGCGTAAAGTAGCGCCAGCTTAGTGCGACCGACTTTCAGCAACTCACACCATACATAGAGCGCCAGACGGTGTGATTAAAGTCTGTTTTTGAACACGTGTCCACCAGTAACAAAGCAAAAACACATGAAAATTACATTGTTGTAACATTGTGACATTAACACTTTGGTGCCAGACCTATAAATACAATTCTGCATGAAAAAACAAAAAAATCAAAAAAGTTTTCAAAAATGACTTTTTCTAGGCCAGGAGAGGTGACACAATTATTTGAGAGAAAAAGAAATAAAACCCCCAAAAAACGAAGCACTACCTGGTGCTATCCCTTGATGAATAAGCCCCATAGCTGCTGTTGGTTGGATGTTGTCAGCAATCCCTAACTAATTGGCTACTCCAGCTTAGCTTTCATTCCAATCCTTGAAATTTCCACCCCTCTATGGCTATAACTCGCACTCAGTGACTATTTACTCTTAGCACCGCATCTTTTATCCCTGTAGCATTATTTACCTTCTTTAAAAAGCTAAAGTCGCCAAAAAATATATAAAGGATAAAAATATAAACATAAGCTCTTATAGATGCCTGTAGTACAACATCTGAGTGTCAGGAAAATTGTGTGGAGGATGGTACGCCCCCTTCTCAGCAGCCCCGCCGGCAGGGGATATTGAAGCTTGAAATTTACCTACCTTTGTGAGTAGATTTGTGAGTTTTATTTGGATTTTTACATAAAAGTTTTATGCTATTTAAAACCTTTGGGTTCTTATTTTTTATATTTAGAGGAAATGAGTAACAAAGGAAGGATGCACACATGAAAATAACAGCACATTTGAAGGCCAACAATATATCCAGTGCACACCTGCACATTTGCAAGTGATAATTATTTTCACATGCCAAGTATGCTATCCACACAGATAGCACGGGGAGGCCGATTCATCAATAGCGCCAGGTAGCGACAGATGAGCGACTGAAGTATGGCGCTATGAGCGCCGCTAGCGTCAGCCGCGGGCGTTAGCGATTCGCTATAGCAGGCCTCCTCAGTCGCTACCTGGCGTTGTTGCGAACAACGCCTACATTGCTGAATATGATGTTGGCCCTCTGCTTTGTTGGCGCTGTCAGTCAGTGTGACCACGCTATTCTACACAGCGCCTGTTAGCTTTGCTGTGTCCTGGCCATCCAGTACCTTCTGAATAAAACACATTGCCACATTTGTTTAGAAATGTAATAATTTTTTTATTTTGTGTAAAAGGAAATTAAATTCTACCAGATCTTCGAATATAAATGGAAAATAAAACATAATTAAACACATAGCCACAATTTTTTTATTTTTTATTTGTTACCTAAAAAGGAAATACAATTAAATCACCAATGAGAAAGAAAAGGAAAATAAAAACAGAACAGAGAAAGAAAAGGAAAATAAAAACAGAACAGAGAAAGAAAAGGAAAATAAAAACAGAACAGAGAAAGAAAAGGAAAATAAAAACAGAACAGAGAAAGAAAAGGAAAATAAAAACAGGACAGAGAAAGAAAAGGAAAATAAAAACAGGACAGAGAAAGAAAAGGAAAATAAAAACAGAACAGAGAAAGAAAAGGAAAATAAAAACAGGACAGAGAAAGAAAAGGAAAATAAAAACAGGACAGAGAAAGAAAAGGAAAATAAAAACAGAACAGAGAAAGAAAAGGAAAATAAAAACAGAACAGAGAAAGAAAAGGAAAATAAAAACAGAACAGAGAAAGAAAAGGAAAATAAAAACAGAACAGAGAAAGAAAAGGAAAATAAAAACAGAACAGAGAAAGAAAAGGAAAATAAAAACAGAACAGAGAAAGAAAAGGAAAATAAAAACAGAACAGAGAAAGAAAAGGAAAATAAAAACAGAACAGAGAAAGAAAAGGAAAATAAAAACAGGACAGAGAAAGAAAAGGAAAATAAAAACAGAACAGAGAAAGAAAAGGAAAATAAAAACAGGACAGAGAAAGAAAAGGAAAATAAAAACAGGACAGAGAAAGAAAAGGAAAATAAAAACAGAACAGAGAAAGAAAAGGAAAATAAAAACAGAACAGAGAAAGAAAAGGAAAATAAAAACAGAACAGAGAAAGAAAAGGAAAATAAAAACAGAACAGAGAAAGAAAAGGAAAATAAAAACAGAACAGAGAAAGAAAAGGAAAATAAAAACAGAACAGAGAAAGAAAAGGAAAATAAAAACAGAACAGAGAAAGAAAAGGAAAATAAAAACAGAACAGAGAAAGAAAAGGAAAATAAAAACAGGACAGAGAAAGAAAAGGAAAATAAAAACAGAACAGAGAAAGAAAAGGAAAATAAAAACAGAACAGAGAAAGAAAAGGAAAATAAAAACAGAACAGAGAAAGAAAAGGAAAATAAAAACAGAACAGAGAAAGAAAAGGAAAATAAAAACAGGACAGAGAAAGAAAAGGAAAATAAAAACAGGACAGAGAAAGAAAAGGAAAATAAAAACAGAACAGAGAAAGAAAAGGAAAATAAAAACAGAACAGAGAAAGAAAAGGAAAATAAAAACAGAACAGAGAAAGAAAAGGAAAATAAAAACAGAACAGAGAAAGAAAAGGAAAATAAAAACAGAACAGAGAAAGAAAAGGAAAATAAAAACAGAACAGAGAAAGAAAAGGAAAATAAAAACAGAACAGAGAAAGAAAAGGAAAATAAAAACAGAACAGAGAAAGAAAAGGAAAATAAAAACAGGACAGAGAAAGAAAAGGAAAATAAAAACAGAACAGAGAAAGAAAAGGAAAATAAAAACAGAACAGAGAAAGAAAAGGAAAATAAAAACAGAACAGAGAAAGAAAAGGAAAATAAAAACAGAACAGAGAAAGAAAAGGAAAATAAAAACAGGACAGAGAAAGAAAAGGAAAATAAAAACAGGACAGAGAAAGAAAAGGAAAATAAAAACAGAACAGAGAAAGAAAAGGAAAATAAAAACAGAACAGAGAAAGAAAAGGAAAATAAAAACAGAACAGAGAAAGAAAAGGAAAATAAAAACAGAACAGAGAAAGAAAAGGAAAATAAAAACAGAACAGAGAAAGAAAAGGAAAATAAAAACAGAACAGAGAAAGAAAAGGAAAATAAAAACAGAACAGAGAAAGAAAAGGAAAATAAAAACAGGACAGAGAAAGAAAAGGAAAATAAAAACAGAACAGAGAAAGAAAAGGAAAATAAAAACAGAACAGAGAAAGAAAAGGAAAATAAAAACAGAACAGAGAAAGAAAAGGAAAATAAAAACAGAACAGAGAAAGAAAAGGAAAATAAAAACAGGACAGAGAAAGAAAAGGAAAATAAAAACAGGACAGAGAAAGAAAAGGAAAATAAAAACAGAACAGAGAAAGAAAAGGAAAATAAAAACAGGACAGAGAAAGAAAAGGAAAATAAAAACAGGACAGAGAAAGAAAAGGAAAATAAAAACAGAACAGAGAAAGAAAAGGAAAATAAAAACAGAACAGAGAAAGAAAAGGAAAATAAAAACAGGACAGAGAAAGAAAAGGAAAATAAAAACAGGACAGAGAAAGAAAAGGAAAATAAAAACAGAACAGAGAAAGAAAAGGAAAATAAAAACAGAACAGAGAAAGAAAAGGAAAATGAAAATAGGAATTAGAATGAAAAGGAAACTTACAACAGAATTAAACACATAGCCACATGTATATATCTATATTTTTTTTAATTTTTTCTCTAACAAAATATTAATAATAAAACATAAATGAAATAGAAAAAGAAAAGTCCTGCAGAAATGCAAAAGAAAAGTAAAGTCCAGGAAAGGTTTGTAAAAGGAATGTCGAGATCATGGTGCATCTCTTTGTGCCTGAAAAATTAAGAAAAGTGCAGTTAGTATATATCTTTATAGTTATTTTGTGTTTTCTTTTAAAAAAATGCATAACTTGATAACCAACATTGGCGTCTTACACCCCCCTTAGAGTGGTTTGGGTCATCTTAAACCCCCCTTAGAGTGGTTTGGGTCATCTTACACCCCCCCTTAGAGTGGTTTGGGTCATCTTACACCCCCCCTTAGAGTGGTTTGGGTCATCTTAAACCCCCCTTAGAGTGGTTTGGGTCATCTTACACCCCCCTTAGAGTGGTTTGGGTCATCTTACACCCCCCCTTACAGTGGTTTGGGTCATCTTAAACCCCCCTTAGAGTGGTTTGGGTCATCTTAAACCCCCCTTAGAGTGGTTTGGGTCATCTTACACCCCCCCTTAGAGTGGTTTGGGTCATCTTACACCCCCCCTTAGAGTGGTTTGGGTCATCTTAAACCCCCCTTAGAGTGGTTTGGGTCATCTTACACCCCCCTTAGAGTGGTTTGGGTCATCTTACACCCCCCCTTACAGTGGTTTGGGTCATCTTAAACCCCCCTTAGAGTGGTTTGGGTCATCTTACACCCCCCCTTACAGTGGTTTGGGTCATCTTACACCCCCCCTTAGAGTGGTTTGGGTCATCTTACACCCCCCCTTAGAGTGGTTTGGGTCATCTTAAACCCCCCTTAGAGTGGTTTGGGTCATCTTACACCCCCCCTTAGTGCGTTTGTTTGCTCTTTTGGATGGGAGGTCAAAGACATTTAAACAGGAGTGCAGTACTTGCATTAGAGTGAAGGGTAGTTAGCTTACCGCAAAATAAGAAGTGATCAGCCTTTCCCTTAGCTCATCGCCAGTCTGGGTGTCCTCACTTCTATCTGCGGGCAGGTTGGGGATTTCTGGCACCAGTGCTGTCTCCTCGGGGGCTTGGATTCGGTGACATATACAGATATTGTGTAACACACAGCATGCAAGGATGATTTTGGAAACCTTCTGTGGGCTGTAGAGCATCTCTCCTCCTGGCCGTGCCAAACAGAGAAAGCGTGCTTTCAGCAGGCCGATGGTTCTTTCCACAATGCATCTGGTCTTGCGATGCGCTGCATTGTAGCGTTCATGGGCAGAGGTCCGTGGGTTCCTGACCGGAGTCATGACCCACGTTCTCTGCCCATATCCCTTGTCCGCTGTAGAAAAAACACAAGGAGAGAGACAGCAATTAGTACTAGTACATGTTTTTGGGTGGTAGTTTGTTTAAAAATGCCTTACTAGGCCACATATTAGCAAAATACATAGACATGGTTAATTTATTACCCAGTAGCCAGCCAGCTGGCATTTCGTTGTTATCAAACTTCCGGCACAGGACTGTCCACTGCAAGACGTAAGAATCGTGGCATGAGCCGGGGAACCCCGATCTCACCGCCCGCAGCTTCATCTCATGGTCACAGACCACCATGATATTAAATGAATGGAACTGCTTCCTGTTTCTGTAGGACAGCTCCTGTGCACGGGGAGGGCGGAAAGGGATATGTGTACCATCAACGCACCCTAGCACATTCGGGATCCCTCCCATCAGATAGAAAGCATGTTTTATTTTGGCAACCTCTTCCTCATCCTCAGGAAACTTGATGTAAATTGGGATTAAATCACAAATTGCCAGAACTACCTGGATTAGGATGCGGCTCATAGTAGCCTGGCTTATCCCGCTGAGGAGGGCTGAGGTTGCCTGGAAGGTCCCTCGTGCCAACACATTAAGAGTGGCACACAGGCGTACTATGCCTGGAATGGAGTGAGTGCGTTTGGTGGATGGCTCGATTTTGGTCTTAATCTGATCATATAGGGACTGTAGTGCAGCACGATTCAGACGGAAGCGGCTCCTGATCTGCTCGTCACTTAAGTCCCATACTGAAAGGCGGATTGCAAAGGAGCGGGGTGCCCTAAGCCTCACAACACCCCGCTCCCTTTCCTCCTGCTCTTTCAGCATACACATACATCCATCCACCCAGACACCATACATCACCCTCTTATCCATCACACACACTAAAGATATATACAAAATCAAAATTAAACAAAAAAAAACACTAACACACAACACACACACAAACAATCACACTACACACACACCCGCTACAATGCAGCTCACCACAAAACCAGAACTATAGTGGTCCAAACCACCAGCCTGCTGAAAACCAGCTTTCTAAGTTAAGCACAACCAAGAGGGGAGTTGCTGCACAGCCCACAAAAGGCCCCAAAATCAAGCCTCACTTGCTGTATGCTACACAATATTTGCAGATGCCACCCAAACCAAGCTCCTAAAGAAACAGCACTGATGTCAGAAATCACCCAACAAGCCACAGAGAGTGAGGACAGAAACCAGACAGAGGCTCAAATGAGCTAAGGGAAGCGAGCACAGCACCACACCACAGCCTTTGCCACAGTGTAAGAATAGCAGAACCTAGTTCATTCCTTCCTTTTATACTTCATTTTCAAAAGTGACAGGTCCGCTTTGCCGCCTTTTGCGTCGCTCTGCTATTTCCGGGCGCCAATTAGCCGACCCAGGTGTGCGTAAAACAGAGTGCGCACGCGCACGCTAGTAGCGCTACTAGCGTACTTGAGCCGTAACGTGCGTGCATTAACGGACATGGGCCAAAAATCAGGTGGGGACCAATGAAAGTGAAGCTGTTGTTTTTTTAGATAGCCGTTAGGCTAAGCACATGTCACAAGGGTTGCAGATACATCAGTCCATTGTTGGATTTGGGTGTGTGTTGTTTGTTTAATGAGGTCTGTAATGAGTTAATTGGCTAACACACATGCTTCTCTCAGTGCAGTGGAGGTGTGCCTAGAAGGAACTGGGCTGTATGTGTGAATCAATTAAGTGGGCTGCTTTTGGATTGGCTGTTAGAGCACATAAAACCTGCCCAAGCCTAAGAGATTGCGATGCCATTCTGTAGTGTGCATGCGTGTTTGTGGGGTGTTGATTTGTGTGTGTGTGCAGCTACAGGATGGAGCCAAATACAGGACATCTGCCAGCCACAGCAGGCCCGAGTAGGAGTTTGGTGGGTGCTGTGCGCAGACCTCCCTTACGGAAAAGGGCACAGCCTGAAGGTGGGGCAGCACCCCAGGCTAAGCGCCCAGGTGCCAAGAGGGAGCCTGAATTTAATTTGGCTGAGAATAATCATCTTGTGCGCCTGACACTTGCGAAATGGGAGCTGCTATTTGGCTCCCAAAGCAAGTCCATAGGCAAACAAGAAAGAAGCAAACTGTGGGATGCCATTGGTGTGGAGCTTAGTAGCACAGCTCAACACCCACGTAGTGGCCCATCCTGCAGGAAACGCTTCTACACTTTGCGAGGGGCCCTTATGAAAAAGATGAATCACGATCTTGATGTGGACAGTGGGTTCATCCAGGCTCCAAAGAGTACCTACAGGCCGTATGAGGAGATGCTGAAGGCCAAAATCCCACTGGCTCGGCTGCAGGGTGTGGATCCTGGGGATGACACCACCGGTTGGGCTGAAGGTACATATTTTCTGGCTTTTACAATAACCTAATGTTAATGTATGTGATTTGCATTTTTACATTCTGACCAACTAACAGTAGGACCTGTGAAGTATTACATTATAGCTAAAACATTTGTAACTTTTCTGTCTGTTGCTTTATGCATAGGTGCACATGCTGCTGTCCGGGATGTGGCTCCGGACAACCAAGCTCCTGCCCTTCCAGCAACCTCAAGGCTACCCCAGTCTGCCATTGAAGGTATTTACCCATTATTTGTTTGCTGGTTTTTTTCTAAACAAATGGGTGTGGGAGCAGCTCAAGCAATAAAGGTTTGCCCTGTTGACTATTTATAATATGTGCGTGCGCCCTAATTGCACGCCCACTGTAACACTCACAGGCAGTAACTAACAAGGCCCTAACATGTGTAGATATGTAGGATGCCAGAGATGTGTAGCCATATATCGGCATAGCAATGTGTGAGCCACACTTGGCTTGATTAGTCAATATTAGTGAAAGAGCTGCTCACACACCTTAATGCATGTTGTATTTTGGCACGCACATTAGCTATGGCTCAATGTTGGTTTTATTTTGGCCTAGCTCCCATGCCCTTGGCCCCAGCATCTCCTCCGGATCCCACCTACTCTTTGGATGTCGGTAAGTGCATGTGTTCACCTTGCTTGATCCACTTTGACTCAAGTGCATGTGTCTCATTTGTATTTTTTCTTGGTAGGCCAAGTGACTGGTTCATCTTTGGACCCCACTTCCGATGTTGCCGGTCAACAGGACCCTGTTGGTGTGTAGAGCAATACATAATGTATCCTTTCTGCTGTTTAGGTTACACTGGTTCAATTTTGTTAGTCTACTAAGCTACATGTTTGCTTGGTAAACTTGAAGATGCCTCTTGGGAGTGCTGGTTGCCTCCCCAGGGTCAGTCTCTTAGTTATTTTAGTGATAGCAATGTATATTTGCGGACATATTTTTTGCCAAACATTCCCTGTAGTAGTTTGCTGAATATTTAGACACATTTTTATTTTTTTATAGTTGACCCGAATATCGGAAGTGGCTGTCCAGAAAGGGCCCCTCAAGTTCCAGCTGCCAGAGATGAGGGTAAGTGGTTTTGCCTTGCTCTAGTCTGTATTTTGGCTCTAATGTTGTGCCACTTGCTTCTGGCAACTTGTGTGTCCACATCTATTTTCAAGGTCCAATCTCGAGTGAGGACCCCACTCCAGACATCTGGGATATTGCGGGTATGTTTAATTTAAGCAATGTTTATGATGAGATTTGCATAAATTAGTGCGTCTTAGTCCTGTAACATACATGTTAACAATCTGAGTTTAACCGAGACCTTTGGTCTAGTGTGTATTTTAAAACTTTTTAGAGGTATGGCCTCGATAGCCTAACCAGGTTACATTCGAGTTTGGCCCACAGACCTACTAACCTGATTATCCTGTTTAGCATTTGCCAACTTGCCCGACATCTCTGATGTTGATTCGCGACTCTCTGGCAGCGATACCTCGAGCCTACCTGGGCCGGAGGACACGCAGGTAACATGGCTGATGTAGCCGACCTCTAAACCCATTGGCATATTCGTGGGTAGTGGAAGAAGCCACATGTAACATTTCATTTCATTGTTGTTTTGGCAGGAGGCGGAACCAGAACCCCAAGCTGGGACCTCTTCCCAAGTCCCATGTGGCCAAGCTTCAGAGGCTCAGACAAGGGTAAGTTGTCTAGTGAGTGTTTATGGTAACTTTTGGGAGGGGCATAACTGCATTTGTTCCGTTTGACTAAAATGTGGTTTACTATTTGTTTAGCCTCCAACCACAGCAAGAGGAGGTGTGGCACCAACCAGTGCCGATTTCTACACACTAGGGGTCCGGATGCTGGAGGACTACAGTCGCCAACAGCCGCGTGATGGAACTAATGAGCGCATTGCGGCGTTGGAAAATCAGGTGCTGATGTGTCAGCAACAAAATGAGGGCCTGCAGCGCCAGGTGGACCAGTTAAGGCAAAACCTACAACAGAACCAGGACCTTGGTCGCCTTGCCAATGTTATCGAGCAATCTGTACAGCGCCAGGAAGAAGCAATACAGCGCCAGGCAGAGGCAATACAGCGGCAGGACCAAACTTTGTTGTTGATACAACAGCTCATACAACAGCAGTCTATATTTTTTACTGCACTGTTGTCCCCCAACACCGCCCCTAGCAATGACTCCCAACCTCCCCGGCCACCCAGCCAAGAATATTAATTTGTATACCTTTTTCTTATGATTTATGTAAATATATTTTTGAAAACCACCTCTAATTTGTGTTTATCCATACATGTGAAAGCTAAATACACAGTCAGGGCTGATTTGCTCAATCATCTCTAATATTAGGCCACCATTTATGTGCCACATTTGTTAACATTGCTTACTATGGTGTAAACATGTACTGGCTCAAAATGGCCGCCTAATTTTAGACATAATGGCTTTTGGGAATCTAAACCTATGCTGGTCAAGGAACAACACAGTTCTTGGTAAATATAAATGTATTTAGAGACATTGGCCCAACACGGCCAACATAGGCCAACAAAGCCAAGAAAACAGGGCCAGGGCAGCCATCCCCCCCACCCTAACGTCTCCGACGCCTCTTCATGGCCAGCAGCATCCCTTTCATCTGTCGGAAGGCCCGCCACAGTCTGCGATGCTGGCGTATACAAGCTGTAGAGATGTGATAAAAAATAATATATTAGAATTTGATTGGGAACTCAACATACACAGATGTAGCAATGTAATGTCAGTGTTTCTAACTTGCTAACACTCACATTAACATTGGTGAACAATGTGCCCCTAACATTTTAAAATAAAGTTTTAATATTGACTTGAAAACATGTTAGGACCACATACCTTTACTCTTAAAGTGGACCAACACCCACAATATAGTTTATCCTGGGTTTTGGCCCACTTTGTTGTTTCTCACAGATCTGTATTTCCCCTGATGTGTGGATACACACAGTAATCCATAGCCACTCACCTCTCCATGCTCCAACGTGCTTGGCACAAAGAAGGCACGCTAACGTCTATGCAGGGAACAGGAATGTACACTCCTCTTCCACCCCCTCTTCACGCATGTCACTCTCTGGCTGCTCATGGGGACCCGGCGGCCATTCACAGAGGCCCAGGGGGGAAAAATGCACGTCTGGAGTGTTGCGCAGGAGCCAGCGGAAGATAAGTTCCCATAATTAGGGGTTTGCTTGGTGGGGTGGACCCGTGGTACCTGCACTTATCGTATATTCCGCGGGGTGTTAGTTGTTAGTTGTTGGCAAATTAAATGTTTAATGCACATTAAACAGCCTTGGTGTTGGGCCAGCTTCACTCTTGCAAAGGTAATAATGTTTATGGCCAAGTAAGGACATTTATGTCTTTAGTCCAAGCCAAACATCAGTGCCTAAGGAAGATGGAAGTTTGCCCTATAATGTTATTGGTAAACACCTAATCAGCCCCATTTGGTTGTCTATACGCCACAAATAGTCCGTATGTGTCCGTAACAAGAATGTGAGGCAACTATCAAGGATGGTGACTGGCATGTTGGATTATTGACCAAACACATTTAACCTAGATGTGTGTGATATTCACACATTGGTCAATTGCACATTTCTACAAATGTAACTAGAAGAGAAATGTTTACAAAGTATTTACCCATATTAATTTGGATGTACTCACCATCGCAGCTGTGGCGGTGGCCCATGCTGCTGGCCGTCCCTGGAGCTGGTGTGGGGAGGAGGAATTCTGCCTCCGTCTGCGTAGCAACATCTGTCCATAAAAAAAGAAAATACAAAACAACATTTAGTGGAGCTATGACACCCGAAGTTTGGACATCAATCTGGTTATTGAGTCTTAGCTCCAAAAACAAACACTTCTTTACATACATGTTAAACGATATTTGCTATATTCCTGGCCCATTAGTTAATGTGAAGTGTTTATGGTTGCCACATGTATCCATTTTGCAAATCTGGCACTAACCTTTACATTGCAATGTAAATGACTCATTAACAATTTAATGGATAATGTTACCAGTGTGCAACATGTGTTTGCCCTAACTACTTCACGTAAAGTAACTTTTGCTAGCACACATCATGGTGTGGCCAGAAACATAGGGGTGGTTTCCAGTTGGCTAGCACTGTAGTGTGGTTTGTGATGTTAATGTACATTAGCAAACCAGCTTAGACAATGGACCAGGAAACGTGTCTGTTAAAAGTGTACCAAGACACAGGATTGTGATTATTCAGTGTAGTAGTCTACTTTGGCAGAGCAACACAATTTTAGTCCGCCACCGCCCCTGCCTTCCGCACATCACTCCGCCAGTGTGTGCGCACACGCATGCCAGTATGAAACAGAGCGCAGGCGCACACACATCTCGAGTGCCACACAGGAGGCAGGGACAATGGCTTCTGCCACCCCCAAAGAGGGAAGTAGTTTGTGGTGTTTGGTTGGGGGGGGGCCCTGGGTGAGGGATGTGATTTGGCAGGCAAGGCGCCATAATCCAAGCAATATCAGCAATGTTTGTGGGTCCACTTTAAGGAATGACATAAAGTCCAAAATGAACTAGCTTAAAACATACACTTACCACGACTATGCCCGAGGAGGATTTGACGCCAAAGAACCATGGAGGTGCCGCCTATATGATGCCCTGCAAATTACAGAGGAATTGCAAGGGCTAAGCACAAATGGTCAGATGAAACCTGGCACAGACTAACAATTAAAACATGTAAACTCACCAGGGGATGAAGCGCCACTTGAAGCCCAGGGAGGGCTCTGAGGAGGAGGCGGGGAGCCTCGGCTCCTCACACTCTGCTCAGAAGATCCACCAGGCAAAGGGCCACCCTCCTCCCTCTCACTCCCTGCTTGAGAGTGGCCCCTTGCCTGGTGAGAGTCCTCAGCCTCAGAGTGTGAGGAGCTGAGGCTTGATCCAGCCTGCCCCCCAGCAGCACACTCCTCTGGGGCGTCATCCCCTTCCTCCCCTGGGTCCTCTAAATAGGACCCGCGGGAGGGACCCTCCCCCGATGACTCCCCCGAGTCCGCCTGCCTGGTTCGGGGGAGGAATCCCTTCCCACGTTTCCCCAGGGGAGGACGCTTATCTGTGTGGAGGGGGTGAAAGCAAATAATTAATATAAAGAGCAAAAAAGGACACAGCTTAGCAGATGATTCTGCACAAAGGCAAAAAAGAACATAAGCTTTAACTTACCTGATGCGTAGGCATCATATAGGCGGTACACGCCTTCTGGGTCCCGGCGCTTAAAATCTGACCATTTCTGTTGGATCGCCCGGATGGTCAGGTCGGTCTTGAAGCGCCGGGACACAGTGGCCTTCACCTCCATGGCAAGGCGTTTTTTTGCTCCTCGGGCATAGTCGTATTCGGCCAGGCAGAAGTCCTAGGAAAAAAGAAAAAAAAATAAAAAATAAAAATCAAAACATGACCTCAGAACAATGTCATAAACAGTTATACAGAGACAAGATCAAAGTGGAACCACACCCAGGATTTACATTAGTCTGGGTTTGTGTGCACTTTTTTGGGCCACAACTACTGTGGGTGGCCCACTGTCTGCAACCCCCTTTGAAGGGCCCAAATACACCGCTGAGGACACTCCCACGTCACTCCGCAAGCCAAACACAGCGGTCCACGCCGGTGTGGTATGCGCATCCAAGGGCCTTGGGAGGTGCATACCAGCTCAGCTGCGTCTGCACGGCAAAGTACGCATGTGGCGTTTGACTCTAACAGGGAGTGCGCCTGCACACCAAATGAAAATATGTATGGCGCAGGGGTACACCCTGCTAGAGGTAAGCGCAATAGGCATCCGCAACTCACGCATGCACAGATGGGACGGGCCAGAGGTAATTTTTGGGGCCCTCCAGGGGGGGGGGGGGCCATCCAAGCAGGACATCCACAATGGGGATGCCCCATGTGGAGTGTTAAATTTTGGACTAAAAACAATAAAAATTCAGCCCCTATCCACCCTGTGTGTTTATACATTTTTAAGCGAAAAATACATAACTAAAATACTCACTTTCACAACCTGGCCATTGACCCGGCTATCCACCCGGGTGCGCCTTTGTTTTTGGGGCCCAGGAGGGGAATGGGTGGGAGGGGTGGTATTTGGGGAAGGTGAGGTAGGTGGGGGATGTGGGGGAGGGGTGGTGGGGCCGGAATCTGAGGAGGAGCTGGGGAGGCGCATTACTCGCCGTTTGGGAGCCATATTGGAAACGCTAAGGAGGAAACAGGAACCGGAAATGACGCTAGCGACATGAGACATAAAAAACAAAACAAAACAAAAATACGCACCGCGCCCCAGCAACAAGCTAATATCAGCTATGTGCAAGCTAAGTGGCGGAAAAAAATTAAAATGACGCTGAAATACAAGCTATTGGCATAAGCGCAAGACAGTTTTACCTTAAGGTGGCGTTGAAACGCAAAGGAGGATCCCGGAACCGGATATGACGCAAGCAACTGGGCTTCCAAATTGAAAAAAAAAACATGCGCGCAGCAGGGACAAGCTAATATCAGCTATGTGCAAGCTAAGTGGCGGAAAAACATTAAAATGACGCTGAAAAACAAGCTATTGGCATAAGCGCAAGACAGTTTTACCTTAAGGTGGCGTTGAAACGCAAAGGAGGATCCCGGAACCGGATATGACGCAAGCAACTGGGCTTCCAAATTGAAAAAAAAAACATGCGCGCAGCAGGGACAAGCTAATATCAGCTATGTGCAAGCTAAGTGGCGGAAAAACATTAAAATGACGCTCAAAAACAAGCTAGGGCCCACGGCGCAAAAAATTATTAGCTTGATTTAGCAGGGGGTTCTACATACTGTAATGCATAGGTCCTTCTAAAGCATACACCGTTGTGCTTAAATATACAAATCTTATTCCTTCACAAAGTCATCACACAATCAAACTAGACAACTACCTGAAAATGTGGCACACATGAGAATGCATAACGGGTTGTTATGAGCTGGTACGACTGAATGTTAATCCTGCAATATGTGGCCAGGCACGCTCACAACTACAGTGTATTCATTAACAACGACTGGGGTCGCGGGAAGTGAATTCCTTGCAAATGGCAGAAGGGCACATGTATGAACAGCACAGCGCCGCACAACGCAGCGCAGCGAGGCACAGCGACGCTCGCGCCGCCACATAGCGAATTAAAACAGCGACTGCACAAACACTGACCAACACAGATTCATCAAGGACAGGGCTGCCGAATAGCTTGGGCGCTGACAATTTCGAAGAGCGAACGTGACCGCCCAACCTGACAGGCTACAAAATAGCTTTACAAGCCCCGTTTGTGTGGAAAACCAGCGCTTTTGAGGCCAATGAGTTTGGGTGGAGGAGATGCAATTCCCATGTCACTCACAACATTACATTGTGAAAAAAAAAAAAAAAAAGATAAATAACCAGCTAGATTCATAAAACATATCAATATAAACATGTGTTGAATTTTGTCCAAAAGCAAAAAACCCCAAAACCACTAAAAACAATCATTGCAGCGTCTGCCATTGAAATGTATGGGAGAGCGGCAGGTAGCGCCAGGTAATACGTGTCGCTGTGAAGGAATTTGCAGCGGCGCTGTTCGGTCCAGCCGGCTTCATGATGAATGCCGCGCTAGCCGTCGCTCTCGCCGGCGCTAGCCTCATTTTGCTTGATAAATGCGTCATTGTGACCGCCGCCGGGCGTACTTGAGTCGGTAGGCGCCGTTAGCTGCCGCTACCTGGCGCTCGTCAGACACTACCTGGCGCTATTGCTTGATGAATAAGGGCCAAAGTTTCTGGTAAGTGAGTGTGCCGGCCGGTGGTGGGTTCACATGTTTGTGAAAAGTCTAAACACAAGGAAGAATTTTATAAAAAGGGAAAAATTATTTTCTGATGTTCCCTAATTTCAGGGGTTATAAATAACCTGTGACTTTTCAAACCTTTTTATCTCTATAATATTGGCAAATTAAACAAATAACCAGCTAAATAATACCTTCATAAGCAAATATTTGTTCAGTGTCCCTAATATGTATTCAAAGCGAAAAGGCTTTTTCATGGAGGGAGTGATAATGTCTGATAGGAGATTACCATTCCACATCAAATGCAGCTCAATCCAACCGTTGATGCATTTAGACCTTCCTTAGTCAACTATTATAGAAGTGGGAAGCTATTCTCAAAGAAACATTTTCAAAACCTAGATGTTCATTTCCACATAAATGGGTCGATTCAGAGCCTGGTGAAAAAAATCTTTTTTAGGAGAGAAAATTGCCACTTTCAATTTCTCACCAGGCTCTGAATCGACCCCATGGTTGCAACAGTTCCTAACTGCTTCTGAAAGCAACAGAAGGGCAAGAGATTGTTAATGCTTTTGGAACTAGGTTTTCTTCCAGAATAGCACAACATAAAAAGCCAAAACCAAGTGTTAGCCAAAATGGTACATAGAAGATAAATCAGGATTCACCAACTGGCAACATAATATAACAAACTGCAAGGTCATCCCCACTAAGGAAAAACCTCTACTTACCTTTTGTACTTGCTTCCACTCCCTAGCCTCCAGGAGCCCTGAAGATGAAAAAACTTTTCAGGTCTAGGGTGGAGGAATGGGTCCTCATCACCGTTCAACACCAATGGGATGAACTGGTCCTGTTGCATCAGTGGCTGACCTCAATGACATAACTTTAGTTCCTGAACGGAAACAAATTCTGACAGCCATGTTTCACAGTGTAGTTTAAACCCTGCCTAAAGCCAAAATCTGTTAAAGGAGCATTTGGTGCCATACAAGACAGCCTGCAATTGCCTGGCTATACCTGTCCAGTGAACCCTGTTGGCCAACAGCTATGAGACCTGTGTATGAGCATGAACCTGCTGAGGAGGTCTTTAGGTTGATTCTACTGTTTGCACAGCGTCCCAAATTTAGATGCCCCAGGGAGGGGTGGGGGTGTGAGTGGCCTTCTAATGTCCAATATCTTGAAAATGTGTCTAGGAATGGCTGGCATGCCTGTTTGTGCAGTGTAATCTCCAGCAAGTGCTCCATGAATACACATGACAGTTTCTTTAGGAGATATGGCAATAGGTGCTGAGGGGTTCTTTGGTCTATCAGCAGGGAAATGTTGATAAATCATTGTCATTTGTTATCTGGGTATCCCAGTCCAGGTACAATTAACTGTAATGGATTAATAATTGTAAGATGACAAGCGCTTGTGTCGCTCTCAGTCATGATGTAGCGATTAGGCTCCCTAAGGACAAGAGTTCACAAAAGTGCTGACAAGGAATTCATGCAAAATCAACTTGGACTGCTAATAACAGTAAATGCCTTCTTGTCTTTCAGCCAAAAATGGACGAAAGGCTAATCGGATAATCAATAGCAAAATAGCTAATGTGTCAGTGACTGTTATGTCTACAAATTCCAGCTATTATATACAACTAAAGACACTGAAACACAAATGTGGCCTGAACGCACCGCATTGGCACGACTATTCTTGTAAAAGGTGCATCTTAAAAGGGCCATCTTATGAGCTTTAGCACTTGTACATAAGATTTACTTTATAAACTTACACTTTAAAGTGGAATTAAACTCAAATAGTGGCAAGGAAAAGTGTGTACCTCTGAGCACATACCCTGCTGCAGAAGAACAATCACCATCATGAAAATCCTGAGAATTGTACCTCTTTAACACATTGGGGCCTTGATCGAGTAAACTTGCCTTAAAACAGGGGCCATTTCCTGCTTAATTTCATAATATGGCATGAGTTAAAATCCCAAGTTTAGCAAGCAAGTTTATGTACTCACATTCCATGCCCAGTCCAGTGCCCTAAAACAGCCAGTGTTCCTTTTTTTACTAAAGCCTTTACTAAACACAAACCAGATGCATCTCTTGTGCTCATTGATAATTCATTTAGTCACACACAGCCCCAGCATGGAACAAGAAAGGTTGGCATGGCCAGAGATGCTCACATCATAATGAAATAAAGCAGAGAACAGCATCCCCTCACACAGAAGCTCTGACAGACTGAAGAGGGGAGGGAGGGGTTCTTTAGACAAGCATATAGTACAGGAATATATATATATATATGCTTTTCTGTGTGTAGCTTTACTGATGTGTGTGGCAGTTTAGCTTGTTAGTGCTTTTATTGCAGTAATTATAACTGATAGGTCTGACCCGCACCTCCCCTCTCCAGCCTGTCAGAGCTGCTGTGTAAGGGGGATGCTGCTCTCTACGTTACCCCAAACATGCTTTGACCATGCCCCCTCCCTTATTCCATGCTGGGGCTGTGTTTAACTGAATGAATAATCACAGGAGTGCAAATCATACAATTTTGAGGTAAAGGGCTGGGGATAGAAGGTGAATACATAAGCCACTTTTCTGGGTATAAGATTAAGATGTTTACATGTAGTGCAAATACAGGGAATCGAAATGTGAGCAGGGCGCTATTGTTGGACAGGCTCAGCAGTAGTTCTGTTTTTGAACACAAGACGAGTAACTTGATGTCATCACTTGATGGGTAGAAACTACCAGACTGCAAGTAGAAATCGTGGTGTTACCAGACTGCATGTCGTGTGTGGTAGTGGTGGTGATGGCGGTCGATGGCCCAAAGAAATACATGAATAGTTCAGCCAGTAGTACAGTATATCCAGCTCATATTGATTCAACTGTAGCCAAAACACGTATAAACAGGCTTTTAGGTATCCTGCAAGTACATCATAAAGCATGGTAAAGCAACAGCGTATACCCTCTTCTAATGAGTAATTTGGTTATATGGCCTATTCATTTTTCTTAGCTAAAACTGGACAGCATAGATGTGACACAGCATCTCTAGAGAACCTACAGATGTTCTTGTTTTTCTCATTTATTTTACTCCGATACAGTCTCAGGAAATCCCTCCTAGACATCCGTCCCCCAGGGAAAGTGGGGCACATAGAGCCCCACTTTTCTATATATTTGCCCCAGGGAAAACTGCTGCAGACATCATGTGTAACTGAGTGTCCCCTGGTCACTGCGTAGCAGATGCCCACTGCGGCACTGATTAGCTGACCAAACAGAACAGCTTCGCTGGTGGAAGCAGAGCTGAACAAGGAGGATGAGATGCCAGGAAAAATGGGCTTACTGAGAGGGGTGACATGGGGCATGCAGGGAAGTCCACCCACACAGCTGACTGTGCATCTCTCTCACTCTATAATTATATATATATATATTACACATATATACAGATTTTGATAATTGTTCAGGGAATTTGCATACTGATGGTTAGATTAAAAAAACATTGGCAAAATGTTACTTACATTTGGAGAGTTGTTGTGGCCCGCCTGCAAGAAATAAAGCAGAACATAAGATATTGATGTCACAAGCATAAATGGGATAATTTAGCACGATGGGACAACATCCCTGCCACACACACACACACACCACAATGACTGTTTTCTTTTTCCTAACAAAGCCTATTTCACTCAATTTATGCAAGTTAATGGGAATGTCTCAAGAATAATATGAACAGCCAATTACTTCTAATAGGGACCTAACCACTGGAGCATGAAGGGAAGCCTGAAACTACTGTCCTGAACACAGGCGTACTTTAAAAAGGGAATCTTATTTTAGCAATGTATTATCTTATACCCATATTACCCAGAGTTACATTCTTACCACTACAGTGGCTGTTCTTCATGTGCCCTGTCGGCAGTAACTGAGGGGTGCTTTTCTATAATTGTGATAAATATCTAATGCAAGCCCATCAATGGAACTAAGACAGATTTTTAGTATCCAAAAAATCTCTCTTGGTTCACTTAGTAGCACAGCTTCAGCACTGACAGGCTTAATGCCTTAAGCCCCAGGTTTAAAATGGTTAAACCCCATCAGTGCTGAAGCTGAATGATGGAGAAAGAGAAATCTCCTCCACAATCACGAGGCCTGTAGCCATGTAACATGTGGGTGCGTGCTTGGGCACCCAGAAGACTGTTGCAATCCAGATTTGGATTCTGTATTAAAGGAATTGGTCAGCCAAAAATGAACAAAAAGTGTGCTTTCACTTTTTGTCCAGCACAGCTCCACCACCAGGACCCGCTGGAGTACAACTCACGAGATCAGGGATGGCGATCGTGAACATGTCAGGTATACACCCCACAGCATGGCTATTCAATTATCTGCATAGGAGGCAGCTGTGCCGAGGCAGGGCTACGCCTACAGGCCCCTCCATTGACATGTAGTACATGTACATGTTGGGCATATACCCAACATGTTCACAGCCGCAAACTTTTTTTTTGTCTGGACTGTCTCTTTAAAGGGACTAAATAACTTGTGGTTCATGGGAGCAGCCATGATGTGCTTACCTGCTGCTGTTGCGTCACATTCTTCTATTGAGATGTATGAGACAAAGCCCCCCCCAGCCGCAAATCTTGCTGCTCCCATGAACCACAATCTATTTTTAGACTGGCCTGTTCCTTTTATGAAAAAAATAATTAACACAGTGTCGCTCAGACATTTGGGGGTATGCATTTTGAATTCATCTCAGCATTTTAGTTGCCCTTCAGAACCCAGTGAACAAAATATCAGCCCCCTTCCCCAACGACTTGAATGGTCTTCACATTTTTTGACAAGTTCGAGCAGTTTTCAAACTCATATTGGAGCAAAACTACAACATATGACCGTTTCCTGCACATTTACTCCTTAAAAAAAAGAATAGTTTAACCAAACAGGTGTTGTCACCTTCTCCATATTGCGTTTTCATTAATCAGCAGTCTGGAAAATGTTCATTAGATTTCCTATACATAAGAGCCACTTAAGAACAGTTAATTAACTCATTACACAGCGTTCCTGCTGCAATTAGAAAAGACAATACTTCACCGAGCTACTGATCCTTCCCATACAGCTATTTAATTGCCATATTACAGGGCAGAGAACCTTCACCACAACCACAGGCTTCTCTTTTGTCACTTCAGCGAGGCAGCAGCATATGCCCCAGCAAGAGGAGCCTCCCTCTTGTACAAGTCCTAATAGCATACGTAGAGGAAGACTCATATGTCAAGTAAAGTTTTAGCTTCACATTCTGTCTGAGATGAGCAAGAGGAAAGTCAGCCATGTCAGAGGGACCAGAATAGTGTTGCTGCTCACCAACCTTACACAGAATTTCAGTCACAGCAATGGGGTATGCCTCACCATTCACAGCAATGGCGGAGGCCTGCCGAGGGCCTAAAGTACCTTGGGACCATCTCAGGAAATCTTTCTTGTAGCCTCCCTTTAGCTGTATAGAAACAATGGAAGACTAAAGACCTCTCTTAGTCACGGAGGAAAACACACCACAAATGTAACTTACTGAATAAATAAACTCACAGACCACTCCTGGAAAACCAAAAGCACTAATAGATTTGGATCCCCTAAACTGCCCTGATCGTGACCCTGGGCCAGTACACTGAAGGATTCTCTGGTCCTCAGGTGGACCAGCCAGAAACTGTTTATATTTTTTTTTATTATTTTTTTTTTGTTTAACCTTACTTAATAACAGACATTTGTAGACTGCCTATTTCTAGCAGTACATAAAGAGGCATCTAAATATAGTTTCCCTTTATGAGAATGCATTCTTACCAACCATCTGTAGCACTTTCATCTGCACCTTTTATTGTTAGCTACTGCAGTATCTGCATATAGAGACAATCAACGATCTATCTTTGCCATTAGGGCAATATGTTTCTTTTTACAAAATGACAAGTTCCTTAAATATCAGGGAAGATGGGAATCGGAATAGCGCAGCTTTCCCTCCAGTAGTAATTGCTCCTGAAATCTTCTCTTCAGACGGCAATGAAATATGTATTCTAATGGCGACTAATGGTATAGATCTGCAGATCAAGAGCACAGCCCATCGTTATTACAACTTTCTGACTGCCGCTATTCTAATTTTGCTTTCATGTTACGTCGCTGTTAATAGAAAGGAGAAAATGCCGAAAGGAAATTGATTTTCTTAAAACGACATAGAACTCCTTCCAAAGTTTACTTATCTGTGTTGTGCAAGGGGATAAATTATGTGTGGTCTAATAGCACTACATATATAGATCAAGCAGTCATGGCTCTAGACTAAATAATGAAGCTCCTCTAAATGTGGTTTTGCTAACCATGATAAGTGTTAAAGAGAACCTTTGGCAAAAGGAATCCAACATGTCCCACTCACTGCCAAGCAACAGATTTGGTCGCACAACCCTCCTGTGCGCTCCCAGCAGTAATAAGCTGACAAGTTACTGTACAGTGGTCACACTTGTTAGGAATGCTTATACTAGGAGCGTAAATGTGGTCCTTTGACCACATTTGCAACGTGGTCAGGGAGGAATAAAATTAAATGTAGAGGCACTCAACCTTACACATGCCCCGCAGCAGTGTTCTGTGCAACTATCTGCACTTGGTGCCCATAGCGACAGGTTGCAGATAATGAAAACTGCTTCCATAAAACACACATTTGCTAACAATAGAAAACATTTTGCCAAATCATTTTGCCAAACAAAATATAATCTTTCATAATTCCAACCGAAAGTTGATGACTTGCACTTTAAGCAGAGGAGCCCATCTGAGACCCCCCTCCATTCCACTCTTAGATTTTAAGATTGCAAGTAGGGCCCTCATTCATTTTGTCTCAATTGTTTGTGAAGTGCTGCACAACATATTGGCACTGTATAAATAAGCATTAATATTATATGTGTGAGGAGAATAGACACATATATGAAAACAAATCTTTATGCAACATAGATCACTTTTTATTCTTGTATTGCTACAGTATCTGGGTTCATATTCGGCTGCTTCTCCATCTGTAGTGACCATCAGAACACGCGAGTCAAAGGGATTGTCCAGGCATTAAAACAAGAAAAAAAATACAATTCTGTGAGTACTCACCTGTAGAATTGTTTTTGACAGTGTCCTGTTCAGGTCGCGCCATTTCTGACATGTGGTAATCCGCCACAAGGTGGCGCAGTGACTGCAAGATGAAAATCGAAGCTCCTCCCGGCTCCATATAAGGCAACTGTCTCCCAAAATTCCCCAGTGGTTCAAAAGCAGTAAAACAGACATGCCGGGAGGCCAGGAAACCATGTTACATCACATAGCTTCAGCATGTACTCTCTCAAGAGAAAAAGAAAACCCAAGGACCAAAGCCAAATACAACAGTAATCACCATAACAGGCAAAAGGAGATAACAGAACAAGGGTGAGATAGAGCGACCTGAATAGGACACCGTCAAAAACAATTCTACAGGTGAGTGTCCTGTTCAGGTCGCTCCATTTCTGACATGTGGGACATCCAAAAGCAGTGTCCAAAAGAAGGGTGGGATCCCCAGAGAAAAACAGCATGTAGTTCATGACACTACCGCCTGAAGCACCTTACGGCCAAAAACAGCATCAGCTGAAGCCCTAACATCAACCTTGTAAAACTTTGTAAAAGTATGAACCGAAGACCAAGTAGCGGCCTTACAAACCTGTTCAACCAATGCCTGGTGTTGAAAAGCCCAAGAGGCACCAATAGCTCTGGTGGATTGAGCGGTGATCCGAAAAGGGAGAGTACGCTTGTACCACCGCCTGTCTGATCCACTTGCTGAGAGTGGATTTGGCTGGAGGCAGACCCTTCCTAGGCCCATCAGTGAGAACAAAAAGAGAATCCGATTTCCTGAAGGATTCAGTAGGGGCTCTGACCACATCCAAGGCATGGAGGGTCCTCTCCTTAGAATTAGAAGGCGCGGGACACAAGGAAGGCAAAACAATGTCCTCACTGAGGTGAAAGGAAGAAACAACCTTAGGTAAAAAATAAAAATCAGGTTAAGGCGAAAAACCACCTTATCCCGATGCCGCTCAAAGTAAGGAGGCTTCATACAAAGCGGCGGCAGCTCTGAAACGGGACACGCCGAAGTGAAAGCCACCAAAAAGACCACCTTTAGAGTCAGAATGGATAAGGCAGCATCGCACAAAGGATCAAAGGGAGGACCCTGGAGAGCAGAAAGCACCAAGTTCAAATCCCACACCGGTAACAGAGGCTTACGTGGTAGACGTACATGAGTAACTCCTTGGAAAGTCTATGATTGGCAAAGGATCTTTGGAAAAAATAGCCAAGGCCGAAACCTGACCCCTGAGGGTACTCAGCTGGAGACCTGAGTCCAATCCATGTTGTAAGAACTCCAAAACCCTTGAAAAAGAGAATGTGCGACAGGGGAGATGCTTGGACTCACACCAGGCAATGTAAGCGTGCCAAACTCTGTAATAAATCATGGAAGAGGATTTCTTCTGAGCCCGAATGATGGTACGCACGACCAAAGCAGACAGTCCTTTCTCCATCAAGATGGAGGTTTAAGCAGCCAAGCCGTCAAAGCCAGCATTTGTAAATTGGGGTGGCGCAGCCGCCCCTGAGTGAGAAGCCCTGGATCGTCGGGCATGACGTAGCGACCCACAGACATCTGGACTATGTCCGCGAACCAACACCGCCTCGGCCAACGAGGAGCCACCAGAATGGTTGGCAGCTCCTCCTGGGCAATCTTGCGCAGCACTCGACCCAGGAGCGGAAAAGGAGGAAATGCGTAAAGAAGACGGAACTCCGTCCAAGGATCTCTTGGCGAAGGCCAGAGGATCTCTTGATAGAGAGATGAACCGTGTAAGCTTGCGATTGTGTCGGGACGCAAACAGGTCCACATCTGGCTGACCCCAGCGGCGACACAGAGCGTGAAAGATCTTGTTGCTGAGAGACCATTCTCCCAGACGAGAGGCCCCCCTGCTCAGGGAGTCTGCCTCCTGGTTCTCCACCCCGGGGATGTAAACCGCCGATATACAGGGAACATTCTCCTCTGTCCAAGTCAGGATCACCGCCTTGAGGGCTCGCTTGCTCCAAGTCCCGCCCTGGTGTTTGATGTAGGCGACAGCCGTCTGATTGTCTTAACCAACTTGGACCGCACGACCCCGTAGATGGAGAGTCAAATGAAAAAGGACCAACTGGATTGCTCTCAGCTCCAAGAGATTGATACGCAAATGGGCCTCCTGCGGACCCCACTGGTCCTGGAACTTCAGCGATTGCCAAAAACCTCCCCAGCCGGTCAGACTGGCGTCCAAGGGGACAATCTCCCAGCAAGGAGTCAGAAAGGACCTGCCCACTAGAAGATTTCTAGAGTCCAACCACCACGAGAGGGACCGCCTGGCCAGAGGAGACAGTGAGAATTCCCGCTCCAGGGACTCCTGTGTCCGGTCCCAAACGGTCAAAAGATTCATTTGAAGAGGCCTCATGTGCAACCGAGCAAAGGGCACAGCTTCGAAACATGACACCATGAGACCCACCAGCTTCATCCCCAGATGGATGGATGGTCACTGGCACGACAGTAAGGCCTGCGTCTGAAGACCCTCCACCTTCTGTTGGGGGAGGAAAACCTTGACCTGAGAGGTGTCCAACATCATGCCCAGGAAGGACCTGACCATGAGGGAGTGATCGAAGACTTGGGGTAATTGATCACCCATCCAAAATCCTTGAGAGTGGACAATACCGTCTGGGTGTCGCTCTCGGCCTGCTGAAGAGATTGAATCAGCAAGTCATCCAGATAAGGAAGAACATGAACGCCCTGGCTCCTCAAGAGGGCCATAATGCCCACCAGCACCTTGGTGAACACCCGGGGGGCTGAGGATATCCCAAACGGTAGCGCCACAAACTGGTAGTGCTGGAGCTCAGGAACTTCTGATGTCCCTGGAATATAGGAATGTGCAGGTAAGCATCCCTGATATCCACCGTGGTCATGAAGTTGCCCGGCCGAAGCGAACTCACCGCAGACCGTAAGGTCTCCATGCGAAAATGTCTGGATAGGCCTCAGAGTAGCGTCCTTCTTGGGTACCGTGAAAAGATTGGAATAGAACCCTCAACCTCGCTCCGGGTGTGGCACCGGACAAATCACCCCGGATAACAGAAGGCGTTGAACAGCCATTCTTAGACCCTGCGCCGTCAATGGGTTCTGGGATATCCGCGACTGAAGAAATATTGGGGGTGGCCAAGCTGCCAGCTCAATTTTATTTAACGGAGAAAACCACCTCCCGATCCACCGATCCGAGACATGCTGTCTCCAGACGCGAGCAAATAGCAGAAGCCGTCCCCCCACCAGAATGGGTGAGGGCGCCTCCTCATGCCTGAGGGGTCTTGGCAGGGGGCTTGTACTTGGATCCCCAAGAGGGATTAGGTCGGCCACGGGACCTACCTAGTCCCCAGGAATCTCTGCTGCCACCTGAAAAGAAAGAGCCTCTTCCTCCTCGAAAGGAGCGAAAAGTAGATGAGCCCCGAAAGGGCTGCATAGGCTTCCGTCACTGAGGGAGTCTCCCATCCTTCGTCAGGAGATCCAGACGCTCCCCGAATAACTGAAGCCCCAAAAAGAGAATACCAGTGAGCGATTTCTTGGCAGCGGTGTCCCCCCCCCCCACCCCAATAGGCTCACCATTGCTTATGGCCGGCTACCCTTCAGGAGAGGGTCTGCGGTCCAGAGCATAGCTCTGCCGAACGCCTGACCCACGGCATTCCCCTACCGTCACCAGTTCCGTAGCCAAGGCTGGGAGGCAGGATGGGTCCCCGGAAGAAGGTGGGAATAGGGATGCAGTGGCCGACAGGCTTGGGATGCCCCCGCTCGCCTGCGATATCCAGAGAGAGTAATAGCATGATCTTCGCAGTCAGACTGCAAGAAGAATTCCGGGGAATTTTGGGAGACAGCTGCCTTATATGGAGCCGGAAGGAGCTTCGATTTTCATCTTGCAGTCGGATTACCACATGTCAGAAATGGAGCGACCTGAACAGGACACTGGGAAAATATACTCACCTGCATCCCATCGCTTCTATACCAGAGCTCAGCAACATCAAATCAAATCGATCCAGTCCAGTGCCATCGGCTCTAGACCCCGCCTTTGAGTCAGGCACATGCCTCCACACCTTCACAGTGTAACTGAATGAGGGAGCGCCACAAAAGGAGTGAACTGCATTGAGTGTAAAAAGGATAGGTTCTCTCTTTGCTTTATTGCCTGGACAAAAAACGTATAACAGTTCTTTCAAAATAGAACATTCTCCCTTTTTTTACATTCCAGGCCTTTATTTCTTATTCCAGCAGAGACACACGGGGCAGGAAAAGGTAGGGAAAAAACAAAATAAATAAAAAAATCTTATTTCTTATTTATCTCTTATAAAATCTCTTATATGCTTATTTTCTTTTGATGGATCAAATCTCTCAGATATTGGCACCAATTTCTAATAAACAGGCTAAAACTGTTGACTTCCATACTCCCAAACTGGGATGCTCTTGTGTTTCCCCATTGCATATGTATTGCCCTTCAAGTAGCCCACAATAAAATTGTGCATCTTTTTTGTGGCACCCAAGTTAGTTTTGCAGGGGTCAGGTTTTGTAGAGCCAATTGTAGTGATATCATTCCTGTAGTTCCTATTGTTCTTTCAAGCACTTTTTGTGTTTAAGCCCATGTCTTCTGTGCAGTTGTACATCCCCACCATAGATGTTGAACTGTTGCTATGTCTATTCTCCATTTCTTTTTGAGTGTCCATGGCCAAAAAAAGTATGTGGGTTATATAAATGAATTATATCAAATAAAGTCCTACGGAATGGATTGTTTTTAATGGGGTAAATTTTTTAGGACATAACAGGAGCCTATAGAAAGTCCATTCAAGTGTTAAAAAAAATATCTACCCCATTAACAATATCTTCCACTTCACATGTAGAGCTGTAGATTTTAATTAGAATAAAAGTATAATTAATATCCCTTTATTGTGTGCAGAAAACATCTCACCGCCTCTCTTGTCCCCCCCCCCCCCCCCCCCCCCGTCTAACCACGCTCCTAACTGCAGTAATCACTCGGGTATGTCGCTGTGTAATATGTTGGTGCTTAATTTATAAAAGCATAAAAATATTAATCATGATATTACTGTTTTGCTTCTTGGTCCTTTTTCTTGCTTTTCTCTAGCATGTTACTGCTATGAAGTAGAGTAAAGAAGATATAAGCCAGATAAAATAAGCTATCAAAATGAACTGTGGGGGGTAAAGCGATAACAGTACATAGTGTACATTAGGGAATAATATCATGTAAATAATCTATTATTCATCAGGTACATTTTGTGATTCAGATGCGTGGAACAAGCATTAAACTTTTATTCCAGAAGACAGGCTCCGACACCAGAGGGCAACTTTGTGAGAGGTTATATTTTATTTACGTGACATATCTGTGTGTACACAAGCGCAAGGGATTTACATAATATAATGGGCTACTGCCAGGGCTGGAGCACCCTGATAGATCAGAAAAAGGCAACACAGGGGGCCTAAGGGCCTTTCCTCTAACAAACGCTGAGCGTCAATATAGAGATCCACCACCTTTCATTGTTTTTTTACATTATTAATCATACGCCATGTTTCTTCTTTCTGGATGACGATCTATTTTTCAGTCATTCGTGCATTTTATCATTACATTGAAGATCATCTCTGGGCAAAAGCACAAAAAAGATACCCATCTTTGATTCTCTTGGGCAGATCACAACCATTCCATAGGTGGAACTGCAGTCACAAATTACTTTAGGTCCTCTGAAGAATCCTGAGTTTGGAAGTCCCCTCCTAAAGATCCTTAGTAAGTCAAAATCAGACATGGATCCATAGTGGGGACCAGAAATGCTGCACACTGCGAAGAAGGGAGTCTTCTATTGGTGGTGTGACTGCTGCACGTGTGCATTTGTTTCCTGTCCCCCATAATATGGAGCTCTGATAAGAAAATGCAAAGCTCACTGATGGAATGTGAAGAGAGGCGAGTTAGTTTATTGTTAAAGTGGACCAGAACCCTGTTTGGCCGAACATGGAGTATTTTAGAGGCTGATTGCCCCTTCTTGTGGCATCCCGATTTGAGATGCCCTGCTGTGTGAAACCCTTTGGCGCAGCCGTAACGCACACATCTCTGGGCTGAGGCACACTCTGGAGGGAGTGCACCACAGACCACTACAGATGGGGCCAGTAGCGTGCCCGAGTTGTCCGTCATTTTCAAGATCAGCCAATCAGTGATTTTAAAGTGGACCATCACCCTCGGGTGATCGGCCCAGGAATCTATAAGATTCCCAGGCCGATCACCTCCCTCCCCGCGGGACATCCGAGATCGGGATGTCCCGCGGGGTGAAACCCCCCCAAACACCCCAAACTCCCTTACCTTATCTTCGGCGGCGGCCGGCCGCCGCCGCCTGCCTCGCGCCCCTCTAGACGTGCGCGCGCCCACGCCGGCCGTCTGTAAATGGCCGGCGCGGGCGCGCGCGCGTCAAGAGGGACGCGCGGGAGGCGGCGGCGGAGGAGCCGCTTGTCCGCGGCTGTCAAATCCCTTGTCCGTCGGCGCTGGGAGCGGGGAGAGGTGAGTTTTTAGGGTGGTCGGGGAGGTTTCACACAGCGGGGGTGCCCCACCGAAGTGGACCAAGACCCAGGATAGTCAAAATCCTGGGTGTTGGTCCACTTTAATTTGCTGGGTGGGTGTGGCTACAAGCACCAAGGGGGAGGAAAAAAAGGTTGTCTTTCACCTTGAAGTGAAAGACCCCTCAGAGTCCCTTAAAAGAAAACCTACCTAACTGATGCCTGACCCATGTGTTTCTTCTTATTCTCTGCAGCACCAGCTAGAAGTTGTAGCAGGGCTCCAAAACGTGCCCTCCTTCCAATTCCATTCCTCCAGAACCACACAAAAAAGTGGTCTAACAGTCACACTGTCCCTTGGAATTCCCTTGGAGTGCCTCCATGAGTTATAAAGCTTCGCCATGCCCTTTCCAGCTTAGTCACAATCCAGAATGACATGGCTCTCACTGGGCGCACATGCACCATTGGACCCAGGAAAGGTGAGTGAATACTGGCATCCTGGGGAGTTTCATTCAGCAGGTGGGGAACAGGACAAAACCCAGAGAAGTGAAATTCACAGGCTTTGATCCACTTCAAGTATTTTCTCCACCAGGAATTAGTACAAAATATACAACATACACAGGAGCACCTACTATTTACACAATCATGCATCCACCTAAAACCCAGCTGCTGAAGGCTCTTACTTCTACTTAACCCCCATCCTTCCTTTACAGGTGGGCTGAAAGCCTCTATTTTTTATTTGTACTAGATTTTACAGAATTAATACACAAAATCTAATCGGGAAGCGCAGCTGGGGCGAGCACTACACATTTCATAAACACTATTTTTGTAGCCCTCTTTCCTCAAGATGGAATTATCTTACAACTTACATTAATTGTGTTACATTCTGATAGAAAAGCATCTGTGTCACAACAGGAACTACTATCAATGGCAGGAAGCCCCATCAAAGGTTCAAAAATAGATATGACGACCAGCGTGAGTTGCCTATCCGGGTGATATGCAGCATATTGTAAACATAGGCATCCTCTTTTAGTTTATGGTGCCTGCATATGCAAACCCCCATCTAGAATTATATAGGTATTATTTACATTCTCTTAAGCCTCAATGCATTCAGCAATCACAGATTATGGTAACCTAACCATGTCTATACACCTCCACAAGTGGAGTTATTATGTGAAGTATATATGAGCCATCATATTTAATTAGATACATTATTTGGTTATCATTTATTACTTATGATATAACTGATTTATTTAATTAATTTGTTATTTATGATTATTTAGAGTTAGATAGTAAATTGTAGCACAAATGATTGACAGATATTCTGATATGGATTTAATTAAATAGTTATTAAATATTATGTATAGGTAATACATTTATGGTTATAATGCTATTTATCTAAAGTTGCTCCACTAAATGGTAACCTAATTTGGGTATTTACTCTTGCCGACATTGGTTTTTATCTATTTTGCCCGCGTTCACCATCCATGTTGCGCTGACGTTCCTCCAATAGGCCTTCTATCTGGCCCTTCTCCATCCTGAAGCACAGTTCAATAAGTAGTGAAGATTGATATAGTAATTGTGCTTTTGCTGTAACTAGTATAGTGTCCCTTCACATTGTGCACAGGGCTGAGGCCCAGGGAGAGCGAAGATCTGAATGATGCAGGGCGGTGCCGTGTGCCATAAACGGTGGCTCGTCAATGGCGCCAATCATTGCAGTTCCCCGTGGAAACAGCAAGTTGGACTGCGAGCGCGTAGCGGCTACACATGATGTTGTTAGAACATTATGGCTTTTATTTCCTCTACCTAACATGTTACTATGGTGCTATTGACTGTAACATCTGCCTTATTATAGGGTGTTTTTTGCAGTTATATATTAATAATTGTTACATTTATTTGTCAGGATGGGTATTAAGATATTGCTGCTGCGCTAGGGACCATTTCGTATTGTTCTTGTATGAATGTTTGCCTGTGCATGTGGTTTTAATATTTGTGCTAATTGAATATTTTTTTTTATTTATCTAAACATATTTGTTTGTTATTTGCTACATTATTGGCAGTCCCTGCGAGAATTTGGTCTGCTATTTGTGTTGTGTTTGGTTATAATCTTAATGTAATTGAAGACCCAATAGGGGACTGCATTGGGGTTTACACTTTCCCAATTATTTAGTGTTATGTGAAGTATATTTCTGCTTTTATTTTACTGAAGTAAATCACAGGTACAGGACATTTTGGGGGAAAAAGGTACAAAAAACATTTTTTTGCACTTTGTGTATAAACGCTAAAAAGCTCACCGAGACGCAGGTTGCAATCCACACTGCAAAGTCACGCTGGCTTCACCAAATAATTAGCATGACCCCCAAGCAGTCAGAAGATAGCAGGTCAGGGACTGATAAGAACTGCCAATGTCTGGAAGTGTCTAATCAAGATGAAAATGGGTAATCAAATGCAACTTTGATTGCCCTGGATCTTCTGACTTCATTACCCAAAAGCAAAAATGGCAGGTTTAATAGTGAATATGAAAATTTACATGTGGAGGCTGATTCACTACTAGCGCCACATATTGCCAGCTGAGCGTCTGTATAGCAGCGCTTAGAGCGACCGCTAGTAGACGCTGTAAGTGGGTATCGGTCGATGCAACAGAATGTCTCGGTCGTACCTGACCGGCATTGACGAATGTGATGTGTGTTGGGCGCTGTAACAGTACAGCGCGCCGCGAGCGAGAGGTAGCGCCAGCTCAGTGCGTCCAGCACTCGACGCTCCACACCATATTCAAGAAAAAGTTACACACACAGCATCGACACTCTAAAGCTGGGCGCTCTAGCATAGAGCGCCAGACGCTGTGTGATCAAAGTCAAACACATATACACCAGTAACAAAGCGAAAACGTATGGAATGACATTGTTTTAACACTATGACAATGACACTTTAGTGCTAGACCTGTGCATACAATTCTACAAAAAAATATATATATTAAAAATGTTTGTTTGCAGCCAGGAGAGGTCACACAGTGATTTGAGCAAAAAAAAAAAAAAAAAAATTAAATCGCCAAACACGCTATTTATAAACAACTAATAAATGTATAGGAGAGCGCTACAGCGCGACAGGTACTACATGGCGCTCCTGAGCCTAGAGCGTCGGTGCTATACACTGAGCCGCCTGTAATACTACATGTGACACTACATGGCGCTATTAGAGGCGCTCACCAGATTGCCTTTCTTAAATGTGGTTTTGCATACAGCGCCCGGCATTCACCAGATGCTGCCTGCCGCTACGAGGCACTACCTGGCGCTCTTCATTCTTAAATAACCCCCTTAGTTACAGATCACAAAAAATAAAATACTCAGATGTCTCCAGGTGTTTCTGTTTGGATACTTGATTCTGCAGTACACCCCAGGATATTTTGGGAGCTTATCTAATCACAGTGACTGGAGTGCACCGCATACCTGGCACCGCTTCAGCATGTTCCCTGTATACAAGACAGCAGGGGAAGGCCACAGGATCCATTGCTGGCGGCTGTGGGGGGCACAGGATTAAAGTATCTATTGTTTATTTGAGGGGTGCAATCAGAGGTATGTGAAGGGGCTTGCAGCTGAGGCGCAGTTGTACAGGTGCCAGTTATAAGTGCACCCTGGATGTACCTCCTTTGTCAGATATTTCAATAATTTAAGAGGAACGCTGGACAAATTACTGGAATCTGTTCCGCATGATGGCATCCTGAATTAGGATGCCCTGCCGCTCATCTCCTGCACCTTTGAGGGAACAGTCTGTTTTGACTGAAGTCCCACTTAAAGTGGACCAACACCCAGGATTTTGACTATCCTGGGTCTTGGTCCACTTCGGAGGGAAACCCCCGATCGGGGTGCCCCGCTGTGTGAAACCCCCCCGATCACCCGAAAAACTCACCTCTCCCTGCGCCGCCGGACAAGCAATCTGACAGTCCCGGACAAGCGGCTCCTCCCCCGCCGCCTCCCGCGCGTCCCTCTTGACGCGCGCGCCCGCGCCGGCCATTCACAGACGGCCGGCGCGTGCGCGCGCATGCCTAGAGGGGCGCGAGGGAGGCGGCGGCGGAAGATAAGGTAAGGGGGTTTGGGGTGTTCGGGGGGGTTTCACCCCGATCTCGGATGTCCCGCGGGGAGGGAGGTGATCGGCCCGGGAATCTTATAGATTCCCGGGCCGATCACCCGTGGGTGTTGGTCCACTTTAATGGTGAGTGTCACGATCGCACTCTATCAGCCCAGCCAAGACGCTAGAGAGAGTGTGATGGTGCAAGGGTTAAAGCCACCAGACCCCTGGGTATGCACTACTAGTCCCAGCAAGTCACCAAATTAACCCTTTGATAAACGTGTTTCACCAGAGCTTCCTTCAGAAGGGTGAGCTCATATATTTAGAGATCAAAGGCCAGAGCTGATTAATTAAACATTTAATCTGATATAAAGGTATCACAGTGCTAGATGTAATATACAGAAACAAATGACATACAAGTACAAAAAATACATAAGAGTACAGCAAAGATCAGCTCAGCAAATAAAAAGAAAGCCCTTACAGTATAATGGCATAGCAGTCCTTGTGAGTGAGTATCCAGTTGTTGCTTAAAGTCTTATGTCCAGCATGACCCAGTTTTCTGATTTAGGTTTGTCCTTAGGTGTCTCACTTAAAATGTCCTTAGCATTAGGTTTTATTAGCTAGATTTAGGAGGGAAAAGCTTAATCCCCCTCCCCCTGACCCCACCTGATGAGGGCATCTCTCTCCCAGGTCTCTTATCTGAGTTCTGGTTTATGGTTGGTGCAGAGACAGGACATCCTGCTGCTTCAAAGACTTTTGACTTCAAAGAAGAAAGTACCACAAACAGAGCCCCCCCATAAAACTGGAATACACAAACAGTCAGAGAGTGACCCCTCACCCAGATCTTGGACTATACATTATACAATAATAATACATATGGTTATTCTATAATCAGGCCTTGGGCCTGACAGTGAGGAGGGTTTCAAGGGGTTAAACATGGCCCATTCTACTGAAAATTCTAAGCTACCAGAGTGTTAACATGATGGTGCTGCCCCTCATATTTCTGAAACGTAGGGTAATAAGGTTAAATCTTCCTTAAGATTTAGGGAAGTTAGCTCTTCTGTCGAAGGCTCTGTTGCTAGGGAGACTTGGGCCCTTATTTATGAAGGAATAGCGACAGGTAGCGCCTGGTGAGCGACCGGTAATGACGGGCACCGCCACGAGAACGCCGGCTCCCCACCACAATCACACATTTATCAAGCCAATCCTGCTTAGCGACTGAGATAGCGCCAGATAGCCACTCATTCATCATTATTCCAGCCTCAGCCCACAGCGCCAGCGTCCGACCTTGAACAGCGACAGGTATGACCTCTCGTTCGTTACCTGGCGCTCTCCAATGCATTTTTTTAAATGTGAAAAATTCTGTGACCACTTCTGCCATGTTAGTTAATTTTTTTAAGGTAAAAAAAAAAAAAAAAATTGTGCACAATTGATATTACAGGTCTGATATTATTGTATTCATATTACTAAATTCTTTATAATTTTTTTTTTTTTGGTTTCCAAAAATATGGTGGTTTGGGGGTTAAAAAACTACTTTTAACCCATCGCCTCCAGCGCTCTGGGGTATAAACATGCATTTCACAGCGCGATAATTTTTTGAGCGTGATTTTTTGATGAATATGGTGGGAGCCGGTCGCTCTGACCAGTCGCTATCATGCGCACCCATACATCGCGGAACCTGTCAAATAGCGACTCGTCACCCCGTATTCAACATTACTGCACACCGACTCAGTCGCTATCAACAACCGACCGGCCAAGCACAGCGACTACTAGCGGGCGCTGTGAAAATACCGCTACAGTCGCTCAACTGTCGCTACCTGCCGCTATTAATGAATCGGCCTCCCCGTCTTAGTAGTGAATGCATGACAAAACTCATTCATTTTCCCTGGGACATCCCGAATCAAGATGTGCCGCTGTTTGAAATCCCCCAGGAAGCCCCACAAAACTCACCACTCTTCAAAGCATGTGCAGGCTCTAGTCTCAATGGAGAGCGGCGAGAGTTTTGTGGGGCTTCCTGGGGGTTCACACAGGAACAAAACCCGGGGAAAGTCAAATTCCCGGGTTTCATTCTGCTTTAAATGAGTGTTAAAGAGACTGGCTCTCTAGCACTCAACATGGTTTTGTTTTCTTAGAGCCTCTCAAGATATTGGCTGATAAAAACACGCCAACTAAAATCTTGCACTTCACATGTATTTGAACTAATTATATGCCGTCTGGCAGCCAGATTCAGCAGCTCCTACCCAGAAATACTGGAAGTATCAATTATGAGGCTCTTTGTTTCCTAACAGTGCCGTGACACAAGTTCAAGGATGTGTTTTTTTTCCTGCTTTAAATAATGCTCTTGACTACTCAACAACAGATGCTATTGACTGCACTCATCACTTAAATACAAAAGGGGTTGATAGAGGAGGAACGGTACCAGAAAAGAAGCAGGTAGTCAAATGGCTGCACAAATAACAATCCTAACAGTTTGCAAAGATGACATGCTTCATTTTGAGGAAATATGACCAAAGGAAAAAAAAGATACACACGTTGCTATAGCAGAATGAAGCCAAAAGCCCAAAACACTTGTCCACACGTGAAGGAGACCCGTGTAAAAATATAAAGCTATATACATGTCTCAGAGGTTCTGAGCAATGGCAAAGAGACTCAAGAGGATGCATGGTTCTGCCTATTAATAAAAAAATGAAGGATAAGCTTGTAATTTGAGGTGTATATGCTCCACTTAAATACTTTTGTTTTTACCCTTAAATGGGGGGGGGCTTTTCTTTTGGTGCACTAGATTAGGACTAACGTGAGACTCCTTAAGGTGGCTTTCTACTAAATTAAACCGGACCTTCACCCTGAATAAGAGCATATATTATATGTTTCCCACACCCTGTACATACAAATTGCTCAAAAAATCATCCTACCTACATCTACTGCAGGTTTTGAGCCTTTAAACATCCAAGATGGTGGCTCATGGAGCATCAGGCAGTCTGCAAACAGGAAGTGTCTTCTGACTGTCGCTCTGCATTCTGGGATTGCTGTCCTTTCCCTGACCCCAGCTCTGCTCTGTCTGTGCAAAGCACAGCTATAACCCTGCCCCCTGCACTTTATCTTCCTCTCCTCAGTATGTGATGCTTCTGAGTCAATATGGCGGCGCCCATATCATAGGAGTCCTGAACTCCTGAGTCCTGAGTTGCAGTCCATTGGGGGGGGGGGGGGGAAGAATAATAAATAAGTGACTAAAAACCTAAAATATATTCATTTTAGATGCTGGGGAATATTTTTTTAAGGGTTTGGGCTTTTCAATCATGCTGAAGGTCCGGTGGAGTGCTGGAGGTCATGTGAATAGCAAGGGACAGTAGGGAATTGACCACTGTGATAACAGGGACTAAGGAGGTAATTCATTGTAATGTGGCAAGCTCCTCAACTCATGTGGGAAAGTTTGTCACCTAGCAGTAAGTAGTGAGCTTGTTGCCCCAAGTGAAAAGCTCATTATCTCAGTGGGCCAGGAAATGTCCCTTACTGATTAGATGAGGGGCATGTGCCTCGATGAAAGGCCACAACAGGCCCTCAAATGTCCTCATGAAGCACAATTTACCTAAAAAATCAGACCACACATGCAATATATAATGTGTCCCAGATAAAAGGTGCTTAGCACCTACAAAACAAACACAGACCTTTCTGCTTAATAAATCCGTGGAACAAAATACATTAGGTATCTGACAGCAGTTATAGGATGTTTTTTCTCTTCACTTTACTGTACTAGCGTGAAATTATACAAGCAGCTAATTAACAAGCAACACAACAGGATCTCAGCTTTAAGCAGAATTGTAGTCAAAATATTAAAAACTGCGAAGAGTATATTTAGCATTGATGCTGTGCATTTATATCAGTCCAACAGCTGAAAAGATTAAGGAAAAATCCCACCCCCATTGCTAGGTTTACCAAAATTGTACAGTATGTAACCTCATGATGGCACACCTGTGATTGGCTGAGAGTAGTTAAGCCATTGCCCCCTTTACACCTGCCTCATTCTGTTTGGTAGCAGTAGGAAGAAGATTATAGCCACTGAAATTAATAGACTCTTATGTATAGGCACTGTGTTGTGAGGGGCTTTGGCATTGTTAGACCCGCAACATGAATGCAGTACAGGCCAGTCTCCGGGCAGCACAAATAAAATCTATGAACAGCATTTGACCTGCATGGTCTGCTCTGCCTCAAAGTGCCCAATGTGGGGAAAAAACTCAATTTGGTGCAAAATCATCAGCATGAGAGAATTTTTCGAGAGAAAATCTCTTGCATGAGTCAAGTGACAGACGAAACAACCTATCTATTTATAATAAAAATTAAATGCAGGAGTGTTTTTTTCATTGTCCCTGCCAGTTTACTAGCCCCTATTCCCTTTTGGTAGAGGTCTGTTTCTCTTCGGGGGGGGGGGGGGGGGGGTATGCTCTTCCAAGGAGAAGATGCGAATTGGTAGGGGGAAGTAGCTGGCAGCACCAGAAGGTGACATGCTACTACCGCTGTCCATCTACCCATGCGTAAAAAAAGCCATGTGCCCATGTACGTATGGGCCCGATGTTCTTCCAAGGGTGCCCCGGATTCCCCTGAAAGAGCACCAGACCCATACCAAAGGGCATGGGAGCTGGTAAACAGACAGGGCTGTTGGATTGTTGGCTTTTTTTAGAATTTTAAAGAAAAAAATTAAATAAAAAACACGCTGTATGTCATTTTAATTGAAAACATATATGTCAGTTGGTGAAACTGACTTTTTCTCCCATTTTCGAAAACCAAAGTGCCTGCTGAATCGGGAGAGAGTAAAAATTGTGTGTTTCCACAATTAAAACCATGCGAGAATACATTTTCACACAGTGCTGAATCAATTCTCTTAGGTTTCTCATGCCTCATTTGTCTTCTACTGCCAACACCAGGTCTTTGGTCCTTTGCAAACCCTCTGTTAGGTCCTTCATTGCATCTACTTCTCGCTGTCTGTTCAACTGGTTTTCTGGTGCCCCAGGCTCTTCGCTGCTGCTGCCACCTAGACCTTCTATTCCTGGTCCTCAGATACTGGCTGCCTTCAACATAATCTTTACATCAGTTGCTTTCTTTGCTTCTGCTGCTGCTGGCCTTCACTGCTTCTCCTTGCCTCCGGCCTTCACCATCACAATCGCTAGGTGGCATCCAGTCCTCACTGCTGCAGGGGACAGAAGGCTGCTTGGTGTGGCGTGGCAAGTTCTGTGAAGAACTAGAGCTCCTGATGAGTGTGAGGAGGCCAACATGAGTAAAAGCATGATACAAAAGTTTGCATTAATTGAAATTCACTGCAATGCGCTAGAATCACATAGGTTGAACGGGACCTTTCAGCAAAAGGGAGGAGAGCTTTATCTAATAGAAGCTGCAACACATGACCATGAGACATGAGAGGTGAGAAAGTTCCCTAGTTTTCGAAACCAATATTCTTGTACCATGCGTCAGATCCACAGTTCTGGTTTAAACAAATTCCATGTATTTCCATGACAGGTGAAATATATTCCCCCTTGTATCACAGAGTGCATTTCACCTGATCCGCTAAACCTGCCCTGGGGAGCTAAAACCGCTCAGCAGATGTGACAGCACACAGGCAATGGTGTGCTCTAAAATTCACAGGCTCCTGCAGAAAGCCCAAGGCTAGAGGACTGTCATGAAACTATGTATGTACCAGGCCACTCTACTTGTTGGATATATTGCTTCAGGGACTCTGACCTGTCACTTGAACTTTAATTAGTGCTGCCAGGGTGTTTACGTGCAAGTATATAAAGCCTGCCTGGATGAAAGAAGGGGATGAGATTTACTGCTCAAAGTCACTACAACTATTAGCTGTGCCGCTATTCTGACATTATCTATGGCTGCAAACCTGCACTGGCCTATTACTTAGCCATTCATCCCAACCTGCCAGCAGCCTAGGCCACATCTCAATAATGCAAATTAAAACGATAACATACACAGACTCTAAAAATATACGTGAATATCCCCCTCTGTTTAAACCCATTTAAAGCACATTATCCAGATTAGGTTTGTGAATTATTAACACTCCCCAAACACATAGGCACACACTTAACAGCAATGGCAGCATAGCTGGGGGAGCAGGGGTTCCCACTCACGTGGTACTGGAGATCCTCTCAGGTGATACTCAGCCGGGCAGCAGCAAGACCTGTACCCCAACCTGATCCGCTGCCATCAGATTATACAAATCTGATTTGATCCACCAATATAAAACCGATCCAAAAGCTACTATTAAGAACTATTAATGTGCATTTTTGTGAATTTCGTGCAGTTTAAATGGTTGCTCTGTGCATTTCTTACACAGGTTATTCGACTGCCAACCCTGGTGGTACTTGCAAAGTAGGGAAATGTGGTACTTGATAAAATAAAGTTTGTGAACCCCTGCCCTAAATGACTGTATGCTGTCTAGTTATACCACTTGGAATAGAACCCTTGGAATCTGATTATATTCCTATCTTCACTTACCATGTCTATACAACCTAATGCCCTGCTTCCACTGCCCATTCCTCCACTGACTTTTACCGATTGCTAATGCTTTGGTTTCAAATTGCTTCATGACTTCTGTCCTATTTTATGTTCTATATTTAGGGATCAGCGTTATTTGGTGGCAAACTGGGCAAATTTCAAGGGGCCTCATCGCCTAAGGGTTGCTTAAACATCAGCAGCTTGCTAGTGCCAGGATGCAGTGTAAAGCTCACTAGTGCCCATACAAAAGATGTTTTTACTAGCTTTGGCAGACACCTTATAATGGGCATCAGTGATCCCCACTACCTGTCTCTTCTGTAGTATGCATCATGATCCCTTCTGTACCCCTCGCTCCCTCTACCTGGTTACACAACCATAAAGGAACTTCGTAAAACAACTGCACACATGCTGGTGGATGTCTGGGACTGGAGACACAGGGGTGGGAGCATAGTAAAGACAGGACATACAAAGGAGGGTAGCAGGGACTGAGCACAGGGAATTCCTTGCTGAATCTAGGGAAACAGAGGAAGCCTGGAGTCTCCTTGCTGTATCTAAGTTAGCAGATGACGGGTGAGGAGCAAATCTCCCAATTGTTTTTACCTGTGCTTACTAATATTTACTGAATGTTAATGTGTTGGTACAAATTTTCAGAACTTGAGGCCACACTTTGAATTTTAGCCAGGGCCCCACCTGTCTATAGGTAATCCACAGACTTACCAATAAACTCCATTTTCATGAGCACATTTTTCATATCCTTTATACTCCCATCACCCAACCAATTAGACCCTCCCAGCTCACCTCTTTCTGTCTATCCTGCTTTATCAAACATGTTGCCAACATCTAACGTTTCTAAACTTATGGTTTGTAAGATCATTTGGGCTCTATCCACAAGTTAAGCCTGCATTCATTTATTAATGAATTGGGCGCAATGTGTAACGTGCTGACAACTCAAGTCTGCTTTCATATATGATTTACAGGAACAGTATTGATTAACCATTTGAAGGTACTATACACAGGTAAAAACTATTGGGAGCTTTGCTCCTTGCCTGGCATCTGCTACCCTACATTCAGCAAGGACAGTCCTGACTGCATCTGCTACCCTAGATTCAGCAAGGACAGTCCTGACTGCATCTGCTACCCTACATTCAGCAAGGACAGTCCTGACTGCATCTGCTACCCTAGATTCAGCAAGGACAGTCCTGACTGCATCTGCTACCCTACATTCAGCAAGGACAGTCCTGACTGCATCTGCTACCCTAGATTCAGCAAGGACAGTCCTGACTGCATCTGCTACCCTAGATTCAGCAAGGACAGTCCTGACTGCATCTGCTACCCTAGATTCAGCAAGGACAGTCCTGACTGCATCTGCTACCCTACATTCAGCAAGGACAGTCCTGACTGCATCTGCTACCCTAGATTCAGCAAGGACAGTCCTGACTGCCTCTGCTACCCTAGATTCAGCAAGGACAGTCCTGACTGCATCTGCTACCCTACATTCAGCAAGGACAGTCCTGACTGCCTCTGCTACCCTAAATTCAGCAAAGACAGTCCTGACTGCATCTGCTACCCTAGATTCAGCAAGTACAGTCCTGACTGCCTCTGCTACCCTAGATTCAGCAAGGACAGTCCTGACTGCCTCTGCTACCCTACATTCAGCAAAGACAGTCCTGACTGCATCTGCTACCCTAGATTCAGCAAGGACAGTCCTGACTGCATCTGCTACCCTACATTCAGCAAGGACAGTCCTGACTGCCTCTGCTACCCTAGATTCAGCAAAGACAGTCCTGACTGCATCTGCTACCCTAGATTCAGCAAGGACAGTCCTGACTGCCTCAGCTACCCTAGATTCAGCAAGGACAGTCCTGACTGCCTCTGCTACCCTAGATTCAGCAAGGACAGTCCTGACTGCCTCTGCTACCCTAGATTCAGCAAGGACAGTCCTGACTGCCTCTGCTACCCTAGATTCAGCAAGGACAGTCCTGACTGCCTCAGCTACCCTAGATTCAGCAAGGACAGTCCTGACTGCCTCTGCTACCCTAGATTCAGCAAGGACAGTCCTGACTGCCTCTGCTACCCTAGATTCAGCAAGGACAGTCCTGACTGCCTCTGCTACCCTAGATTCAGCAAGGACAGTTCTGACTGCCTCTGCTACCCTAGATTCAGCAAGGACAGTCCTGACTGCCTCTGCTACCCTAGATTCAGCAAGGACAGTCCTGACTGCCTCTGCTACCCTACATTCAGCAAGGACAGTCCTGACTGCCTCTGCTACCCTAGATTCAGCAAGGAGAGTCCTGGCTGCCTCTGCTACCCTAGATTCAGCAAGGAGAGTCCTGGCTGCCTCAGCTACCCTAGATTCAGCAAGGACAGTCCTGACTGCCTCTGCTACCCTAGATTCAGCAAGGAGAGTCCTGGCTGCCTCTGCTACCCTAGATTCAGCAAGGAGAGTCCTGGCTGCCTCTGCTACCCTAGATTCAGCAAGGACAGTCCTGACTGCATCTGCTACCCTAGATTCAGCAAGGACAGTCCTGACTGCATCTGCTACCCTAGATTCAGCAAGGACAGTCCTGACTGCCTCTGCTACCCTAGAAAAAGCAAGGAGAGTCCTGGCTGCATCTGCTACCCTAGATTCAGCAAGGACAGTCCTGACTGCATCTGCTACCCTACATTCAGCAAGGACAGTCCTGACTGCATCTGCTACCCTAGATTCAGCAAGGACAGTCCTGACTGCATCTGCTACCCTAGATTCAGCAAGGACAGTCCTGACTGCATCTGCTACCCTAGATTCAGCAAGGACAGTCCTGACTGCATCTGCTACCCTACATTCAGCAAGGACAGTCCTGACTGCATCTGCTACCCTAGATTCAGCAAGGACAGTCCTGACTGCCTCTGCTACCCTAGATTCAGCAAGGACAGTCCTGACTGCATCTGCTACCCTACATTCAGCAAGGACAGTCCTGACTGCCTCTGCTACCCTAAATTCAGCAAAGACAGTCCTGACTGCATCTGCTACCCTAGATTCAGCAAGTACAGTCCTGACTGCCTCTGCTACCCTAGATTCAGCAAGGACAGTCCTGACTGCCTCTGCTACCCTACATTCAGCAAAGACAGTCCTGACTGCATCTGCTACCCTAGATTCAGCAAGGACAGTCCTGACTGCATCTGCTACCCTACATTCAGCAAGGACAGTCCTGACTGCCTCTGCTACCCTAGATTCAGCAAAGACAGTCCTGACTGCATCTGCTACCCTAGATTCAGCAAGGACAGTCCTGACTGCCTCAGCTACCCTAGATTCAGCAAGGACAGTCCTGACTGCCTCTGCTACCCTAGATTCAGCAAGGACAGTCCTGACTGCCTCTGCTACCCTAGATTCAGCAAGGACAGTCCTGACTGCCTCTGCTACCCTAGATTCAGCAAGGACAGTCCTGACTGCCTCAGCTACCCTAGATTCAGCAAGGACAGTCCTGACTGCCTCTGCTACCCTAGATTCAGCAAGGACAGTCCTGACTGCCTCTGCTACCCTAGATTCAGCAAGGACAGTCCTGACTGCCTCTGCTACCCTAGATTCAGCAAGGACAGTTCTGACTGCCTCTGCTACCCTAGATTCAGCAAGGACAGTCCTGACTGCCTCTGCTACCCTAGATTCAGCAAGGACAGTCCTGACTGCCTCTGCTACCCTACATTCAGCAAGGACAGTCCTGACTGCCTCTGCTACCCTAGATTCAGCAAGGAGAGTCCTGGCTGCCTCTGCTACCCTAGATTCAGCAAGGAGAGTCCTGGCTGCCTCAGCTACCCTAGATTCAGCAAGGACAGTCCTGACTGCCTCTGCTACCCTAGATTCAGCAAGGAGAGTCCTGGCTGCCTCTGCTACCCTAGATTCAGCAAGGAGAGTCCTGGCTGCCTCTGCTACCCTAGCCAAAGCAAGAAGAGTCCTGACTACCTCTGCTACCCTAGATTCAGCAAGGAGAGTCCTGGCTGCCTCTGCTACCCTAGAAAAAGCAAGGAGAGTCCTGGCTACAAATCTCATTCAGGTCCTGACAGTGCAGGCACATGGGCTCCAGTATATGCTTAGACACCTGCTGTGCCCTGTAGCACCGCTCCATCATTTGATCCTCCCAGATGAACATACTGAATAGATTTCCTGCTGTGCCTAACAAAGTGCTTGCCCACTCTGAACATCAAGGGATGAGCAGGACCTGTAAATCCCCCCCCCCCCCCCCCCCCAATGGAAACTTATCATTCAACAAGCAGTTGAAAAGGGCAATTGTATTACAGTAAATTAAAATCTAAATGCTCCCACAAATAGTGTGCAGAAGGTGAAATTCAGGGAAAGACATTTAAATGCTAAGTAAGGTTTAATTAGTTAATTGTCACCATTGTTTCCCCTCCAAAAGTTAGTTTATGCCCAGTGTTCAAATCAGAACACAAAGTTTTAACAAAATAGGGGTTGTTCCCTGCACAGGGGGGGGGGGGGGGGGGGGCATCCGGATTGCTGGTGCCCCATGTTGTAATGCCAGCAAAATCAATTAAACGTATTTAAATTGCTCCAGGGGAACGATTTGAAAGCTACAATTAATTGGGCAATATTTAGGTTGCCTCACTTTGTGAAAATGCCCAGATCAGGGAGTAAACTCATATCGCTGACCCAATGGCGCATGTTCAGGCTGGACCCATATTCCCAGGCTACTCTCGAATGATGTGTGTACCCACTCCAGTCATTTCTGACATCAAATTGGCATAGTAAAGGTGAATGGATCGCGAACCGCTGATTGGCTGGTGGCCCATGTATGCGCTACAGAGGTGAGATTTTATGGCAATCCCTGTTGTTTCACAAGGCTGGAAAGACACACCACCTGGGAGTGTAAAATACTGGGTGCTGTTCCTCCTCTTTAAAGCAGACTAGGAGGCCGATTCATCAATAGCGCCAGGTAGCGACAGATGAGCGACTGTAGCGTGATTTTTTCAGCGCCAGCCAGTATTCGCTGTGCTTGGCCGGCATTAGCTTGATGACAGCGACTCAGTCGGTGTGCGGTAATGTTGAATACGGGCTGGGGGGTCGCTGTTTCACAGGTCCAGCGTTGTATGTGAGCGCCTGACAACGAATGGCCAGAGCGAACGGCTAGCTTCATATTCATCAAAAAATCACGCTCCGAATGTGCTGTCGCTGTCCATTCCTTGTTTAAACCCCAGAGCGCTGGCGTCGATCTGTATTAACTAGTTTTTAACCCCTAAGCAACCATATTTTTTGAATGTAACATTATACATGTTTTTAGAATCATTTTGTTATATGAATACATTAATCTCAGACCTGTTTGATCAATTCTGCACATATTTTTTTTTTTTTTTTTTTTGACTTAAAAATAAATCCTAACATTGCAGAAGTGTTCTCCGATTTTTTGACATTAAAAAAATGTAAAAAAAAATTATTACCAATTAATCATGAATTATTATAGATTGCTCCATTGAAATGCATTGGACATCGCCAGGGAGCGACAGCTCATACCTGGCGCTGTGAGGGAATTTGCAGCGGCGCTGTTCGGTCCAGGCGGCTTCATGATGAATGCGGCGCTAGCCGTCGCTCTCGCCGGCGCTAGCCTCATTTTGCTTGATAAATGCGTCATTGTGACCGCCGCCGGGCGTACTTGAGTCGGTAGTCGCCGTTAGCTGCCGCTACCTGGCGCTCGTCAGACACTACCTGGCGCTATCGCTTGATGAATAAGGGCACAAAACTCATGATTTTTACTATCCCAGTTTCTGGTCCTTTCCCCATGGCATGGATGGAAGAAAGGACTTCCACTTAAAAAGTAAAACATTATTTATTTCTTGCTTTAAAAAGTGTGCTACTTGGAGGCCGATTCATTAATAGCGCCAGGTAGCGACAGATGAGCGACAGTAGCGTTATTTTCACAGCGCCCGCTAGTACTCGCTGTGCTTGGCCGTTGTTCGGCTGTTGACAGCGACTCAGTCGGTGTGCGGTAATGTTGAATACGGGGTTAGGAGTCGCTGTTTGACAGGTTCCGCGCTGTATGGGAGCGCATGACAGCGAATGGCCATAGCGAACGGCTCCCAGCATATTCATTAACAAATCACGCTCAAAAAATTCTCGCGCTGTGAAATGCTGGTTTAAACCCCAGAGCGCTGGCGGCGATGGGTTAAAAGTAGTTTTTTAACCCCCAAACAACCATATTTTTGGAAATAAAAAATGTTTTTACAAACATTTTGTAATATGAATACATTAATATCAGACCTGTAATATCAATTCTCCTTTTTTTTTTTTTTTACCTTAAAAAAATATCTAACATTGCAGAAGTGGTCACAGAATTTTTGACATTTAAAAAAAAAAAACAAAAAAAAAAACATTAATAGCAATTAATTAAGAATATTTAAAGATTGCTCCATTGAAATGCATTGGAGAGTGCCAGGTAGCGAGAGGTCATACCTGTCGCTGTTCAAGGTCGCTCGCTGGCGCTGTGGGGTGAGGCTGGAATAATGATGAATGATTCGCTATCTGGCGCTCTGTCAGTCGCTAAGCAGGATCGGCTTGATAAATGTGTGATTGCGGAGGGGAGCCGGCGTTCTCGTGGCGGTGAGCGTCATTACCGTTCGCTCACCATTCGCTACCTGGCGCTATCCCTTGTTAAATAAGGGCCTTGATCTGGTTATAATGACTGATTTCCTCCTTGAGGGTACTTGGCCGCAACTGCTTGTTGCTAGGCAGTACTTTGGACAAACAAATGAGGATCACTGGCAGAGGAAGTATAAAACCACAAAAACTCGACCATAGTATATAGTAAGGTGGCATCACAATGACAAAACAGCATAGACCGTGTATATGACAATGAAAAGACTACAGCAGTGGAGTGAGGTAGTATCTCCATAACAAAGCAACATAGAGGATGTATATAACAATAAAAAGTCAACAGTAGCGTATAGTAAGGACAATCACAAATCTATGTAACTATAAAAGGACTACGGTAGTGTAGTAAGGTAGCATCACACTAACAAAGCAGCTTAGCGGATGTATATGCTATAACCATAAAAAGACTACAATAGTATAATAAACAACAGTGAAAAAATAACAATAGAACAAAAACAGCAGAACATACACCAGCTGCCGCTCAATGTCATTGTTACGGACAAGCTGAGAATCAGGAAATCCTGATGTTGACGTTATCTTTGGCCGTCAAATTACATTGCCGTTTTAGAAATTAGAACATTGTTAAGATGTCCACTAATGGAGATATATTACCATATGGTCAGAAGTAAGCTTATGGAAAAAAGCTTTCAGCCTATAATATATATATATATATATATATATATATATATATAGCGGTTGGGCGATCAGCAGTGACACGGACAACAGTCTTTCAACAGCAAAACGGCTTTATTTAGCAAATAAAGTGTTCAAACGCAAATTAGCACTCACTTCAGGGATTGCAGTATCAATGCAATAAATCAAAAGTGGTTACTTCAAACAAATGTAAGTCCAGGGCTGGGTACTCCAGCAAGCTCTAACTCCAAGGCAGGTTAAATCCACTTTGCAGGGCGTATCAGCCCTCCGCTGCTCATCCCCACAAGTCCACGGTTAGGGGGAACAAAAGCCAAGTCCTTCGGCTTGCATACAGTCCTTTTCTTCACCACATTTGCAATTCAGCCTGGGATCCCTCCTACAGGCTGATCAATAGACAACTGACAGGCCGTGTGGCTCCTTTTTATTCAGGCCTCCCCTGTAATCAGCCTGAACACCTGTGCACGGCCTGAGCTCATGGAACAAACCTGAAAGGGATTGGGGTAAGTGACCTGGGTCTGATACAGCCGAGCAAGGGAGAAATACACACCATTTATGACATTCTTATACACTTTACCACTATATATATATATATATAGATAAATATCTCTCTCTCTATATATATATATATATATATATATATATATATATATATATATATATATAGAGAGAGAGAGAGAGAGAGAGAGAGAGAGAGAATTCCCTGTATTTAGAACAACCAGCTTAGGGAGTGGTTAGTTACTAAAGTGCGATAAGCATCTGCATTTCATATGAAAGAGCTAAAAACTTTGTGTAAGTGATCACTACACTTTATTAAAAAATCCAAAGGAGGTTATTTATGCATTAGTGCAAAATTTTGTTTTTTTTACCTATTTCCTGAAACACATTCAAGTTATAGGTATATAATGGACATGGACATAAAGTCCAGACTTTTAGCTTTCATTGGATGAAGGGTTTAGGAGTTTCAGCTCCTTAACATGTGCCACCCTGTTTTTAAGGGGACCAAAAGTAATTGGACAATTGACTCAAAATCTGTTTCATAGGCAGGTGTGGGCTTTTACTTCATTATGTCATTCTTAGCAAATAAAGGACCTGAGTTGATTTGAGGTGTGGTGCTTGCATTTGGAAGATTTGCTGTGAAGAAAACATGCAGTCAAAGGAGCTTTCCATGCAGGTGAAACACGGTTGGGTCCTCCAGGTGCCTCAACTGCAGCCCCCAATGGGGTAAACAGTGGAGGCACAGCACAGTACACAATGTACTACACTGCACTTGTGCAATGTGATGCGTAAAAGTAGCCTTAACCAATGTTATTTTTCAATACAGCACAGCTGCCCTCATAGAGCACAGATGTGGCATTTCTCTGCCATAATCAAGCTTTTAGAGCAGAGACCCTGGCAGTTTGGGTTTGCTGGCAGCTTGCCTCAGTGCTGGTTCTCATTATGTTCAGTAAGTACAATATTTAGTAAAGTATAAATGATGTGGCACATTACAGTAACATACTGTAATGTACACACCATTCCAGAACCTGCAGCACGCTCAGTTATTATTATTGTTGTTTATTTATAAAGCGCCATTGAATTCCGTGGCACTGTACAAGGTACAAGCACAGAGGTAAGACAAGTAGATACTTATAAAAATACAATGACAAAAATATATATAAAACACACAATATTATGAATCAAATGTAACAGACATGTAAAAAGTACAACTACGCAGGAATCCATTAGGAGAGAGGCTCCTGCCCTTGTGAGCTTACAATCTAAAGGATAAGGGGATGAGACAATAGGGCCCAAAGAGTATGTACTAAGCAGGTGGTAAGATGGGTGGGTTAAGTCAGATGATAGGCTCTTCTAAATAGATGGGTTTTAAGTGCAGTTTTAATGGTTTTAAGGAAAGAGGAGTGAGGAATTGTATAAGGAATGGCATTCCAGAGGAGTGGATCAACACGTGTGAAATCCTGGACTTGAGAGTGGGAGGAAGTAATCAAGGTAGAAGACAATAGAAGGTCGTGAGCAGAGTAGACACTGCGTCTGGATTTCTATTGTTGTACTAGTGATGAAATGTGGGGGCTTGACTGTAGAGGGCCTTGTAGGTTAGGGTTAGTCATTTGAACTGAATTCTTTCAGAAAGTGGGAGCCAGTGGAGTGACTGACAAAGAGGAGCAGCAGAGGAAGAGCAAGAGGGATAAGTAGATGAGACAGGCAGTAGAGTTGAGGATTGATTGCAGGGGTGCGAGTAAGGAGCAGATAATATTGAGTTGGAGGTGACAGGAGGTGGCTAGTGACTGAATGTGAGGTGTAAATGAAAGAGAGGAGTCCGGTATTAAGCCGAGACAACATGCGTGAAGAGCTGCCGTGATAGAGAGGTCACTGACCGATATATTGATGTTGGAGATGGGAGCAGAATTGGATGGTGGGAAGGTGACAAGTTCTGTTTTGTCAAGTAAATCCATGGTGACCGAGCAAGGTCATGGCATCCGTTCCACATGGCTGACGGGGTGACAGAAGGTTACCCAGCTAACTGGAGCAAACAGAACCAGTAGGTGCACTAACACAATGCAATAGTCCCCTGTTAAACCAATTTTGCATTTACAGATGACTACCGCAGAGCTAAGAACGTTTGCCACATGCTACTCATTTGTCTTTTTTGTAAGAAAAATAGAAACACCCCCCAACCATGATTGTTTTCTTTCCAGAAATCCAGTGGTACTAATGGAAAAGACAAGTAAGCTGCACAAGAATTATCTGTAGTTATATAATTGTCAAAAGAATCTGATTTTTTAATTGTGAATAGAATAGTCAGTTTAAGAAAATGCAGCACAGCCAGTTGCCTTTGACGTGTAATAGCTAAACAATAATAATTATAAGTTTTCTTATTTATAGAGTGCCATCAGAGTTCATGTCACTGTAGAAGGTTAAAAATTACAGGAGGGCAAAACAAGTATAATACACTTTATAAAACATACAGTATTATAGCTCAGAAGTCACAATGCAACAAACAAAACTGATAAAGAGAGAACATTAGGATAGAGGAGCCTATCATTGCAAGCTTACAATCTAGTGCAGACAAGAGGTTAGGTCAGAAACATTGTTAAGGCGGTGGGGGTAAGCGTTTCAAGGGGGAGACAAGACTGTAAGGTGGGTTGGTAATACCAGGAGATAGGCATGTCTAACTAGGAGGCCGATTCATTAATAGCGCCAGGTAGCGACAGATGAGCGACTGTAGCGTGATTTTTTCAGCGCCAGCCAGTATTCGCTGTGCTTGGCCGGCGTTAGCTTGATGACAGCGACTCAGTCGGTGTGCGGTAATGTTGAATACGGGCTGGGGGGTCGCTGTTTCACAGGTCCAGCGTTGTATGTGAGCGCCTGACAACGAATGGCCAGAGCGAACGGCTAGCTTCATATTCATTAACAAATCACGCTCCGAATGTGCTGTCGCTGTCCATTCCTTGTTTAAACCCCAGAGCGCTTGCGGCGATGTGTATTAACTAGTTTTTAACCCCTAAACAACCATATTTTTTGAATGTAACATTATACATGTTTTTAGAATCATTTTGTAATATGAATACATTAATCTCAGACCTGTTAGATCAATTCTGCACATATTTTTTTTAATTTGTTTTTTGACTTAAAAATAAATCCTAACATTGCAGAAGTGGTCTCCGATTTTTTGACATTAAAAAAAAAAAAATACCAATTAATTATGAATAATTATAGATTGCTCCATTGAAATGCATTGGACATCGCCAGGGAGCGACAGCTCATACCTGGCGCTGTGAGGGAATTTGCAGCGGCGCTGTTCGGTCCAGGCGGCTTCATGATGAATGCCGCGCTAGCTGTCGCTCTCGCCGGCGCTAGCCTCATTTTGCTTGATAAATGCGTCATTGTGACCGCCGCCGGGCGTACTTGAGTCGGTAGTCGCCGTTAGCTGCCGCTACCTGGCGCTCGTCAAACACTACCTGGCGCTATCGCTTGATGAATAAGGGCATAGGTAAGGGTTGTAGAGTGGCGATAAGTATGACAATTAAGTGAGTAGTTTTATTGTTTTAAATCGGGCTTAGCACAAGGGGAAGGAGGGGTGGCAGGGGGTTTCAAAAAGCTTGGACTTCCTCTTTAAAGCAGAACAAAACTGAAGTTTGTTTACTTTCCCTGGTTTCATTCCGCTTCCCTGGGACATCCCGGATCGGGATGCCCCACTGTGCGAAACCCGCCAAATTGCACGGGCTCCCGTCCAATCAGAAGCACTTGCTGTGATGATGTAATTCTGCAAGCGGTTCTGATTGGGATGAATTGGCAGGAACGCTCGCACAACAGCGGAGATGCAGAGGAAGCGGCGCGCGAACTCCCCATTGTCGACATTTAATCATGTCATTTGAGTAAGCGCTGTTGGACCAGGGAAAGGTGAGTGTTTATCGACGCCCTGGGGAGTTTCACACAGCAGGGCACCCTGATTCGAGATAACCCCAGGGAAAGTCAGTGGCTGGCCCTGGAATCTTTTAGATTCCAGGCCGGACACTGCTAGGTTTTGTTCCTCTTTAAGAACAACGGAAAAAGAATGTCTCTTAATACAGAAAGGCAAAGCAAATAAATGTAAATGAGAGGTAGCGACAGGTAGCGACAGGTGAACGCCGGACACGGCACGCAATTACACATTTATCAAGCCGGCGTTCAGCCTTGCAGAGTGCCAGGTATTACCTCTCGCTACCTGTCACTCTCCCATACATTTCAATGGACGTCCTTTTATTTCTTTTTAAACAGGGTGTTTGTTTTTATTTTTAAAAAACAGACTTTATTCAAACAGCCTCCGGCGCTCTGGCCTACAACGAAGCATTTTTGAGCGCCGGAGTTTTGTGGGGTTGTTTTTATAATGAATATGTTGTGAGTCGGTCGCACTGACCAGTAGCTAACATGCGCTCCCATACAGCACTGTACTGGTCAAATAGCGACTCATCACAATGTATTCATCATTGCTGCACAGCGACTGAGTCGCTAGCGACCCACGGCCAAGCACAGTGACTAGTAGCGGGCGCTCTGAAAATGCCTGCTACAGACTCTCATCTGTCGCTACCTGTTGTTAGTGATGAATCAGCCTGTGTGACAAAAGACACCCAATAGTATTATAAAATATCAATATATTTTACACAACAGTATTATAATAACTAAAATGCATCTAATATCAGCTATTACCACACAAACATATTAGGATTATGCTAGGGAAGGGAAAAAGATTATTTACAGTGATAGTCTTTACACGAAGTCCTGTCTGGGAGTGATATGCCCCCCTCCCTTGGCACTAAGGCAGGACAGGGGGTTAAAAGGAAAAAAAAAACCCTTACCACGCCCATGGTTCAGCACAGTTCACCCAGGTGTGTGTGGCTGCAACAACGATAGGGCACAAATTAGCATCCCCTCTATGTACGTGAAAATTGCAGGGGAAGCCGCTTTGCCATTCCTGTCCAAGATGGCGGTTCCCGGAATCCAGAGTGCCAGGAAAGTGCCGTTGGACCATGGGCAAGGTAAGGGATTTTTTCCATTGTAACCTCCCGTTCTGCCTCAGCACCAGGGTGGGTTATGCTAAGACTGGCCTTTTGCCTTAAACCCGTCGGACCTGAAGTAGGTAAATAGGGGACAAAGGGATTTGTGTCCTACGTGATGTATAATGTAACAGAGCGCTGTTTACAGCAGCTGCTGGCTGCAGATATCTGCAGAGGATTCGATTTTTCCTGTCCACTGACCTCAATAGCAGACTTTCAAATTCTTGCTCCTCCTAAAGTAGCTTGTGTACATTTTCTGTTTGACTGTATGGCAAAAATGAGTTAATGCTCCGCCTGCTGCTGCCATTCAGAGCTTGTGAAACGGCCTCATTCATTGCAATGACATAATAGGAGTTTTGGCACTGCTCCTTTAAGTGTGTCATTTCCCTGCTGATCACTGTTTTTCTTGGAAGCTTGGCGTCCTTATGAAGTTACACAGATGCTTACTCAGCCAAGTTGTGCATTTTCAGTGATGCCTGGCCCGTTACTGCCAGCCAGGGCAAGCTACAGCTCAGTGGAGACAGACGTCTGACACTTCCCAGAGAAAAAGCGCGCTGCGCTACGCTGTGAGAGATCCATTCTGCCGCAACAAAATACACATCATTGAAATACAAGCGTCCTTTATTAATTGGAAGCAAAAATCCATAATGCTGATATATCCAGGGAAACCCCCGGGAGGTGAAAAATGTTACTATTCTGAAAAAATGCCCTATAATAGAAATCCACAAAAATATTAAAGGTAGCAAGAGGAGGGGTTGCTAACAAATCCAGCCAACCTTGTTTCTTTTTTTTTACTGTAAGGAAGACGATTAGGGAGTGACTTTTATGGAAAGAACCGCTCAACTTGGGGGTTTATTCATCAAGGGGTAGCGGCAGGTGAACGCTGGGCGCTGTACACAATACATTTATGAAGGCGATTCTGGTGAGCAACTCTAATAGCGTCATGTAGCATCCGATTCACAGGCAGCTTAGAGGTCGATTCATTAATAGCGACATGTAGCGACAGTTGAGCGACTGTAGCGGTATTTTCACAGCGCCCGCTAGTAGTCACTGTGCTTGGCCGTTGTTCGGTTGTTGACAGCGACTCAGTCGGTGTGCAGTAATGTTGAATATTGGGTGAGGAGTCGCTATTTGACAGGTTCCGCGCTGTATGGGAGCGCATGATAGCGACTGGCCATAGCGACCGGCTCCCACCATATTCATTAAAAAATCACGCTCAAAATTCTCGCGCTGTGAAATGCATGCTTAAACCCCAGAGCGCTGGCGGCGATGGGTTAAAAGTAGTTTTTTTAACCCCCAAACAACCATATTTTTGGAAACCAAAAAAAAAACACGTTTTTTAAATAATTTTGTAATATGAATACATTAATATCAGACCTGTAATATCAATTCTGCACAATTTTTTTTTTTTTTTTTTACCTTAAAAAAAATATCTAACATGGCAGAAGTGGTCACAGAATTTTTCACATTTAAAAAGAAAAAAAAAAAACATTAATAACAATTAATTATGAATATTTAAAGATTGTTCCATTGAAATGCATTGGAGAGCGCCAGGTAGCGAGAGGTCATACCTGTCGCTGTTCAAGGTCGGACGCTGGCGCTGTGGGCTGAGGCTGGAATAATGATGAATGAGGTCGGACGCTGGCGCTGTGGGCTGAGGCTGGAATAATGATGAATGAGTGGCTATATGACGCTATCTCAGTCGCTAAGCAGGATTGGCTTGATAAATGTGTGATTGTGGTGGGGAGCCGGCGTTCTCGTGGCGGTGCCCGTCATTACCGGTCGCTCACCAGTCGCTACCTGTCGCTATTCCTTCATAAATAAGGGCCTTAGTGTATAGCGCCGGCGCTCTGGCTTCCAGAGCACCAGGTATTACCTGTCGCTACCGGTAGCTCTCCCATACATTTCAATGGCTGTTACTTTTCTTCTGTTTAAACAGGGTTTTTTGTGTTTAATTTTTTTGTTCTCAAATAATTGTGTGACCTCTCCTGGCCTAGAAAGAGTTTCGATTTTTTTATATTTTATGCAGAATTGCCATTACAGGTCTGCCATTAAATTATTATTGTCACAATGTTACAACAATGTAATTTCATGTGTTTTCACTTTGTTACTGGTGGGTATGTGTTCAAAAACAGACTTTAATCACACAGTGTCTGCTGCTCAATGCTATAGCGACCAGATCCAGAGCGCCGACACTGTGTGAGTCTGTTTTTTTGTTGAATATGGTATGAGTCGCTGAGAGTCGCTCGCAATGAGCTGGCGCTACCTCTCACTCCCTGCAACACTGTACTGGTGTTAGAATGCCCAACATACATCTCATTTATCAATGCCGGCCAGGTTACTAAAGCGACTGAGGCGCTCGGTTACAGCGCCCGATAGCCGCTTACAGTGTCTACTAGCGGTCGCTCTTAGCGCCTCTGTACAGACGCTTATCTGCCGATACCTGGAGCTAGTAATGAATCAGCCTGCCGGTCTGTCTCCTGAGCTAGTCTGTATTGAAAAGACAGCTTACTGCTATTGCAATGTCTCTGATCTGTAAAGCTGATCTTACCCATCATGCAAAGCTTTGTGCTTTGATTAAAAAGTCCAAGGATGGGCGCTGCCCTGCCCCTGGGGCATCCTATATTGGGATGTCCCACTGTATGAACGGTGAGTCCCTCAGCAAGGTAGACAATGGGGACCGGTGGTATCCCCAGCATCTTTGGGCTGTTTGCAGTGGAGTGGAACATGTACAACATCTTTAATGTGTTCTATTTTCTGTGACTGTTGCTGAAAAGATAAGGCTGTACTTCCTGCTTGGCCACAGTAAAAAGTTACTATAAGTCACCCAAGCATCCTGCATGGTGCTGAGGCTGGGCCTCCCTTTTCCCTGGGCACCAAAATTCCCACCATCACTAAGCCACACATTGAATACAGCTCCTTCTGGTGTACTGTTAAAAAGGAATTCCAAGCTCCCCCTTTGCTAAGCCCAATAAAGCATAAAAAACAACTCACTGTGGAGCGGGCACAAAAGCTGAAGCTAGGACTATGAGTGGCAGGTTAGTCACCTAATCCCATGCAGCAGTGTGGCTGTACTGGGACAGTCACTATAGCCTACGTCTGCCATGCAGAGCCCCGCCCCCGGCAAGCATCAGGGGAGGATTTCAGCAATCAAGTGAATTGTTTCATTATTTTAAACCGGACCAACAGCCTGGCACAGTTGGAAAAGAAAGGTAGCGGCCATTTTGGAGCTTCCTCTCCCAGCATCTCAGCCATGCTGCTGCCTGGATTCAACTGGCATAACTGACAATGCACAGTAACAGGAAGCCCAGCAGCACTTCCTGTTTGCAGGTGACATGCAAATGCATTAGCAGCCATTTTGTTTCTAAAATTTACTACAGCAGGAGTTAAAAAAAGGTAAATTATTTTTTATGTGCAGCAATATAAATTGCCCTGGGGAGGGATGTATATGAGCACTGTTTGCTGTATTGGTCCGATATAAGTAATTTTTGACTGCTGCTCTGCTTTAACACCCAAATCCAGCTTGGCTCAGGGGGAGGGAGCGGTGGCAGAGGGGGGGGGTTACAAAAAGCTTAGGCCCTTATTTAACAAGGGATAGCGCCAGGTAGCGACTGGTGAGCGAACGGTAATGACGGTCACCGCCACGAGAACGCCGGCTCCCCACCACAATCACACATTTATCAAGCCGATCCTGCTTAGCGACTGAGAGAGCGCCAGATAGCGAATCATTCATCATTATTCCAGCCTCACCCCACAGCGCCAGCGAGCGACCTTGAACAGCGACAGGTATGACCTCTCGCTACCTGGCGCTCTCCAATGCATTTCAATGGAAAAATCTTTAAATATTCATAATTAATTGTTAATAATTTTTTTTTTTTTTTTTTTTAATGTGAAAATTTCTGTTACCACTTCTGCCATGTTAGATATTTTTTTTTAGGTAAAAAAAAAAAAAAAAAAAAAAATTTGTGCAGAATTTTTATAAACTTGTTTTTTTTGGTTTCAAAAAATATGGTTGTTTGAGGGTTAAAAAACTACTTTTAACCCATCGCCGCCAGCGCTCTGGGGTTTAAACATGCATTTCACAGCGCGAGAATTTTGTAAGCGTGATTTGTTAATGAATATGGTGGGAGCCGTTCGCTATGGCCATTCGCTATCATGCGCTCCCATACAGCGCGGAACCTGTCAAATAGCGACTCCTCACCCAATATTCAACATTACCGCACACCGACTGAGTCGCTGTCAACAACCGAACAACGGCCAAGCACAGCGACTACTAGCGGGCGCTGTGAAAATACTGCTACAGTCGCTCATCTGTCGCTACCTGGCGCTATTAATGAATCGGCCTCCCCGACTTCCTCTTTAAAACCAACAGACAAGAATGTTACCACATTAACCCTTCAATGGTTGCACCAGGAACTGGTCACATTTATGTGCACACATTCCGCAGTACACCAGTATGCTCGAAGCTTATTAGGATTATTAATTAATCAGGCCAGCTGGACCAAAGAGGATGAAAATGATCTAGTGCAGTATTTAAAGCTTCCTTGTACCAAATTTGAAATACTACATTAACATAAAGCCAACAGGCATTTCTGTTTGGGGTGGTTATATCTGAAACGAAGATCTGCACTCAAGGTCTGCACTCATCTTAGCAGCAAATCTCTGACATTCAAGCAATGACAAATTATTATTAGCCTTTGGCATACATTTCCACTTATACACAATGTGTCACAGGCTGAGGTAGATCCTCAATGGAAAATGGCTTTCCACTTGTTTAACCTGTATGTTAATGTCCCAGGAGGGACTGTTATCCTCAGCAGTAACTGAAAAGAAAAATCATGAGGCGGGGAAAACAGGTTGTCATATAAGTTGTTTGTTTCTTGTGTAATCTGTAGAATCCAGTCACCGGAATTCACCTTGAGAAAGCTAGGAAAAAAAATGTTTTTCAGAGCATTTAGTAGATATTATCCGACCTCACACTCTCCACATCTCTCAAGTAGTTAGACATAATGGGGTCAAGTCAGATTCTCTTTTTGGGCAGTTTTCCCTTTAATTGTCTACCAGGTATACATTTTCACCTGGTTCTGAATCAGCCGCAAGGTAGACAATGAAAGTGAATGGCAATTTTCTCTCCTAAAGAACAAGTGAGTTTTCTCACCAGGCTCTTGACCACACACAGCCAAGGGATGCGAGTGGTGCACGCTGCCGAAATGTGCAACTGGGATTTCATACAGCCTCTTCAGTCTTACATTAAAATGCGCAATCGAAGAAGCTGAGAGGCCACGCATGGTCCATTGGACCAAGGAGAGGTGAGTTTACTGGGCGATCAGTGGGGTTTCACACATCTGGGCCTCCCAAACCAGGGAGTCCCAGGGGGAGCAGACAAAAACCCAGGATAGTGAAAATCCCGGCTTTTGATCCACTTTAACTGCAGGTTAGATCTTATTCTGTGCTTGTAAATCAGTATGATATCAATGGAATGAGAATCATTTGAGAAAGGAAATCCAATGTCTATGTAAAGCATAATTACGTTGGATATATACAGGTCCTTCTCAAAAAATTAGCATATAGTGCTAAAGTTCATTATTTTCCATAATGAAATGATAAAAATTAAACTTTCATATATTTGAGATTCATTGCACACCAACTGAAAATTTTCAGGTCTTTTTTTGTTTTAATACTGATGGTTTTGCCATACAGCTCATGAAAACCCCAAAATCCTATCTCAAAAAATTAGCATATCATGAAAAGGTTCTCTAAACAAGCTATTAACCTAATCATCTGAATCAACTAATTAACTCTAAACACCTGCAAAAGATTCCTGAGGCTTTTAAAAAAGCCCAGCCTGGTTCATTACTCCAAACCGCCATCATGGGTAAGACTGCCGACCTGACTGCTGTCCAGAAGGCCATCATTGACACCCTCAAGCAAGAGGGTAAGACCCAGAAAGAAATTTCTGAACAAATAGGCTGTTCCCAGAGTGCTGTATCAAGGCACCTCAATGGGAAGTCTGTGGGAAGGAAAAAATGTGGCAGAAAATGCTGCACAACGAGAAGAGGTGACCGGACCCTGAGGAAGATTGTGGAGAAGGACCGATTCCAGACCTTGGGGGACCTGCGGAAGCAGTGGACTGAGTCTGGAGTAGAAACATCCAGAGCCACCGTGCACAGGCGTGTGCAGGAAATGGGCTACAGGTGCCGCATTCCCCAGGTCAAGCCACTTTTGAACCAGAAACAGCAGCAGAAGCGCCTGACCTGGGCTACAGAGAAGCAGCACTGGACTGTTGCTCAGTGGTCCCAAGTACTTTTTTCTGATGAAAGCAAATTTTGCATGTCATTCGGAAATCAAGGTGTCAGAGTCTGGAGGAAGACTGGGGAGAAGGAAATGCCAAAATGCCTGAAGTCCAGTGTCAAGTACCCTATGTCAGTGATGGTCGACTGTGTTTTATAAAGGGCAGGGTCAATGCAGCCAGCTATCAGGAGATTTTGGAGCACTTCATGCTTCCATCGGCTGAAAAGCTTTATGGAGATGAAGTTTGCATTTTTCAGCACGACCTGGCACCTGCTCACAGTGCCAAAACCACTGGTAAATGGTTTACTGACCATGGTATTACTGTGCTCAATTGGCCTGCCAACTCTCCTGACCTGAACCCCATAGAGAATCTGTGGAATATTGTGAAGAGAAAGTTGAGAGACGCAAGACCCAACACTCTGGATGAGCTTAAGGCCGCTATCGAAGCATCATGGGCCTCCATAACACCTCAGCAGTGCCACAGGCTGATTGCCTCCATGCCACGCCGCATTGAAGCAGTCATTTCTGCAAAAGGATTCCCGACCAAGTATTGAGTGCATAACTGAACATAATTATTTGAAGGTTGACTTTTTTTTTTTATTAAAAACACTTTTCTTTTATTGGTCGGATGAAATATGCTAATTTTTTGAGATAGGATTTGGGGGTTTTCATGAGCTGTATGGCAAAATCATCAATATTAAAACAAAAAAAGACCTGAAAAATTTCAGTTGGTGTGCAATGAATCTCAAATATATGAAAGTTTTATTTATATCATTTCATTATGGAAAATAATGAACTTTAGCACTATAAGCTAATTTTTTGAGAAGGACCTGTAGGAGAGTGTTGGAATAATGATATGCTGATTACGACTCTCAGTCTGGTGAGTTACCTTGCAGACTGGTGTTGGTGGTGGTGATTTTAAATCACTAGCATTGTTTTGTGAACATTGGCACATATGTTGGGACTTTGTATTTATAAAGCACATTTAGTTGTTTTTAGACATCTTTAATTGGTCGCACAAAATAGACGTTTTGAAATGACTGATTTCTCCATGCTGTATATGTGTTTGATAGTGAGTATTGCCTTTTATCAGAATTTAGTCCAGGGATGCACAACTTGCAACCCGCACTGCCATCAGTTCTTGCCCGGGACCTCTGCCTATCTCTGCCCCACTTTCCGCTTCCCACCTCTGTCTGCCTCACCTCTATTCGTCTCACCTTTTCCTGCCTCACCACTGCCCACTTCTACCCTCCATAGCTCTTCCTGTCGTACCTCTGCCCATGATTGCTCACATCAACTTTTCCCTAACCTTTGGCCACTTCTTTCCACCTCACCTTTTCCTGCATCAACGTAGCTCTTCTTACCACTTAGAAACATAGAAGGTTGACTGCAGAAGTAGACCATACTTCTAGTCTGCCCTTATGTGTATACGGTATGTTCTCTTTATCTTAGGATAGATGTGTGCTTATCCCAGGCATGTTTAAATTCAGTGACTGTTGATTTTTCAACTACCTCTGCTGGAACTTTGTTCCAAGCATCTACTACTCTTTCTGTAAAATAATATTTTCTAACATTGCTCCTGATCTTCCCCCGACTAGCTTCAGGTTGTGCCCCCTTGTGTTAGCATAAAGTTTCTTCCTAAAAACACTACCTTATTCAATCCTTTCACATATTTAAAAGTCTCAATCATGTCCCCTCTCTCCCTTCTTTCTAGGCTGTACAGATCCAGATCAAGTTTAAGTCTCTCCTGACTTTAAAGTTTAAGTCCTTCCACCATTTTTGTTGCCTGCCTTTGGACACGTTCTATTTGAATAATGTCTTTTTGCAGGTAAGGTCTCCAGAACTGCACACAGTATTCTAGCTGTGGCCTCACCAGGGCTCTATACAGCGGCATCACAACCTCCCTCTTCCTCCTACTGGTGATGCCTCGAGCTATGCAGCCGAGCATCCTGCTTGCTTTTCCCACTGCCTGGCTACACTGTCCACTCATCTTGCAGCTATCAGTAATCAGTATCCCTAAATCTCTCTCCTCCGAGGTCCTGGCTAACACAGTACTGCCCATACGATACTCAGAGCAGGGATTCTTTCTACCCAAGTGCAGGATCTTACATTTAGAGACATTAAACTCCAGTTTACACAGTTCTGACCATCTATCCAGTAAAGCTAAATCATTTTCTATGTTGCAGACACATCCATGAGTGTCCACCCTATTACTAACCTTTGTATCATCAGCAAACAGGAAAACATTTCCTACCAAGCCTTCTCTTATGTCACTTACAAACATATTAAAAAGAATAGGGACCAGGACAGAAACTTTAACAACAACTCTTTAACAACGCCATTAACAACAACACTTGTAGCCTTACCTCAGCCAACCTAACCTCTTCCCACTTCTTTTCATAGAAACATAGAAGGTTGATGGCAGAAGGAGACCATATGGTCCATCTAGTCTGCCCTTATGTGTATACTGTATGTACTCTTTATCTTAGGATAGAGGTGTGTTTATCCCAGGCATTCACTTACAGAGGTGTGTTATCCCATAAATTCACTTACTGTCAAATTATTAACTAAAACTGGATCCCAAGATCAGTTCCCTCAGCATCTATGCACCCCCCTGCCACCTCATGCAGAGTGACCATGCTGAGCCAGAGCAGTTGCAGCCCCTCTGTCAAACTGAGAAGACAGTGAAACAACCACTGCGCTGTAGGTCTAGCCCTTGTCCATCAATTTTCTTGTAAATAGTGGACGAGAACTCAAGGACTCTCCAAAAGCCAGCATGCCTTGGGAGGCAATGACGGAAAGCAATAAGACCATCAGATATTCGCCGGCCTCTGCAAGGAGCTGTGGGGGATATTCATTGTTTTTTTTTTTTACTTTTGCCTGGACTGTCTCTTTAATGCAGGGTGTGGTGACAGCAATTGGGGAGTCTGTGGACCCAACCTTTCCCATTTTTCTCTTGGAGACATCCTGACACAACTCTGTACTGTACTTTTACCATCTTCACTTGTGTGTCATACACACATCCGATTAGCTCCAGCAAACTGTACTGGAGGTGCTATCTTGTTCCCAGTATTTGGGTTGGGCAGAAGATTCCATAAAAGACAATTACCGGTCAGCATAATAGATTTTTGGTGTTCCACATGTATGCCCTAAAAAGCAAATGCTAATCAGCATACTTAATTTAGCTGTGTGAGCTTCCCTGAGGGACCGTGCTGAATAGTTGTTTATTTGTGCCTCTTATTTTTAGCATTTTCTCCTGCAGTGCTGCTTTAATATTAGGCACATGCATATTTTATAGCAGCAAGCGGCGGTTGCATTTATTATTGGTTATTTTCATAGGTGAACAGGCCACCGCCAGTCTGAGTGCTTAATACGTCTGTGAAAATGCATCGCTTTTGCCTTAATATTTAAGTGACTGGCAGCATCTGCACTGACTCCATATCCAGAATACATAAGCAAAGATGACAAAATGAAAAAGAGGGGCTGCTGATGCTTTCCCGGTGCCAAGCCCAGTCCTGCAGACCTGAGCAGTGCACTATATTAAACAAATTCCTATTTAAAGCAGAACAAAACCCAATGTGGCTGGCCACAATTCCAGGGCTGGTCTTCCCCTGCGGAATCCCAAATCAGGATGCCCCCAGCATGACCAATGGTTACTTCAGCAGATTTAGAGTTTTGAGTGTCATCGCACTTCAGTGCTGTCCTATGTGACTGTGTCCCGCTTCCAGATAGTACTGTGCTTTCCTTGGGTGCTGCTATTGAAAAGTCAGAAGTGTGCCATTGTCAGTTAATCCTTAGATTTACTGACTGGGTGTCCTCTCATCATTGCTGAATGGGGACATCTGGATTTTGGATACCTACCTACACATCCCCCTGCTGGGAAGCCTGAGCCCAGGCAGTCCATTTTCACAGTTTCCAGAATCAATTGCCAATTCCCTTCTCCACATGACCACCAGCAGCCTATTGTGTTCACCTGGAGGCCACTGATATTTCCTAGCAGATAATGCACAGTAGGGAATTCCACCATCAACCTAAAAATAAGCCCGCCATGCCTGGTACAAACCTCATGCATTGAAATAGACCATCCTGTCCTTAAATACGTATCATAAGATTCAAAGGTTCTTTTTTTATCACCCTGAGCACCATACAATCGTGTCACAGGTAGCCACAAGTTCTAACCCTGGAAAGCTTATTGGCTGATGTTTCCTTGTTATAACTGTCCAGCACCAAGTGACAAAAGCAAAGAAAAGACAATTCTGTGAGTTCTAACCTGTAGAATTGCTTTTACTATGCATGGCATGGCCTGCTTAACAAAGTCATAACATCTGGGATTCTGCCACAAAGTGGCGCAGTGGCACTGCAGAAGAGTTGTGGCTCCGCCCGGTACCATATAAAAACGGAATCACCATAGACTTATCCAGTAGTTGACAAGCAGTGATACAAGAACCGGGAACAAATAAAGATAACAACCGCAACTAAATTGGAACAATCACCATAAAGAGGCAACCAAGAACAACATAACAAGGGTGGGGTGAAGCAGGCCGTGCCATGCATAGTAAAGGCAATTTTTCAGGCGAGTACTCACAGAATTGTCTTTTTCCTAGTGCATGGCTTGGCCTGCTTCACAAAGTCATAACATCTGAGACATCACAAGCACGAGTAGAATGAGCAGTAACCCTAAAAGGGGGAACCTTCCCCTTAGCAGAATAGGCCTGCTACACCGCCTGACATATCTACTTGCTGATAGTGGATTTAGCCAGAGGCAGACCCTTCCTAGGTCCAGCAGGAAGAACAAAAAGAGCGTCAGATTTCCTGAAAGACTCAGTAGCAACCAAATAAAACTTCAGGGCCCTGACAACATCCAGAGAATGAAGCGTCCGCTCCTTGGAATTAGCAGGAATAGGACACAGAGAAGGCAAAACAATGTCCTGATTGAGATGAAAAGCAGACACAACCTTAGGCAAGAAATCCGGCTTAAGCCGAAACACCACCTTATCCTGATGCTGCTCAAAATAAGGAGGTTTGATGGAAAGAGCAGCCGGCTCAGAGACTCGCCTAATCGATGTAATGGCCACCAGGAAGGCCACCTTAGGAGTCATAATGGGCAAGGCAGCCCCACTGATAGGCTCAAAAGGAGGACCCTGCAGAGCAGACAACACCAAATTTAGATCCCAAACCGGTAGCATAGGTTTACGTGGTAGACGCACATTAGTAACTCCCTGAAAGAAAGTCTTGACCAACCGGTGATTGGCAAAAGACCTTTGGAAGAAAATTGCCAGGGCTGACACCTGTCCCTTGAGGGTACTGGTTGAAGGCCCGAATCCAGGCCATGTTGCAAAAAATCCAGAATCCTGGGAATAGAAAACACCCTACAAGGCAGAGACCTAGACTCACACCAGGCAATGTAAGCATGCCAAATCCTATAGTAGATAAAGGACGAGGACTTCTTCCTAGCCCTAATCATGGTATCAACAACAGAGGCTGGCAAACCCTTATCCATCAAGATGGAGGTTTCAGCAGCCAAGCCGTTAAAGCCAGCGTTTGTAAATTGGGATGGCACAGCCGTCCCTGAGTGAGCAGATCTGGATCCTTGGGCAGGACATACTGATCCACTGCCCACTGCACGACGTCTGCGAACCACACCTGTGACAGGGAGACAAACCTGGGAAGCTTGTGATTGTGGCGGGATGCAAACAGGTCCCCATCCGGAAGACCCCACCGGTGACACAGGGAGTGAAATACCTTGTTGCTGAGAGACCATTCCCCCAACCGAGACATCCCCCTGCTCAGGGAGTCTGCCTCCAGGTTCTCCACCCCCGAAATGTAACCTGCCGAGATGCAAGGCACATCCTTGAGGGCTCGCTTTCTCCGAGTCCCTCTCTGATGATTGACGTAGGCAACTGCCGTCTGGTTGTTCGAGCGGATCTAAACAGCCCGACCCCGAGGGTGTGAGGTCAGCTGAGCAAGAACCAACCTGATCGCCCTCAGTTCCAGAACATGATGGGAGCATGGGCTCCTGGGGGCCCCATTGACCCTGGAACTGCAGAGACTTCCAAAAGCCCCCCAACCTGTCAGACTGGCATCTGTGGTGACAGTCTCCCAACGCTGGGGCAGAAAAGTCCTGCCCAGTAGAAGGTTCCTTGAGTCTAACCACCACAAGAGGGACTGTCTGTCCAGGGGGGACAGAGCAAACTCCTGATCCAGGGACACAGGGTCCCGATTCCAAATAGACAGAAGGTGCAACTGAAGAGGCCTCATGTGAAACTGAGCAAAGGGTACCGCCACGAAGCAGGACACCCACTAACTGCATCCCCTGCCGGATGGAGGGATGAGGACACAAGAGCAGAGCTCGAGCCTGCTTCTGAAGGCCCTCCACTTTCAGCTGGGGCAGGAAAACCTTGACCTGAGAGGTATCCAGAGTCATGCCCAGAAAGGACCTCACCAATGACGGAGACAGTGAAGACTTGGGATAGTTGATTACCCAGCAGAAGGACTCAAGAGTGGAGGTCACCACCTGAGTATCTCTCTAGGCCTGCCGAAGAGACTGAGCCGCAATCAAAATGTCGTCCAGGTAAGGAAGGATGCGAATGCCCTGATGCCGCAGCAGAGCCATCACGCCCGCCAGCACCTTGGTGAAAACCTGAGGCCCCGAGGTGATACCGAAGGGTAAGGCCAAGGTAATGCTGATCCTCTAGAGCAAACCTGAGAAATCTCTGATGACCCATGCGTCTCCATGCGAGTGCTTGAACCTGACAAACCTGTTGAGACCCTTCAAGTCCAGGATTGGCCTCAGGGACCTGTCCTTTTTGGGGACCGTGAACAAATTGGAGTAGAAATCCTGCGCACGTTCCTGGGAAGCCACCGGGCAAATGACTCCTGTGTCCAGCAGACGTTGAACCGCAAGGCGCAACCCCTGAGCTGACAGAGGGTTGTGAGGCATCTGGGATCTGAGGAATCTGGGGGGCAGCCAGGCTGCAAACTCTATCTTGTAAACGGAGGACACCACCTCCTGAATCCACCGGTCTGAGACGCGGAGCCTCCAGATGTGAGCAAAGAGCCGAAGCCGCCCCCCCCACCCGGATGGGTGAAGGCGCCTCCTCATGCCTGAGGGGGCTTGGAAAAAGGTTTGGACTTGGGGTCCCATGAGAGACCGGGACGACCACGGGATCTGCCACGGCCCCAAGACCCCCTGTGGACACCTGAAAAGAGGGACCCTCAACCTCCTCTGGGGGTACGAAAGGAGGAGACTGAAGCAGATGGCCCCTGAAAAGGCCGAGGCTGCCTCCTACGCTGAGGCAGCCTACCATCCTTGGCTAAAACATCCAGGCGCTCACCAAAGAGCCGCAGCCCCACAAAGGGGAGTCCAGTGAGAGCCTTCTTAGCACTTGACCCCAGTGCTCCGCTACCTTCACCCGATCCGACAGCCGAGGCTGGGAGGCACAGAGGGTCCAGAAATGGGTGGAAATAGATATGCAGGGCCGCAGGCATGGTTGCCCCGCACACCTGCGCATAGAGAGAGAAACATCTTCTATCTTCGCAGTAAGCACTGCAGAGAACAACTGGATAAGTCTATGGTGATTCCGTTTTTATATGGTACCGGGCTGAGCCACAACTCTTCTGCAGTGCCACTGCGCCACCTTGTGGCGAAATCCCAGATGTTATGAGTTTGTGAAGCAGGCCGTGCCATGCACTAGGAAAATCCATGTGACTGGTAAGGATGTTGTGACTGGTGAGCCCCATTTTAAGCATGAGGACAGGACTAGCTGGGGAGTAATTTGACAAAGATAAAGACCCACTTTAAAGGAGTCTGTTAATAATAGACATTCATTAGCTTATGGGCAAAGAATAACTGGATTACCCAGTACTTCTAGTGCTCAGAACCACTGAGATGTTAGGTTCAGGGATGGATTTTCTATTACAAAGGGCTATTAGTCCCCCACTAGTGAATATCCGGTTCAGACCTTTGGCCCTTATCAGCACAAGGCATGGAGTTCGTGGCAGTATAGATGTTGGGCTCCCTAAGATGGTTTGCTACCCCTATCTGGTTACGGACATTTCCATAATGCTTCTCCTTACTTCTGCTCAGTTATAAAATGAATATAAATAATGTGATACCTTTAAATAAATCAAGCATAAAAACCTATTCCCAATATTCCCTGCAGTGTCATATGTTAGTAGCATAACCCAATCGTTACCCAAGTCTACCCAACAGCACCCCAGGTTGAAAATGTCAATAGAAATATGGGAGAGCAGCATTGGATAAAACAGAAGCCAACATTTTCTTATAGGAAAACACCAGAGTCGACAGCTCAAGATTTTTAAGTTGCTTTAAAAATAGGATTGTAGCTCTAAGCTATTTATATGTTATCTGACAATACAGCCTCTAAATCACCATTTCCTTTAAACAGGCTTGGCTATCTCTGTTTCAATCCAAACACCGCAGGCTATGTTTAATCCCATCCTTCCCTGGCCATATGATGTGAGAACCTGTGCTGGCTCAGCCGCCTCTCCATGTTGTGCCTGCTGATTGATGCCATGCTAAGCTGCTTCCTGACCCTGATCTAGCTTTGTATTAGACAGTTGCTGCTATAAGTCACAGGCACAAGCGCTGGGCCCAGCTTCTCCTCCAATAAAGGCTGCTCCTTGGACTTGCTCATAGTCCATTAAAATGCTTTTTTTTGTTCCAGCCTGGGCTGATGCGGGCGGAATACCAATAAGGAAGGGAACGCAACAAAGGGGATGGCTTTCTGTTTTTCCTCCTAATAGCGAAGTGCTGCTACAATTCACTTCTGACAATCTTGCTCTGAGCTGCTGTGAATGAGTCAATATTTGTTATTGTTCTTTGAACAGGCGACTAAGGGATGCCATGACACTCGCACAAAGCACCTCCACATTCCTCACTAGTATGCTGTGACATAGCTGATACAAATGCAAAACATGAGAACACTCCAAGTGCCTCAATCACACAAGCAGCCATTCACGCTGCCTACAAATACATAGACTGTACCGGAGCCGCTGCACTCAGCTAAATGGGCGTCATGAACTGAATCAAGATGGCTTTTCAGATTACTGCCTTTCTTCTCAGATTTATGTAAAGCGATCCTGGCAACTAGAAAAGTCACCATTAGCCAGCCCTTCTCAAATCTGGATTCAGTTATTTGCTACTGAATTAACTCCTCACGTCTGCAGTGGAACTGCTGGAGAAAATTCCACCAGTCTTTGACTCTGATCCCGTTTTTGACATCAGTCATGTGACCTGAAGAAGTATCAAATGAGAATTTCCTGTAATCCAAGTGGCCAACAACTGATCATGTTAGTTCTCTCTAGCAATGAGTGAGTTAAATGGGCATGTGTGAGGAAAGAGGAAAAGAAATGTAGAGTGCAGGTATTCACAGGGTCAACCCTTGTGTGATTACTTAAACCAGACCACAAAATGGGGGTTGTACCTAGCACAGGGGATCCTGATTGCTAGTGCATCCCTGGGCAATAACCCCTGTCAAACCAAGAAATCTTACTTTTCTCTTCACCTCCCTCAGCAACCAATTGCCACCTCCATCGGCAAATGGCCGCCGCAGCCACGCGGTTGCTGGGGACCGGATAGCCACAAGAAGCCTGTAGACCACAGGACTAATCACAATGCTCGATTTTGCAGCGGGACTGATGAAAAAAGTTAATTTATAACAAGGGTTAATACCTCAATACACAATTAAAGTCATTGTCCAAGCGGGTTAAATTTGACCATGTAGGTCCTGTTCCTGTGTTTGCGTTTGCTTTCAGCCTTAGGATCACCAGTTTCTGGGCTCCATTTGGCAACCCCCACTCTCCCTGTCTAGATGTCGGCCATCAATTAAGGTTAAGGAAAACAGACTGCCACTCTATTCAGAATGTATACCTCTGTTCCTCCCCCTCCTGGTTGCTAACCAATCACTCCTTTATCCTTCTTTTCAATCCTCTGAGCTCTCCCCCTCCCTCTCTGCACTCTGAAAGAAAGATTTATGCTAATAAAAGCAGTACACTCTAAGAGAGGACACTCCCACCACCTAAGAAGTGTAGAAATCAATACAAATCATAAATCGTTTTACTCCGAATTGCAAACTTTGTTAAAAAAAAACTGTGAGCATAAGGACATGTAGGGCTACTTGGGTACTAGGTTAACAGCAGTGCCTGGACAATGACTTTTAAGGGCACCAAACATTTTTATTGACCACCAAAATTCGTTTTGCAATGATAAAAGTTTGTGTAAGCTTATGTTACACGAAATGGGTTTGTTCTTTAGGTCAATCAGTCCTTATGTGCAACCATATGTTTTTCCTGTTTTTGTAACAAAAGTTCCTTGAAAATACCATATATATATTTTTAATCCCTTGCATCTGATTGGGTTTTGAGATAAAAATAAGTTATCAGAGTGAGAGGCTTTTAAGTTTTCCACACCCCTCACATGAAGAATTTATTAATGCGGACCTTCACTCTGAATAAGAGTCTATCTTATATGTTTCCCACACCCTGTACATACAGATTGTCCACATTAAAAATCATCCTACCTGCATATACTGCATGTTATGAGCCTTTAAACATCAGGGGCAGAGCTTATGGAAGCCGCCATCTTATCAGGCAGCCTGCAAACAGGAAGTGCCTCCTGACTGTGCTGCTCTGCATTCTGGGACTGCTTACCTTTACCTGACCCCAGCTCTGCTCTGTCTGAGCAAAGCACAGCTATAACCCGCCCCCCTGTACCTTATCCCACTCTCCTCTCCTCAGTAAGTGTGATGCTTCTGAGTCAAGATGGCGGCGCCCGTATCCTAAATTCCTGAACAGAGTTGCAGCCCAGTGGGGGAAAGAATAATAAGTTAGTGACTAAAAACGTAAAATATATTAATTTTAGATGCTGGGGAACCGTTTTTTAAGAGTTTGGGCTTTTCATTAAATCACGTTGAAGGTCCGGTTTAAATATGGAGGATCACTTTAATCAACCCAATGCACACACCCAAGTGAGATGATGATGTGGCTCTTCTCAAAGAAATCATTTGAGAGAGGCTGTCACTTGCTGGTAATGCGGCTATAGAGCTGACAGCATGCTAGCAGAGCCAAGGACTTTTCATTAAACACTTGCTACATTTATTGCAAGCAGAAAGTCACTTTTGAAAGAAGCAGCGGCCTTGTGTTCCTACTAAGATATGAGCAAAGGCTAAATGTGATATGTAAATGAGAGGAAGAAGTCAATGACTGGTGGACTGGCATCTCCGCTCCACTGACGTGTGAAATGGAAGAATGCGACGCATGAAAGGCTGGGGCAGGTAAATGAAAATTGTACACAAATGTCACAGTGCATAGATCAAACATATCAGTAATAGTACAAAAATTGTATTCCTCGCAGGCCTCACACTGCCTGCATCGCAAATAAATATTCTGCACTCGCTGCTCATATTACTGCAGACTTGTTCCTGGTGTGTTTCAGCACACAAAATTTTATGAGAGCATCAAGCTGCTGCCGCTTGCACAGACTCAATGCGGTGATTTAAGAGAAACACAAACAGTAGACTCAAGAAGAAGGGTGAAGAAGGGGAGCAAAGAGCATTACAATAAAAAAATAAACGGCAGTGATATATAGCGGCAATACCATGCAAGGGCAACAAGGGTTGAACTACAATTTCATTTAGGATTCAAAATGGAGATGATGTCTGCATAGATAAGTGAGTCTGGGTGTCATTAGAAAAATAGGCAGGCAGGCATGCAATATACCCACCTAGCATGGTTTAGCTTTAGGGAATAGCTGAGTGTTGTAGGCAGATATTGGGAGAAATTCTATTTTCCTTTACAGTATGCAAGATGCAAATACTTTTGGATTTAAAACTTTCCCTGCCATCTAACATGGGTCTCTCTCAAACATAGTTTATGACTAAGAAATTGGGCTTAAATGACCGGTGAGAGCAGACAAGATGCTGCAGCGGATACACCCTGTAAAGTCACGGACCATCAAGGTGAGGCTACAAGAAAACAAGTCATATAAAAATGGATTAGCACACTCTGTCAGTCCAGTCTGCTGCTGCATTTGTGTCAGCATAATATCATGTGCTCAAGTCCATAAGGGTCATACTAAATATTTGGTGAAGCAACCTGCATCCCGGTGAGATTTTTAGCGATAACACACAAAAAGTCCAATAAAAAGTCTTTGTCCTACATTTTTCCCCAAAAATCCTCTGTACTTGTGATGGCACATGTTTACAGTTTAGGTGCATTATTTTACCAGTGATGTAAGGATAGATTTCTAAAGTTTGAAAATAACAGCACCCTAAAGGCTATGCTAAAGATTTCACCATTCTTTTCTGCATAGCCCATGGAGTTCTGTTGTTTCCAAACAAATGTCCTTACCTCATTGGAAAAATAATGTACCTAACCCGGAAAAATCCCCATCCCCCAAAATTCCAAGTATACAGCACGTCCTGTTTCACTTATTCCTTACGTCTGGGACATCCAAAAGCAGTGTCCGTAAGGTAGGGAGGGATCCCCAAAAAGCAACGGCGGCCAGTTCACACCACTGCCGCCTGAAGAACCTTGCGGCCAAAAGCAGCATCGGCTGAGGCCTTAACATCAACCTTGGAAAACTTGGAAAAAGTATAAACAGAAGACCAAGTTGTGGCCTTACAAACTTGTTCAACAGAAGCTTGGTGCTGAAAAGCCCAAGACGCACCAATAGCACGAGTGGAATGAGCAGTAAGACGGAAGGGAGGCTCCTTCCCCTTAGCAGAATAGGCTTGCACCACCGCCAGACGGATCCACTTGCTGATAGTGGATTTAGCCGGAGACAAGCCCTTCCTATGTCCCGAAGGGAGAACAAAAAGAGCATCAGTCTTCCTGAAGGATTCATTAGCAACCAAATATAACTTCAAAGCCCTGACCACATACAAGGAATGCAAAGTCCGCTCCTTAGGATTATTAGGATTAGGGTACAAAGAAGCCAAAACAATGTCCTGGTTGAGATGAAAGGCAGACACAACCTTAGGCAAGAAATCTGGCTTAAACTGAAACACCACCTTATCCTGGTGTCGCTCAAAATAAGGAGGTTTGATGGAAAGTGCCGCTAACTCAGAAACATGCCAGACAGAAGTGATAGCCACCAAAAAGGCTACCTTAAGAGTCAGAATGGACAAGGGGCCCCCCGTAAAGGCTCAAAGGGAGGACCCTGCAGAGCAGATAATACCAGATTCAGATCCCAAACTGGTAACATAGGCTTACGTGGCGGACGCACGTGAGTACCCCCCGGAAAAAGGTCTTAACCAACCGGTGATTGGCAAAGGATCTCTGGAAAAAAATTGCCAGAGCTGAAACATGACCTTTGAGGGTACTAAGTTGAAGGCCCAAATCCAAACCACGTTGCAAGAATTCCAGAATCCTGGTAATAGAAAACACCATACAGGGAAGAAACTTGGACTCACACAAGGCAATGTAAGCATGACAGATTCTGTAGTAGATAAAGGACGAGGACTTCTTCCTAGCCTGAATCATAGTAGCCACCACAGAAGCCGGCAAACCCTTATCCATCAAGATGGAGGTTTCAGCAGCCAAGCCGTCAAAGCCATCGTTTGTAAATTGGGATGGCACAGCCGTCCCTGAGTGAGCAGGTCTGGATCCTTGGGCAGGACGTATTGATCTACTGCCAACTGCACGATGTCTGCGAACCACACCCTTCTTGGCAAACAGGGGGCCACCAGAATGGTTGGCACCCCTTCCTGGGCTATCTTGCGCAGCACCCTGCCCAGCAGAGGAAACGGAGGGAACACATAGAGAAGCCGAAACCCCATCCAAGGCATCGCTAGCGCATCCGTGGCGAGAGCCAGAGGGTCCTGTGACAGAGAGACAAAGAATTGAAGCTTGTGATTGTGACGGGACGCAAACAGGTCCACATCCGGCAGACCCCAGCAGTGGCACAGGAAGCGAAATACCCTGTTGCTGAGGGACCATTCCCCCAGCCGAGACATCCCCCTGCTCAAGGAGTCTGCCTCCAGGTTTTCCACTCCCGGGATGTAAACTCCCGAGATGCAGGGGACATTGTCTTCCGCCCAGGACAGTATCAGGGACACTTCCTTGAGGGCTCGCTTGCTCTGAGTCCCTCCCTGACGATTGATGTAGGCAACCGCCGTCTGGTTGTCCGAGCGGATCTGAACAGCCCGACCCCGAAGGTGTGGGGTCAACTGGGAGAGAACCAACCTTATCGCCCGCAGTTCTAGAATGTTGATGGGAGTATGGGCCTCCTGGGGGCCCCACCGACCCTGGAATTTCAGAGACTTCCAAAAGTTCCCCCAACCTGACAGACTGGCATCAGTGGTGACAGTCTCCCAACACGGGGGCAGAAAGGTCCTGCCCACTAGAAGGTTCCTTGAGTCCAGCCACCACGAGAGGGACTGTCTGGCCAGAGGAGACAGATTAAATTCCCGATCCAGGGACACAGGGTCCCGATCCCACACTGACAAGAGGTGCAACTGAAGAGGTCTCATGTGAAACTGAGCAAAGGGGAACGCCTAGAAGCATGACACCATCAGGCCCACTAACTGCATCCCCTGCCCAAATGGAGGGATGAGGGCAAGAAAGTAGAAACCACCTCTCCACCTTCTGCTGAGGCAGGAATACCTTGACCTGAGATGTATCCAGAGTCATGCCCAGAAAGGACCTCACCAAGAACGGAGACAGTGAAGACTTGGGACGGTTGATCACCCAGCCGAAGGACTCGAGTGTGGAAACCACCACCCGGGTATCTAGCTCGGCTTGATGGAAGGACTGAGACACAAGCAGAATATCGTCCAGATAAGGGAGGATGCGTATGCCCTGAGACCTGAACAGAGCCATCACACCCGCCAGCACCTTGGTGAACACCCGAGGAGCCGAGGTGATACCGAACGGTAAGGCCACAAATTGGTAGTGCTGATCCTCCAGAGCGAACCTGAGAAATCTCTAATGACCTGGAAAGATTGGAACATGAAGGTAAGCATCTTTGATGTCCACTGAAGTCATGAAGTCGCCCGGGCGCAGGGTACTGACCGCCGAGCGCAGAGTCTCAATGCGAAAATGCTTGAACCTGACAAACTTGTTGAGGCGTTTCAAATCCAGGATGGGTCTCAAGGATCCATCTTTTTTGGGGACCGTGAACAGATTGAAGTAGAACCCTCGACCCCTTTCCTGGGAGGCACCGGGCAGATGACTGCTGATTCCAGCAGACATTGAACCGCAAGGCGCAAACCCTGAACTGACAGAGGGTTCTCAGACATCCGGGATCTGATGAATCTTGGGGGGGCCAGGCCGCAAAATCTATCTTGTACCCGGAGGACACCACCTCCTGAATCCACCGGTCTGAGACCCGCAGCATCCAGACGTGAGCAAAGAGCCGAAGCTGTCCCCCCACCCGGATGGGTGAGGGCACCTTCTTATGCCTGAGGGGGCTTAGGGGAAGGTTTGGACTTGGGACTCCATGAAAGACCGGGACCATGGCCTCTACACCGGCCCCAAGAGTCTCTATGTGTCCCCGCAAAAGGTGTACCCCGGCCAGCCCTGGGAGCATGGAAGGAGGGGAGAGAAGGACCGCCCCCCCCGAAAAGGCCGCGGCTGCCTCCTTCGTTGAGGCAGCCTACCATCCCTGGCAAACAGATCCCGACGCTCACCGAAGAGACGCAGCCCCGTAAAAGGGAAGCCAGTGAAAGCCTTCTTAGCAGCATTATCAGCCGCCCACTGACGCAGCCAAACGGAGCAGCGTATAGCCACCAAAAGGGCAGAAGTCCTACCACACATCCTGACCGCATCATCCATAGCAGAAAGAATAAATGCAACAAAAATCATAGCAAAGCAGGAGGGATCTGTAATCCTCCCCCCTATTGGCAGCCGTGGCATTATCCAGAAGACACTTGAGCAGCCCTTTAATAGCAACAGCCATAATGGCAGCAGCGCAAACCGGGCGCAGCGCAGTCCCCGCACAAGCAAATGCATGACAGGCTAGTTGATCCACATGCCGGTCCTCACCATCCCTCAGGGTAGAAGTATCAGGGGAATGCATGACCGAGGTATTGGACAACCGGGCAGGGGAGCATCCACTCGGGGGGACACGACCAGCACTTTACCACATCAGCAGGGAAGGGATACCTCCTCTCCCAACTCTTGGGCACCGCGGGCAATCTACTAGGACGTTCCCACTCCTTAAGCACCAAATTATTAAAGTGGTTCTGTTCAGGGAACTCCAAGCATTGTTTAACAGTATGAAAGAGCTCATCCTGCTGTCTTTTAGCTGCCACAGGAGGGGTAATACATAAAACTTCACAAATGTGAGCCAACAGCCTATCAGTGTCCTCGGGAGACCATGGATCTTCTCCAGAGGGAGACCCAGTACCACCATAAACCTCTGCTGGTTCCCAGAGGATTCTGAATCAGAGAAAAGTTCTCCCTCTTCTAGGGAGTAATGGCCAGACAAAGAGTAATGTCCCTCATCCTCCTCAGGAAAAAGGGAAACTGCGGGAGTTAGATGCCGCTTCTTACCAGAACCCTTACGGGGGGCAGGCCCAGTGATATGCCTTTCAAGGCTGGCCACCCGCAAGGCCAAGTCATAATGTGACTCCCCGCTAGCATGTCCCCCACTAGGGGTCAAATGCAGGCGTGGGGGGGTAGGTGATGTAGAAGGGGGGCGCAGAGCTAGGGAGCGTAGCAGGCAACCCAGACTGCAGCGCAAGTACCTTTTGGGCGCAGGACAAACACACCCGGACACCATCACTCACAGGGGATACCCCACACGCAGCACACAGCTGGGCTTGTCCCGAATGAACTCCAAGCACATTATCCCCGGAAGCCTCCATATGGTGATTAATACAGGCGCAAATGGCCAGTACAGGGTTAAGGTTAACAAGAGCCACCCAGGATGCCCCCCCCCAGGGATGCCCAGAAGCCCGCTAGGGAAGGTGGGAGAAGTAAGGGCAGGGCCGGGAGAAACCACAGTCACGGTTGTCCCGCCTGAAAGACACAATGAAGGACACGTAATTATCCCACAGCGCAGCAATAATAACATTCAAAACAACCCCGAAGGGGACTCACAGACTGAGGGGGCCAATTGCGACAATCGTTAGACCACAGCAGAAGCGCGTCGCAGCTCCGGAAGAGACGAGGGTCCCAGAGCGCAGAAACCACAAAATGGCGCCGGAGCGGTCCTTGAGGGATGTGCCGCGGAGGTATGACGCGGAACGTGTCATCGGCAGGTCCCGCCCCCCCAAAAAAGCACGAAATTGCGGTCACATGACACTCCAGCGCCATGACATTATAGAAAGAACCACCTCAGAAAATAGCGCCGCCCGCCGCGGAACGCCGTACAAGCAGCGCGGCGGCAAGCAGTAACAGCCCAAACACATTAAAAACACGCTAAAAGACCAAAAGACCCCCCACGGCACCCCGCCAGCCGCCCGTCCCCCCCCCCCCCCCTCCCCGAGAACCCACAGGGAGAGAGCGAGGGAGCAACAGAGCAGCGGCAAGGGCCCAACCTAGGGAAGATGAAGGAGGGGAGGAGGGGGTGGTGGTGGGCCCCTTATCAAAAGGGTCACAGCGTCCCACAAAAGGCTCACCATAAAAGCCTGTAATCGACTACCCTTGTGGTACAGGGTTTTGCGGTTTGGAGCAGCGCTCCTCAAGCACCTGACCCTGGTGCTGTCCTACCTTCACCCGAACCGTCAGCCAAGGCTGGGAGGCAGTGGGTCCAGAACGGGCGGAAATAGACCTGCAGGGCCGCAGGCTGGTAAGCCCCGCTCGCCTGCGCAGTATAGAGAGCCATCTTCTATCTTCGCAGTCCGACTGCAGAAGGAAAACTGGGAATTTGTGGGAGGTTCCTGGCTTTTTATAGGGCCGGGAGACGCCACAAGTCTTTCTGCAGTCCACAGCGCCACCTTGTGACGGATAACCCAGACGTAAGTAATAAGTGAAACAGGACGTGCTGTATACTTGGAAAAAAAGAAAGTTTAGTAAATTGCTCCCCCTCTGGTAAAAACTATTTGACAGGGCGGGCTTAACTCCATGCAGATGATCTGGATTAACAGGCAGATTCTTTGCTGCAGAAGTGCATGGGAGCGGCCATCTTGTCAAACACAAGCATGAGGAGAGAGCTGTGCCAGCAGCAGCCCACACCAAACAGAGAGATAAATGCCTCCGAAACACAGGCAGCTTGTGTATTATGTTATATAAACACACACACTGAATAATCAGCAGCTAGATGGTTTGTGTGTGTGAAGGAAAAGCTGCAACAATGTTTTTTTATTACGATTCACTGTGGAATCTGGATTTACCATTCAGGCAGTGTAAACATATGTATCTCCTGAAATGATACAATTCTTTCAGATGTGCAGCAGAGCAAAGAGTCATCACAGCTGATGGCTTTCTACTAGAAATAAAGGAGGATTGCACTGATATGTGAGGCAACTGTGACTGTGGGATTGGGTTTTTATATAAACTGGATGTATGTGGCAAGTTGGCCGATGCCATGCAGTTATGCAGCACAGGTTCTGCCTGCTATTCCATAACACCTACATGGAGTTAAGCCCCCTCAAATAGTTTCTGTCACTGATTGCCAGAGGTGCAATTTACTGAACTTTTTTAGAATTTTGGTCCGCTTTAACAAGGAAGATCAGTCAACAATTACTGGGCATCTATCTATGCACCCTCAGGGTCCTGAAACCTGAAGAACAGGTGGATCCTTGACCCATGTGACTGCGTGGCGGCCATGGAAGGATCCCGAAAGAGGAGTATCAGTGGCCCTGTTCTTTGAGTTACTGGGCACTACTGCACAGAAGGACAGTCTTTTTTAAAACAGACCTTAAGTCCACTAAATCCCACACCCAAGCATCCAGACTTAGGATGCCTAGCATAAAGCCACAGAGGAAGACCTAAAATCAGGCAAAATATCCAGTATTTATATAAATATACAGTGAGGCATATGTGTTATCAGCATATGGGGTTCATCAGGTCGATGTGAGCGACACCACCCATGCTGTATTCACACCTACCCTGTGAGCCCTATTGTTAATCGGCGATGGCAGCACAACAGTGTACCTACCAATGAGCCAGAAACTGGATAGGCTTTATGCTGATAGCATCTAAAAATTAGGATGCAAATGGGGTAGTGAATAAAATGACCTATAGGGGAATTTTGGCTTTACACTAGGTCTGCTTTAAGACCAGTCATACATGAAGCAGACTATTGCTGTCCCATTAGTTATACTGTTATACTGCCTTATAACGTTCAGATGACATTCAACTGCACCTTTAATGATTCAGTCTTATTCAAATGCATAATTAGTCTATCAGTTAGCTGCTGATGGTCATGAGGGATGAGCCGCAAAGGACTTAGAAAGTTATTTTGCCAAGATCCCTTTGATCCTGGTGGGGCACCCGAATCTTGATACTCCAGACCCCTCAATGCACAGATAAAAGTCCAGATGGATAAAAATATAGATAAAACTTCACCTTTAATTTGATGTTCATAAAATATACTACAGACAATTGTCCTGGTTTTTGTTAATCATGACAAATGCTTGTATGTAATGAAGTGTTTAGGTATCCTGTCTTCCCTCCACTCGCCAGGTCCCACCCGCCTCAAAGATGGAAATCATAGGGAGGAGCATTCGTGACCCAATAAATACCACAAAAATGTAGTAGCAAATGTGGCAAATTATATATTTAGTTTTGGCCATGTGATTGACTTTATAGGTTGTGTTATAAGAAGTGTGTTCAAATTTGCTGAATGTCTCTTTGAATTAACACTGTTTATTTTAAACACGAGTTAGAAAACAAAATGTGTGAACTCAAAATTCACTTTAAAACCACCTGAAGCAAAGGATTTAAAGTTAAAAATGAAAAAGCTTATATCAGCTCTTTTTAATGTCACATCTGAAAATCCCCAAACACTGCAGTGATTTACAACCCTGGCCATAGAATTCAACAAAACAAACTATTAGTGTTACTCACTTTACCAGCAGCCTGAGCCACTTGTGTGCAGGCTCTGGGGTCACTGCCTTCAGGCTGTGCAGCATCTCTGGAGCTTCTTCTCACTTGGGTTAGGGGCCACCCATCCTTGGGAAATAAGCATTATGTAATCACTGACCCTGCAGTCTATAAACAGTGATACCTTTGTCTCAGGGTTCCTTTAAAACCCTAGCAAATTAACAGACTTACAGTGCTTGGGTTTTTGTATCACTGATCTTATTAGACCAAGCTTTCCTGACTATGTCTCTGTCTGACCAAGTTTGAATTTGATCATTGGCCTTGTTCCTGATTACACCCCCCTTGGCTCTGTCCAACACAGCTCAAAAGCTTGTGTTTCGGTCTGGTTAAAAACTAAAGGAATGACCTTTAATGTAACCCATGCAATGCTCTTAAAGTGGCAAAGTGGGTGACACTGGGAATTTCACAGACACTGGTATCTTAGAGACTCCAAGACTGTGAGGTGCAGCTTTGCCCAACAACTGGCTTCAATGTTTAAGTCCCATCTTTTCCTGACAAGCAATAGCTGCCTTGTACAGAGGGACTGCGCCCAGACAGTGGATGACCTATCCCCTTTTGTTACCATCACTGCAGGAGTTTTGACCACCTGATCTCGAAAAAGTGGAACATTTCAAAGCACTGGACCTGGAAGAAGCAACTGTGGAGGAGAAAATGTGACTTTTTTCTTGTTCTGTGCCTGGGCAAGTCCCAGGGGTCATCCCTCACACAATTCAGTAGCAGCCTCCAAAAGATGATGGTAGCTTGTTTATATGTGAAGCTCAGGGCATTTGATTAGCGGTTGGTACCCAAAGGACGGAGATTAACTGGGGCATTATACATATATTATGCTGGGGTACCTTGGAATATCACACTAGAGTGTGGAGAATCTCCCCAACTCACTGTAAAGCTATCAGGTATATAGCAAAATGTAGAATTTCTCCTGTCAATTAGCCGTTGGCAAACCCCGGGGACACACGTCTTCTTTGTGAGCCAACAACCCCCAATCTCCGCAGCTAGCTTCACCTTTAGTCAAGCCCCCGTTTGCCAGGACGCTTTAAACGCCTTACCGGACACGGTTTCCCCCAGGACTTATTAGCTCAAAGGATATAAGCTCATGGGGTGGAGACGGATGAACTGAAGTTAAGACTGGAGGAACTCGGGTAGCCGAGGTAAATACAGCAACACAGTTCATCCAATGGTCAAACCAGGAGATCAGAGAGCTTCATGGTACCAGGGAGGTGACGGGTCCGTAGTCGGGTGATTCAGGCTGAGGCCGGCGGTCAGACTAGCTAGGTCGGCAACGGGTATCAATACACAAACTCAGAAACCGCGCACCCAGCTAAACGCTATCACTGGCAGTGATATACTGGGAGGGGGGGGGGTAAAACCTTTATAGGGCTGGACCAAACAGGATTGGACAAGGGGAATGATAGTGATTGGTGCTTTACAATGTTTGGGGTGATTGCCCAGTTTAAACATTTTAGGGCGTTTTGCCCACAGTGACCTTTGGGCACATTGACCCTTTAAATTCAATCTCTGGCGGCCGCATTGGCTGCAGCGCCACCAGAGTGCATAGTGCAGCCTTGCACGTGTGCGCGTGCAGATCTGCCGGGGAAGCGAGGAGAGGAGGAGGCGGGCACACTTGGTGCCACCTGAGCCAACGCTGCTCGAGTCGGCGTCCAGCATGGAGGCGGCTGCCGGGGAGGAGGAGTCCTGGCCAGCCACCCGAGCCCATAGCGTCGACCGGGCACGAGGTAAGCGTGCCGTGACTGCCATTACCTCCAGTCTGCTTATAAGAGCCCAGAGATTAGTAAGTTGTGAACAAAAGCCTGAATATCCCAGCAGTATCAGGCTATGCAAAATCTTCCTGCTTTTCCTCATGTTAATATTAGCAATGTACAGTGGTATTTAGCCACCCTCATTCATGCATTAGGACACAATACAGATTGTAGATCTGCATCGTTGACTCTAGACATGATCGATCGGCTTAGACGCAATTTCCACAGCGCAACACTCCGGTGATGTTATCAAACATAATTTCTCAGTGAAGATATTTTTGTTGAGCAGTTTTTCCAATTAACGTTATTGTAGTAACATCAGTGGGTCGCTTTTATGAGTCTTTATTTTCCCTAAGAGGAAACATACGCTACATATCACTTAATGAGATTTCCAATATCAGATTATGGCTGTTCTCGCTCCCTGCTCCTTACTATGGTGCACGTGGCACCGGTCAGAATTACCGGCATTTTTCTTCATTACATGCTGTCGGCCTCCCCTGGGACGTTGCGACAACAAGTGCCGCAAATTCATTCATAATGAAAGGGGTCGCTTTTATGACTGGATTCTTACATAGCTCCATTTGTCATCTAAAGGGTGAATGCTAGGATACCAAAAACGTAAGACAGGTCTCTACCTAATTATAAATAGACTTTAGAACCACATTTAGCTGTAATTAAACTGGACCAACAGCCATATAGAGTTGAAAAAATAGTCCCTAAAGCTCACTTTCCCCATCTGCCAGCTCATGAATCCACTCAAAGTTGAAATGTCACCTCACTGATTTTATCCTGGTCAGGGCCAGCCTCAGGCAGAAAGACGCCCTGTGCAAGACTGCCGGATGGTGTCCCCTCCCAGCCGGACCCGGCCTTCAGTGTGTGCGCCCCCCCGATCAGGTTCATAGTGGATCCTTGTTGTTCAGGACCCTTTAGTGCCAGGGAGGGTGTTCAGATTTAGCCCACCATACACCAGTTGCCCCCCTACCCTACCTAACCCAAGATGTTCCCTTTCTTGGCTTTTCTTCCTCCTAGAGGAGCTTCCCAACAAATTGGGGATGGGGATGCAGCAGGGGCTTAGGGTAATGGTTAGTGGATCGGGTGACCCCCCAGAGTTTTACACAGCAGGGTACCTCAAATCTCAATGCCCCAGAAGAGGTAGCCCTCCACCCCAAGCACCTTATATCTTTAAAGAGGAGCCACTCCATGCCTTGAATCTATAGTGTTAGGGTTCACCCTGCTGTGTGAAACCCCGGGATCAACTGAAACACTTAGGCCCTTATTCATCAAGCGATAGCGCCAGGTAGTGTCTGACGAGCGCCAGGTAGCGGCAGCTAACGGCGACTACCGACTCAAGTACACCCGGCGGCGGTCACAATGACGCATTTATCAAGCAAAATGAGGCTAGCGCCGGCGAGAGCGACGGCTAGCGCGGCATTCATCATGAAGCCGCCTGGACCGAACAGCGCCGCTGCAAATTCAATCACAGCGCCAGGTATGAGCTGTCGCTCCCTGGCGATGTCCAATGCATTTCAATGGAGCAATCTATAATTAATCATAATTAATTGGTATTAATTTTTTTTTTTTTTTTTTTTTTAATGTCAAAAATTCGGAGACCACTTCTGCAATGTTAGGATTTATTTTTAAGTAAAAAAAAAAATTAAAAAAAATATGTGCAGAATTGATCTAACAGGTCTGAGATTAATGTATTCATATTACAAAATGATTCTAAAAACATGTATAATGTTACATTCAAAAAATATGGTTGTTTAGGGGTTAAAAACTAGTTAATACACATCGCCGCCAGCGCTCTGGGGTTTAAACAAGGAATGGACAGCGACAGCACATTCGGAGCGTGATTTGTTGATGAATATGAAGCTAGCCGTTCGCTCTGGCCATTCGTTGTCAGGCGCTCACATACAACGCTGGACCTGTGAAACAGCGACCCCCCAGCCCGTATTCAACATTACCGCACACCGACTGAGTCGCTGTCATCAAGCTAATGCCGGCCAAGCACAGCGAATACTGGCTGGCGCTGAAAAAATCATGCTACAGTGGCTCATCTGTCGCTACCTGGCGCTATTGATGAATCGGCCTCCCCGCTTTCTGCTGATCCCACAGTGCATTCATGTGCCTCTTCCCCACTTACGTCTGTGCATATGCACACCAGCCACTCAGAAAAGCCTGGAATAGGTGCACCCTGAGGAGTGGGGTTGTTGCCAGTGGCATGCACTCTTATTCATTTAATTGCCGCTCTGAGCTCATGTAGCAAGGCAAAAGCTGAATGAAATGCACATCGGTGATTGGCTGATGGCTCGCGCATGCTAGAGGAAGTACGTTTACGGGTGATGTAGGGGAATGCACACAGTGTGGCATGCCAAGTTAGGATGCCCCAAGCATGAGGGATGAGACTGGAATAGAGAGAATACTGGGTTCTGGTCTTAATCACTGGTGGCCCCACGCAGCCTCCACCGCACCTCTTCTGCCTGCCTGACGTGCACTAGAACCTTCATATGATGGGTCAGGGCTTGTGCTCAGCTGTTAGCAACCTCTGCCAGCTCATGCGGAGGGGGGCGCCCAGCAGGCAGAGCATCAAAGTGCCTAGCCATTGCAGCAGTGCCATTTAAATAACAGCTGGAAAGTGTCTTAAAAAAAAAGACAGCGAGTCTCATTGGCATTGGTACAGAGGGCGGGGTTACCCAGCTGTCTGGACAAAGATGGGAGACCCCAGGATCAAAAAAAAAAAAATCACCCTATGCACGTAGCCGGTCCTGGTCGCAGCCATCCTGAAACACCCCAGAAAATTATTTTCCGAGCATTTCAGCTATGCTGTCTGGATTTAACCAACATAACCTACAATGCACAGGGGCAGGATACGCAGCAGCACATCCTCTTTGCAGGCTACCTGCAGCTCCATAGGATGCCATTTTGGTGGTAAAATTGACCACAGTCACGAAAATGGTAAATTGCGTTTTATGTGCAGCCGTGCACTCTTTTTTGTGGGGGTGTTGGTCACGTTTAAGGCATATCACAAGCGAAATGTTGCCATGGGCTCATATTATAACCTAATTTTTGCGTTCATTAGTTCTTGTTTGAAGCTATATGGTATAGTCACTCTTCATGGTCACATCACATTAGAACTGGCTAATAGAAACTTTAATACGGTTAATGTGAGCAGCTTTTGCAGACAACGGTTTATAGAGAGATGTGAGTCAGACCAGTGCTCCAGCATTATATGACTTGCTTATTCTAATTATTATACATATATGTGACCTAGTGGGGATTCCCTGCACAGCCCCCCTTCAGTAATCTTTATCTTACTGCTATGGAGAAAGCCTTTATGATGCATTAGAAAGCTCTTCTGGACGTGTTTTTGGTTGTGGGGCTTTCGATGGTGAACAAGTCACGAGATTAATTTAAGTCTGAAAAATTTTGTTTCAAATTGAAGTTGTGTATGAAATATAAAAGGTGATGACACATTTGGAGATTATTCCTCTTTGGTGGAGTAGAAATGGTCTTGTGTTCAGAAAATGAAGAACCAAAGTTTTTAGCTGTCAAAAATGTGCTTAGGAGAAATCCCTACATGTCCTAGTGTCCGCCAAGGTTTAGGAACTGAATTTAAATTGTACTGATGTGACCTCCATCAGGCACATGACCTGTCTTAGGGAACTTTTGCGGCCCTGGAGTCTAAAACACTCCAGGGTCACCCGAGTCCCACCCCTTGCCAATTCGGAATGACTTGCTGTGTAAAACTCCAGATCCACTTACCTGATCCCGGGGCCTTCGCCACATCTCCTCGGTCAACTGTGCTATAGCTGTGTGTGCACCCTCGCCCGGCCTTTCCGAATGGGAACCATGGGCAGGCCACAGCGAGGGATGCGGCAAGCGGCGTACTCCCTAGGTTTACAGGCACCGATGCACAGTGGGGTCCCATCGCTTCGGCTGTTCCACTGCTGCATATTAGAGGGGAGTCCAGTAATTCTTTAAAGGGTAATTCCACATTCAATGGTACATTTTCAGTTTTTCATAATCGTGTGCCAAAATGGTGTCTTCAATGTGCTAAACTTATCTGTTATTATTTTATTTTTTATTTGTTTGCATTTCTGAGGTATAAAAGAAAACAATTTTCCCTAGAAACAATGCATCTACCATAGCAATGTACATCGACTGGTGCATTAGATGTACAAATCAGACACTTCCCCACTCTAGCTTTAACCCATTCTGCTGTAATTCTGCTTATTCAGATAGGGAGGATCACAACCTTGTGTTCCAGTAGCTAAAGGGTTACCAGCAGCTTTCCCAGCTGGGGAGGTGATAACTGCTGTGCGACATAGCCAAAGCTGCTAACATGCTCACCTGTTTCAGTGGGAGGAATCTGGGATATGTAGTCAGTACTTTATAGTCAAGGCCAGAAACAAACACTCCCATCTTAGGACCACAGACACACAGGAATATAGGAAACTTGGTAACAGCATTCGGATGAGTAAATCACAGGTCTGGGGGCACAATTCTAACTCAAATGTTTATTTCACATCCCAGAAGAGGAAAACAATAAGGCAGAACACCAAAAACCTGACCAAAAGGAAGTTTTCCTTTTATATCTGTAATAATATGTCAAGAAGGCAGCAGGACTTATTTTGTGTGAAAATGTTTCAATACTCATCTGAACTTTTTATTCCAATTCAGTATGTCACATAATTAGCATGGGGCCATGCTATTTATTTGGTGAAGCAAGATGCGATTTGTGAGTAACTTACGATGTGACTGGCAAACTGCATCTCACTGAGCTTTTTATTTTTATCACACACGAAAGAAAGTGCAATATAAAAATTGTTTTAGTCCAAAAACATCAACAGTACCTGCAATGGGGCATTTTTACAGACAAGGGCCTCGATTCAATAAGAGTTAAAAAAAATTCTCATGTTATTAAAAAATTCAATTCATGAGAAAAAAGCCTGAGAATGTCACTGTTACTGAATCACCAGATAAAGAGACAATGAAAGTCAATGGCAGCTTTTACTACAGTGTAGAAAGGAGTTAACAGTTCTCTACTTTTCTTAGGGGTAAAAAAAGTACCATTGACGTTCATTCCCCTCGATTCAAAGAGCAAAAGTTAATTGATTTTGGATCGAGAATCGTAAGTTTGGGTGGGTGTTAGTCATTTTTTCCTGTTTTTTTGGCCATTTACGACTCGCACGAGCCTACGTACGAATGCGTATATGCTCTTACGATCATCGCAAGTTCGTTCCTAAATTTTAGGATCAAAACGTAAAACTTAGGATCAAATCCTAAAACTTAGGATCAAAACGTAAAACTTAGGATAATCGAATGGGTTTAGGTGTGATTCAGAGAACAGTTTTCAAACCTCTAAATACGTTTTAAAAGAAAGCCACTGCCGACACCTTTTAGCAGTCGGATTGCTGTTCTTGAACAGGTTTTTTGGCTATGTGGAGGAGTCTGCGCGTCTTGAGCTCAAATGAACTGCATGTATCAGCATGGCCGAGGCCATAAATTGTATGGCAATGCATACCTGATTCATGTATGCCTTATAAAAGCATTTTAATGTGGACCTTAATTAGTCCTTTGCATGTAAACCTTTATTTTGCAATATATTTGCGTTAATTAAAGAAACTTATGTCCTTTGGTATTTATTTTTAAATTGATGTACTAGAATAATATTTTTAGATTGCATTTATTGGTGTAGTTGTTTACCTTTGCTTTGTTTATTATTTAAGCACATCTTTGGTCAGATGCATCACACTTACTGAGGAGAGGAGAGCGGGATAAAGTGCAGGATGTGGGTTACTGCTGTATTTTGCACAGACACAGCAGAGCTGGGGGCACGGAAAGGTCAGAAATCAAAGAATGCAGAGCAACACAGTCACAAGGCCCTTTCTGTTTGCAGGCTGCCTGATAATACCTGAGCCGCCATCTTGGCTGTTTCTAGGCTCATAACATGCAGAAGTTGCTGGGTGTTTTTTTATATTTGAGAGCAATCTGTATGGAGAGGGTGTGGGTAACCACACACAAAATTTTAAGTTGTACCATTTGAAGCCAAAATATTAAAATTAAATCCACAAGTAAAAAATGCAAGTTAACTAAAAATTAAACAAAGTAAGATTTACTTATGCAAATGCATTCATTAATGGTTGGTTACTACAAATTGAATGAAATAAAGAAAAATAAAAGACCAAATATTTAGAATGCACTTTAATGAGGTAAGTTTGTAGTGCGCAGCCGCAAGATCAGAAGGTTTTACGTCCAGACAAAAAAGGAAAAAGGGCAAAACCAATGTTGCAACCTGAGAAATGAAACGGAAAATTCAGGATGGAAACTGACATAGGTCTGATTCCCGAACTGCCATACGAACGGACGTACATTTTAGGATAGAAACGTATTTGCTTATAGAATCACTCGCAAGTTCATACGAACGCACGAGCGGACGTGAAAAATAGGATGATCGGCATCCAAATCCAAGCTGTTACATGTTTCTTTGAATCGACCCTATTGTTTTCCCAGCTGGTGATTCAGAAACAGTTACATTTTCAGGCTTTTTTCTCATGAATTAAATTTCTTACTTTTTTTTCAACTCTTATTGAATCGAGGCCTAGGTACATACATTTTTCAATGAGGTAAGGAGCTTTTATTAAGAGTTTGGAAACACTATAACAGCACTCTATGTGCTATGCAGTAAAAAATAGGCAATTTATTTCTAAATGTCTAGAAATTATTCTTACCTCATTGGAAAAAATTGACATCATTAGCAAACTGTCAGCTGCCTTGACTTATTACTAAAGATATATCACGTTAAAGATTATCTAAACATGCCTGTTATCATTTTAAAGGGGACATCCCCTTTTAGGAAGAGCCCATCCTCTGGGTAATAAGAAAAAACACTTGATCCCAGGAGTCCGGTAGCTCTCATGTTAGTAATGAGTGGCTACTGTTGCTGAAGGTTGTATGATTTTAGCGACACCACAGACCAGAAACTGCACAGCAAGCACCTGACATGGAAGTGGGGGAAAGTTGTGCCCAGGTAAGGGTTTGATCATTGGTAGAGGGGGCAGGCAAGAAAGCCTGCCCCCTATTAGAGCCCTTTAATATTATGGTTTATGCTTGTCATATATTTTTCAATTTATGACAAGGCTATATTTGAAATTATACCAAAGAACCATAACAGTGGCCCAGGTGATGGCGGGCATGCAATGCACTTTGGTACAGGTCTACTTTAACTTCCCATTTTCTTCTCCCAAGCTTGCTTTTCATTTTACCTCCTAAAGAGGAATCTAGCACTTGTCATTTGAAATGCCACTTGGGAACAGATGTCATCCTCAGTCCGATAAGAAGGATGTCTCATCCCAGACAGATGCTATTTTATTTATGATTTCACCCAAAAGAAAGCAAGTAAAATTGGCCAGGATTTCTGGCTCCTAAGCATTGATTGGTGAAATCTCATCCTGATGCTTTTTGTGTCTGTTCTTTCATCTTTCTGCTTCTGCTTTATTTAGGAATCAAAAAAGGAAGAACGACATTAGTTCTCCAACACTTAGGCCCTTATTCATCAAGCGATAGCGCCAGGTAGTGTCTCACTAGCGCCAGGTAGCGCCAGCTATCGGCGGCTACCGACTCCAGAACGCCAGGCGGCGGACACAATCACGCATTTATCACGCTAAATGAGGCTAGCGCCGGCGAGAGCGTCAGCTAGCGCGGGATTCATCATGTAGCGGACTGCAACGAACAGCGCCGCTGCTAATCCCATCACAGCGCCAGGTATGACCTCTCGCTACCTGGCGATGTCCAATGCATTTCAATGGAGCAATCTTTAAATATTCATAATTCATTGATATGAATGTTTTTTTTTGTTTTTTTTAAATGTCAAAAATTCTGTGACTACTTCGGCAATGTTAGTTTTTTTTTTTTTAAGGTAAAATAAAAATACATTTGTGCAGAATTGATATTACAGGTCTGATATTAATGTATTCATATTACAAAATGTTTAGAAAAACTTGTTTAATTTTATAATCAAAAAATATGGTTGTTTGGGGGTTAAAAACTACTTTTAAGCTATCGCCGCCAGCGCTCTGGGGTTTAAACAAGCATTTCACAGCGCGAGAATTTTTGGAGCGTGATTTGTTAATGAATATGCTGGGAGCCGTTCGCTATGGCCATTCGATGTCAGGCGCACCCATACAGCGCGGAACCTGTGAAACAGCGACTCCTAACCCCGTATTCAACATTACTGCACACCGACTGAGTCGCTGTCAACAACCGAACAACGGCCAAGCACAGCGACTACTAGCGGGCGCTGTGAAAATACCGCTACTGGCGCTCATCTGTCGCTACCTGGCGCTATTAATGAATCGGCCTCTTATTATATGTGAACATGGGCCTTTATAAGAGCAACTGCTGTCACCAACTTCTCTATCTGCTGCCCACTAAGGATAGCTCAGTTGGCAGAGCATCAGGTTTTGGGTACCAGTTTGGGTGCCCATGATGATGTCATTCCTTATATTGATATATTTCTGTGAATGATACAGCTTCTCTATCTCAGATCCTTTAGAGTAGAAAGTATCTGCTAATTACAAAGTTACTTAAGGACACAACAGAAACAGTGTTTCTGTGATAATAGTCATTTAATCCTTTCCTGCCCTGTGTGAAATATCAACACACATTTTTTCCCATATCTTTTTTATGTTTTTGTCACCTAGTTTCAGGCAGTATTCCTTAGAAAAAAGTATTGAATGTATAAAGATGAATACCTTAGGGTAATGTTACACAACCCTCCCCTGGAGAGCCAACAGGTCATGTTTTTTGGATCTCCACATAGCTGCCTAATTACTTCACATCTGTGCGTCTGTGTGGAGAGCTGCAAAACATGGCTTGTTGCTGGCTCTCGAGAATAAGTTTGGGGAACACTGCCCTAGCAGTCATTTTAAAAAGTAGTCACCTTTGGCACTGTACAACATCTGTTCTGGCAGCAACAGAAAAATAGGCCATCAAAATCTATGTGTTCCACGCATTTCAGGTCTTGCAGTGAGCCCAGCCAGTAGGTAACCTGCACAAATAGTGTATTTCACAGTACAACATGATAATAGTTTTAGACAGGTTTAGTCACAGTAATTTGGTAACAGTTAGAAAAATGTTTTTCATAATGTTTGCAATTTTTAAGGTATCCCTAGAAAAATAATATCAAATACTTTCCACATAGCAATTAAAACATTATTTGCAATTAAATTAATCAATTGCAAAAATGTATAAAGTGACCGGGTAAGTAAGGGACATAAACACTCCTTGAATGACAATAAGGCCCTTACAGGTATGACCTCTCGCTACCTGGCGCTCTCCAATGCATTTCAATGGAACAATCTTTAAATATTCATAATTAATTGTTATTAATTGTTTTTTTTTTTTTTTAAATGTGAAAAATTCTGTGACCACTTCTGCCATTTTAGATAATTTTTTTAAGGTAAAAAAAAAAAAAAAAGTTGTACAGAATTGATATTACAGGTCCGATATTACTGTATTCATATTACTAAATTATTTTAAAAAACTTGTTTTTTTTGGTTTCCAAAAATATGGTTGTTTGGGGGTTAAAAAACTACTTTTAACCCATCGCCGCCAGCGCTCTGGGGTTTAAACATGCATTTTACAGAGCGAGAATTTTTTGAGCGTGATTTTTTAATGAATATGGTGGGAGCCGGTCGCTAGGGCCAGTCGCTATCATGCGCTCCCATACAGCGCGGAACCTGTCAAATAGCGACTCCTCACCTATTCAACATTACGGCAAACCGACTGAGTCGCTATCAACTACAGAACAACGGCCAAGCACAGCGACTACTAGCGGGCGCTCTGAAAATGCCGCTACAGTCGCTCAACTGTCGCTACCTGGCGCTATTAATGAATCGGCCTCTAAGGAACCCAGAAAGGAGGTAGCCAGGTTGCGAACACCCCCCTACAGTTGAGTAACAGTGAAAGAGAATGGTCTTTCTCTGGGCCTCCGACTATGTGGTGTGGGCATCCAGAAATTGGATTCAAATTTTTTATTTTTAGTTTTAGATATAGAGGGAGCTTGGGGACTGTTGAGACAGAGCCTGGTATCCTGTCTGACTTTCTACCACTGAAAGTCATAGCATAGTCAGCAGAAGCGTCAAGTGCACAGGATATTTATTTTGTGCTGGTCCCATGTGGGTCCTATCCTCAGTGACCAAACAATTTCCCCAATAGGGTCACAGGCAGCAAGAAGAACACTGACAAGCCTCTGACCACCCCAATCCTATCTAAAGAGTTGGGTTTTAAACTGAAATTACCTGGGCACAGACCCAACTTTTAATTCTGTGCAATACAAACTCAAATGCTATCTACCTATTTTTCAAATCATTTGCCAGTAGCATAGCACTACTGATGAAATTGAAGATTTCTAAAGAGGGAAGAATGATAACATTGAGGCAATATATTATCCCTATGACACAGTCGTAGTCCATAGATTTAAGAAATATCAATATCTCTGCTATGGAATGCTGCTTCCAACAGAAACCAATAATAAGTTGTCAGCACTGAATTAATTACTGAAGTTGTTTCTCATTATAACAGCTTTGGAACGGACCCAGAACCAAAACCCAAGAATCATCAATTCAAAATAAAAACAGCAACAGTGTATGAATATACTGTGATTATCTGTGTTTAATAACCTTAGCAGTGATATTATACATTGACTAGGGTAAACTAAGTTTAAAGAAAAAGCCAATTTTATTGGTCTTTTATTTGAACTAGAATGAATCCTCGATCACCTGCCTCTGCTCTAGTATCATGATTCGGGGGCAATGGCTTGGCAGTCTCAATGCTGGGTCCACACAGCTTTGACCTTACTGGAAGTGTGCGGGAAAGTACAAGACTGAACCCCTGGGTATTTGTTTTATACAGTAGAGGCCTGGGAGAAAAATTTCCCTTAGGAATCCTGAGTGAGTAGGATGGATACCTGAAATCTTGTGCTGGAAGAAGTCAAGCCCTTTGGGAACTCGTTATTTTGTGCTTTGCTGGCCATCAACATTTGGTCATAATGACTGCAATGGGATTCTTCGACTCTAGTGGTGGCGGGTAAGACTAGATCACACCAACAGGGTCAAAAACATTCCATATCCACTTTATTACAAATGGAAAATAAATTTATTCTTGGGGAAAAATTTTAACTTCTTCAAATTTGTCTCTAACGAGTGGCAATTTCTTTACAGTATATAAAGGAATGTAAAGCACTGTACCGCAATACTATGCTCATCGCTAAGATTGAGGTGATTAAATGCTCTGACCATCTGTATAGAAAATCAAAGCGCAAAGAACCAAGTGAAGGCTATTAAACTAGTAGACATAGCCGGCAGGTGACAGGATTCGTGTGTAAGTAATAATGTATCATCATCCATCCTCATCATGGAAAATTGCACTAATAACATAATACATCATTAAGTAGTATGTAATGACTAAAAAGCAGGAGACTGCAAGAAAACACCCAAATCATTTAAAAGACCTTTCTTTGATAGAAAGATACTTTGATCCAATTAAAATGCAACAAGCAATGACCTGTAGGCTTGAGAAAAGGCTGCATTACCACATTGTTAAAAAGGACTTACATTTGTACCAACAATACAAGTGAAATAGCAAAATGAAAGCTTGGTCATCTTTTTAAGTTGCCCCCCTCCCCAACCTTTCAAGATAGTTCAGTTTTGTAAATGTGTTTAGTTACCTAGGTCTTGATCCAGTATATCTTTAGGGCCAAAGAAGAAACCACCACCTCAACATTGCAGAAGATGGTGCCTTAACATGCTATATTGGTATAATAATATAGAGTTCCATTAGAGCTACACCACAGACAAAAGCCTAGTCAATAGAGCTGGATAATGATCATTAAAATGTGTTGGCCTGTATGTTTAAGCATATACTACCTTTATGGCTGTCAGATTTACCTCATCTTTTTGCTTTAGCACCACCATTGGGCTGGAACTTCCATCTGCCATTGCACCCAGCAGTGATGGTGGGTAAATACTGGAAAACTTACATTAGGTATATAATCTAAAATTTCAGCTAATACTTGCCTTGGAATATCGACAACTAATCTAGAACTGTGGACACGATTTTCACAATGGAAGCCAGATAAAGTGGCCTTTAGACAGCCTGCTAGGCTGTCTAATCTTCTGTGCTTCAGGGCTGTGAATAGCCCTTTAGTCCTTGGCTTAGCAGAGTAAGTGGGGTCAATGGAACAGGCGCTAATCACCCTGAAAACATCCCAAGAGCATGCCATCACTACATAAAGCTATCACAGTTTTAGGCAAATCATGAAACAGCATCAGTAGGTAGTTTAACTAAACCTGAGCAGACATGAAAGGAGAGCTATCCCTGTTTTCTGGCATCACACGTTCCTAAAAATAGGACATCAGACAGTAACCAGAGGAACGTATGTGTCTGATCAATGCCAATTATACAATCGCTCTGACACTTCAAAAAGAGGCTAATTGTCCTATCAGCAAAGGATATCTCTGTCCTCTCTAGCGCGGGCACAAATACTGTTCCCTCTGGGTTTTCTGAGGCTAGAGCACTCAAGTAAATGGAGAAAAATATAAAAATATGATAACCGTGGCAATTTAGTAAATTGAAACAGGCTGGCATGGCTGCTGGGTGAGCGGCACTGTGCTCTCATCCATTCTTCCCAAATATGCAAAGACTCCATAATATTGCACAACTCCAGCTGCTCTGCATCTCCGCACTGTAAATATAATACTGATGTTAACTAAGTTGGTTCAGAAACAGCAAATAAAGACCCCCCTCCCTGTCCCCACCCCTGACCCTGGTACATATGATATACATCAAGCTGACCGTGTCCTGTCAGAGCGTGGGATCAGTCTCATAGCAGCCTATAACCAGTAACCCATAAACATGTGAAGGGAGGCACTTTTGAGAGGATCCGGATCACTAGTAGTTTTGCACATTTTGCGCTATTGGAGTCAGCGTTGCACAGTGTTATGTTGGTGTATGAATTGCTTTATTTATCTCCTTGTTGATTCATTTGTACAATTAGCTCAAATTGTCTTCTCCCCACCGCCTATTCATCTATTTTTGTTGGTTTGTCTTGTGTGTCATTGTTTTTATGTATTTCAATGTTTTTAATATGTCTGGATGTAGTTGGTGTGGATATTTTGATTAAAGTGGACCAACACCCAGGATTTTGACTATCCTGGGTCTTGGTCCACTTCGGTGGGGCACCCCCGATCGGGGTGCCCCGCTGTGTGAAACCCCCCCGAACCCCCCGAACTCACCTCTCCCCGAGCCGACGGACAAGCCGCGGACAAGCGACTCCTCCGCCGCCGCCTCCCGCGCGTCCCTCTTGACGCGCGCGTGCCCGCGCCGGCCATTCACAGACGGCCGGCGCGGGCGCGCGCACGTCTAGAGGAGCGCGAGGGAGGCGGCGGCGGTACACTGAGGTACGGAGTATGGGGTGTTTGGGGGGGTTTCACCCCGCGGGACATCCCGATCTAGGATGTCCCGCGGGGAGGGAGGTGATCGGCCCGGGAATCTTATAGATTCCCGGGCCGATCACCGGTGGGTGTTGGTCCACTTTAAGTAAAAAATCTTTTTGCATTGATTGGATATTGGTGTGCCTCCCTTCATACGTTTATAGGTTCCTAGTGGATTGCTGTTTTGGGAGTGGCACCCGGCAAGTGATTGGTTATGTGGATGAGGGGAATAGTGCAAGCCTTTTTCTTGTACAAAGTCCCTTATAGCTTGTCCAGTGGTAGCTAACAAAGACAAAGAAAATTGGGGGGAGTGAGACACACACAATTCTATGTGTTAGTCTGTAGTCTCATAAATAAAGTAACTATGAAAAAAATAAAATTTTATGATGTGCCACAGGCTTCGAGCCCCCTCACAACCATGTTTGTTGGATTTCCATAATAACAAAGACTGATAAGGAATGCTGGGTGAAGTGTTCTCCCTCTGTCATCCCTTCTATGCATAAATCCAACAGGAGAACAGCCTGAATTGATGATGTCAGTTTGGGGAGATTTGGTATTTGAGGAAACAGGAAGCTAAATATGTATGGAATTTGAACAGAGCATCCAAGCATTACATGATGAGTGACAGGGGAATGGCTGGTTTTAGGAATGGATAATAAATCTGAAACACTACACAACTGTTTTGCATCTCAGCAAGAATATAGAGCAACCAGGAATAAACCATCCCTGGCGTTCAGCATTCCAAATTTCAGCAAAATGTTAGTATTTCTTGGAGGTTGCAGACATGAGGAGAGAACTATTACAAATGTGCCCCAAATTGTCAGAAAGGCTACAGGATGAATCACAAGGACTAAAAAAATACTGAATCCTAAAAAATATGTTGGACATTTGGTGTACTGTAACAGGCCACACAACGTATTAAAAACACAGCTCCCTCCACCTCTTTGAACCTAACCACTACATGAATCTTAGCTAGACCATAATCTGGCAGTCATGGAAGTCATGTGACACCTGCCCTGTTGTTGTTACCCATGGGTTATATCACAATTGTTTTTGCTTCCTTCTCCCCCAAGCATGCTCTTGATATATAATGGTGGCTCCTGTTTGACTATACTGCACGTCATTTTTACTAAATGCTGTTCTCCTCACTGAGGTAGAAAAAAGAACCAACTGACCTCCAAACACAGCCACCCCAATCCATATTGTATAAATGGAATAATATATAAAGGTGGATAGTGCAATATATCCAACGGGTATAATTCAGGAATCCAGCAAAACATCCAAAGGAGACAACCTAACTTTACTTCATGAACTAAGCAGGAAATACAAGGTTAAGGTAATACCATTTATTGGCTAAATCAACAGACTGAAAATGCAATGTTTTGAAGCAATTCAAGCTTTTTCTTCAGGTATAATAGAGATCTGTAACTAACTGTGGCTAACACGATACAAAAACTTGCTAAAACTGCTACTACAAATGCAAAACCATTCCCTAAGTTATGATGCATTAGATGCAACAAGCTTAAAGTTATACTAAAGGCATGCACGATTGTTTGATTGTCTCAGGCTACACGTAGCACTGTCCCAAGCCTCAATCTGTTTTCCAAAAGACCCTATAGTTTCTAAATTATTTTAAAAAGTATTAAAACATTGGAGATTCATAGAAAAAACATAGGTGTGGCAACAGCGATGTGATTTAAGCACCCCCCGTGATGAGTGTGAGAGGAGGATGGGGTTTCAGAACTGCAGAGAAAGGCAGCCAATCAGGGCTTCTGGGCAGGGAGTGGGGGTGTTTCCGTTCTTGGTAAACTGAGGGTTGATTGATGGACCAGGTCAGTGGGGTGGGGATAGAAAACTGAATGAGGAAGTGATGATTTTCCTAACTAAGGAGGAGTGGAAGAACAATGCTCGAGCCACTCAATGAAAGGTAAGCTACTGATATTTATTTTTTAACTTTTGACTCACTTTAATCTTGCTGCATAAGCACCTGCCTGCCATTCCAAAATGGAAAAAGAGATGTCTGATTGACATATCAACACCTAAATATATGCATTGTGCAACAGCCAGCCAAAGAAGCTACTCAGGTATGTTGCTGTAAAGGTGAGGCCAAATATGCCAGGAGCCTCCTCTTGATTCCCTGATCCATAATGAAGGAGGAAAGGGATGGCAACATACAGCTTCTGGCACAGGGGCTTTCCTCTCAAACCATATTAGGGATTAAGCCAGTTCGTCTGCATATCAGGGCTGTAGAGATGCCCAGCTTCCAGAGGAGGATTGAACAACAGAATGAGCATGCAAATATAAAATCATGGCAGCTATAATACCGGTATTAAAAATACAACTACCGTAATGCCTACATCTGATATACATCTAATATATAATATATGTACATTCTGTGGGAGAGACAGATCTAGTAGTGACTGGTAACCTGCATCTGGGAGAATGGGATAAGAGTGAGGCTTAGATATCTCTTTCCCAAACTCTAAAAACCTCTGCCTAAGGACTAAGTTTAATGTTAGAAATTGTGGTTTCTAAAAACGAACATAAAGGAAGGGCAAAGGCACAGGCAGTGTGATAATGAGAGAAGCAGATGGTGTGGGGTGTCAGTATGAGGTTATCAAGAGTGGCAGCTTCTGTTTGCTGCAGAGATAAATAGAAGGAAGCCAAGGCTTTCAGCTTTCATAGTTCCATTCAGCTACATGGTCATTTGGGAACAATTTATAGGGAAATAGCTACTGGTGGTATCTAACAACCTCTTCCTTCAGATAAAAGGGCAAATCTCCCCACACCTCTGGTCTATCAGCATTCTCAGCTGTTCAGTTGATAGACCTTCATATCAGCAAGTAAGGGGAATGAGTATTGAAGGGATGGAGCAAACTTCCACCCCCCCCCCCTCACCTCCACCATTCATCTGCAAATCAAGAGGGTCTGCAGGAAAATACTGAAACCCCTGTAATTCAGCAAGGTCTTTTGGAAATGGAGGCCAACACATAGGCAGCTGATAGGTGTGAACACTGCCAGGCTAGAGGTGTGGGATGGTAAAAGAGTATCAGTGAAGAACTGCAGCTCATAAATGGGTAACTTTATAGAGCACTAAAAGTAGTAGGGGTTACCCAAGTTTAGAGAATCAAGGTGAAGTAGCCAACACCACCTGAAAGTCAAGTAAGACAAGAGACTTGTATAACGCTTTTATATTTTGGTGTTTTCTACACTTTCATGTTTGGGTATTTAAACTGTTACACAACTCTGTCATTCTCTCAGCCTGTATTTTTTCGTACAATGCCCCCCCCCCTCTTTTGCTGTTAACCACATTTCCAAGCCAAGATGCATTTGTTTCACGTTCGAGGAGAAGAATAGCAATGCATAATTCCCAGTATAAATTAAACAAATGGCAGGTAATGAGGGTATTTTAGACAGTTAACACTGCCATCTGCAATATTTCACAACAAGTAAATGGGATTTGTAGGTGCCTTCTCTGTAACAGCTGGCTCTCGGGTTTAAAACAAGTGAATGAATAGGTATTCATCTCAGAAGCGGAACATCTGCAATAAGCACTCGGAGAAAATACTAAGCAAATTGTCCACGCTGTACTGCTCTCAATTAATTAGACTTTGTTTTGTAAATGACAGCTCCCTGTTGAAATTAGTGTAACGTGAGCAGCTCCAGTATCAGTTCTTGACTGAACTTCCCTTACAATGACAAGGAAATACTGTCTGTACTGTTAATCTGCAGGATGCCAGGCACTGAAAAAGGCATGTCACGTGAGAGACATTATCTGCTGATTTGTAAGGCTATGCACTCCACACAGACCCATCACATACGAGGTGGAGACAGCTAGGAGGCCTAAATCTGTATCTGTACTATTATTGCTGAAGTCATTTCAATAGGAATGTCAGTGTAGACAAAAGAGGGGGTTGTGGCTACACAGCATTTCAGGGTTTTAAATATGAGCTTCCCAAATCCCTTTAATGAAGTTAAATATGTCAGTAAGGTGGGTTGCCAGATGCTTCACAAATAATTAGCATTGATTTTAGAGTATCTGCCATGCCACAGAGCAGCATAACTGTGTATAAAAAACCCTGCCAACTACAGACCAATGTAGCTACAAAAATTGCTTAGAAGCAGAGGTCGCTCTAGACTTTTTCACAAGGAGTAAAAATACTCCTTCCATCATCTTGGAGGAGTGATTTGTCACGAAGGAGTACGCAATTAGCAGGGATAAAACAATATAGAATTATAGGTGGTTTTAAAGTGACCCTCTAGCCAAAGGGTTAATTTAGCTGCTTCTTGCTCTCCCCATGCGGGCTGTCAGGGGCGGCATCTTTCATTCAGGCTGCTTTATATTTTCTAACAAGCCAAGGCAACTTTCTTCCTTGTGCTGGGCCTCTCATGCTAGGATCAGGCATCAGCTATGCGTGTATCTATATGGCTGACTGTAAATTCAAACAAGGACCCCTGAGAATTGAGTCAGCAGAAGAAAGCAAGTTGGTTTATCAGGGAATGCAAAGTGCTGGTGAATATAAAAATGCCACCTATCATAAACAGCATGGGACACCTTGTATTTGAAGAAAAGGGTGTCACTGGAAGACTCTAAAAACATGTCTGAGTCTGACTATATATAGGCCCTTATTTATGAAGGAATAGCGACAGGTAGCGACTGGTGAGCGACCGGTAATGACGGGCACCGCCACGAGAACACATTTATCAAGACAATCCTGCTTAGCGACTGAGATAGCGCCAGATAGCCACGCATTCATCATTATTCCAGCCTCAGCCCACAGCGCCAGCGTCCGACCTTGAACAGCGACAGGTATGACCTCTCGCTACCTGGCGCTCTCCAATGCATTTCAATGGAACGATCTTTAAATATTCATAATTAATTGTTATTAATGTTTTTTTTTTTTTTTTTTAAATGTGAAAAATTCTGTGACCACTTCTGCCACGTTAGATAATTTTTTTAAGGTAAAAAAAATAAATAAATAAATAAAAAATGTGTGCAGAATTGATATTACAGGTCTGATATTATTGTATTCATATTACTAAATTCTTTAAAAATTTTTTTTTTTTTGGTTTCCAAAAATATGGTGGTTTGGGGGTTAAAAAACTACTCTGGGGTTTAAACATGCATTTCACAGAGCGAGAATTTTTTGAGCATGATTTTTTGATGAATATGGTGGGAGCCGGTCGCTCTGACCAGTCGCTATCATGCGCACCCATACATCGCGGAACCTGTAAAATAGCGACTCGTCACCCCGTATTCAACATTACTGCACACCGACTCAGTCACTATCAACAACCGAACAATGGCCAAGCACAGCGACTACTAGCGGGCGCTGTGAAAATACTGCTACAGTCGCTCAACTGTCGCTACCTGCCGCTGTTAATGAATCGGCCTCCCAGAGTATAAGTTAATCTCTATTAATCTATATATAGTCAGATATCATGCTCTTCTGCATATACAAATGGTTTGCACAGTGATACAGAACCTTTATTTTATAGACTGTATAAGTCATATATATATATACACCACATATAACCTACAAGGCTTTTCAGTGTCAGCCCTCTTCCACAGATAGAAGCAGTCAACACAGAGCCTTTATTTTATAGACTTTTCACAATTTACAAAGGCTGTGTTGACAGTTTGTATCTGTAAAAGAGGGGCATCACTGGAAAGCTTTTATTATATTTGTTATATATATTCTTAAGGCACAGAGCAAAACAATAATTATTTTTCAGCAAATCAACTCGAGTTTCAAGAAGTATCCCACGGTGCATGCACGTCAAAAAATTTTTTCTCCGCACACGTGCCCACTACCTTCTGAGTATTCGCTTACCAGATGTATTCAATATGAATGCCTTGAAATGATTTTCACAAATATAGATCAGCCAAATGGCTTTTAATCCAACATTCACTTCTTAAAAATGACTCGCAGAGATGGTATACATATCCCGTGCATCATATATTCTAAGAAGAGAAAACAATGTAGAGAATATGAGAATATCTTCTCCAATTGAACGTTCCTATGCACTGAAGCTCACATGATCACCCACGACAAATGGGTTTTACAGGGCAGGAGGGGAAGTCTCCTAATAGGAAAATGTAATTAATACATTTCTTGGTGTGGAACACAAAACCCTGAAGGCTTCTGAGGAGTTTTGGTCCATTTTAAATTTTTTTTGTTCAATGGGGTAATGGGAATGTATAAAATACTCTATTTCCCAGCCAATAAGAGAAGCACAAAGTAGTTTGGAAAGTCCATTAATTATCAATTGCTGAAACGACAAGCTGGAAATTGCTTGGGTAGGGGGTGTTACTGAGGGCTTGATTCTCAAATTCCATAACTGCAGAAATCGCTTAACGTGTTCGGGGAAAAACGGAAACCAATATTCTTCGTTCATTGGTAAAGATCGGATGTTTGAGGAATGTGTTCCTGTAGGCATATTATTAATAGAAAACCAATTAGTGACTTCTAATTGGAACGAGAGTAAAAAGTATCTGGCTGCAGAAATCCATGTTTTCATTAGGAGCTAAGAAGACAGAAGTAGTTTGCATAGAAACATATTTACTGCCACATTTTATTGGACAGACATATTAACAAATGCGTTGCCATTTGCGGATTGACTTCTAATGGGCGATGCTGTACACCCTGTGCTACATTGTAACATGTGACATTAACAAAATGTGACTGTAATGCCCAGTTATTGTATATAGCTAATATAACAGATGGCGCATTGCTCTGCATGCAATGCAATAATTAGGCAGGCAGGTATCTGGATATTTCAAATCTCACACTTGGGTTAGTATTTTCTGAAATTGAGCAAAGCCATGCATTTGAGTTCAATTATGTCAAATAGTTGTGAAGCTGAATATCCCCCACCTCCCAAACTGGTTAGAAAGTGATAATGCTCTAATAATAACTTGTTAGCTTGCAACTTATTGCTAACATGAGATTTCCATAGATTACACCAAATAGCAGGCGTGTTATAGTAACCGAATGCCAAATGACAAAATGTATAATCAAGGTAGAGTGAAATGTGGAAGTGTTTCCCAAGGAGGATGTCCAATCCATACTATGGCCCTTATTTAACAAGGGATAGCGCCAGGTAGCGACTGGTGAGCGAACAGTAATGACGGTCACCGCCACGAGAACGCCGGCTCCCCACCACAATCACACATTTATCAAGCCGATCCTGCTTAGCGACTGAGATAGCGCCAGATAGCGACTCATTCATCATTATTCCAGCCTCACCCCACAGCGCCAGCGAGCGACCTTGAACAGCGCCAGGTATGAGCTCTCGCTACCTGGCGCTCTCCAATGCATTTCAATGGAACAATCTTTAAATATTCATAATTAATTGTTAATATTTTTTTTTTTTTTTTTTTTTTTTAATGTGAAAATTTCTGTTACCACTTCTGCCATGTTAGATATTTTTTTTAAGGTAAGAAAAAAAAAAAAAAAAAAATTTGTACAGAATTGATATTACAGGTCTGATATTAAGGTATTCATATTCCAAAATGTTTTTATAAACTTTTTTGGTTTCCCAAAATATGGTTGTTTGGGGGTTAAAAAACTACTTTTAACCCATCGCCGCCAGCGCTCTGGGGTTTAAACAAGCATTTCACAGCGTGAGAATTTTTGGAGCGTGATTTGTTAATGAATATGGTGGGAGCCGGTCGCTATGGCCATTCGCTATCATGCGCTCCCATACAGCGCGGAACCTGTCAAATAGCGACTCATCACCTTGTATTCAACATTACTGCACACCGACTGAGTCGCTATCAACAACCGAACAACGGCCAAGCACAGCGACTACTAGCGGGCGCTGTGAAAATACCGCTACAGTCGCTCAACTGTCGCTACCTGGCGCTATTAATAAATCAGCCTCCCCGACTGCATTTCTTTGGAGTTGTTTTGCATGCTTGCAGTTATTGTGGATGTGGCCTGTGGTTACCCCCTAACTGCAATTTACACTTCTATCTGGAATCATTATATCATTAATAGAAAAACAATTAATGACTTGAATTAACTGGCTCATAGAAGATAAAGCAATCTCTTATGCCCTGCATTTTGCTACTGGAAATACCAGTATTATCAGGCGTGAGTGACTTCACATATCTTATGTAAAGTCATCTCCTATGACACTGGCCTTGAATATACAGCTTTGACCCTGATTTCATACCCACTGTAATTTCTGCCATCCGTCCTGATAAAACACCGGTTACCAGCTTTCGCTCTCCACCAGCAATAATGTTTATAATAAGGAACAGCAATACGAGGCAGAGAGGCAAATATCATTTCCACATTAGAATCTGCTAAACGGAAGGCTCAAGCATCCTTGGAATCCATTGTATGTGAGTTCCACTTAGAATTCTCCAAGCCGTTGCTCTAAAAAGAATACACTTAAGATTTTATGGGCGCACTTAATGAAGGCATTCATGCCAGTGAGACATACGGTTGCAGTTCAGTTCCACAGAGGGTTTTATGGATGTAAAAAGCCTAGTAAATTTAGCTCTTAGCCTGCAACACTAAAATTATCTTGGAAATCCAATCCAAGGCAAAGGGATGTCGGAGACATGAATTATGGCTGGACTGCTGACTCTACATAGGAGTCCTGTATCAGTCAGACAATAGGCTCCATATAAACTTACAGCAAAAACATAAGGATTTATTTATATGCACCCACTCAATGTAGAGTGGACATGCTGTCTCTAGTCACCATTGGGTCATTATCCAGTGCAGGCTGTGTACACCATACCATGAAACTAGTGGAGGACAAAACTTTGTAATTAGCCCTTTAGCCTATGCACATCTCGGTGCCCTAACCAAGCACAGAGAGCAGCCAATTTACTTTATTGTTTAGAATAAAAAAGTTTCCCAGTAGGGTTCATGTTGCTATTTGTAACCATCTATACCTCCCCCAACCTTCTGGGGTGTGTTACTGGAGTTGGGCTTGAAAATTTGGGGCATTACTATGTAACTATTGGCATTAACCCCCATGTCCTAGTGCAGTGCTTTATGCAGATTTCCATAAGGGTCCATAACTCTGTGTATCTGCATGTGACAGCATTGTCACAAGGCTCTTGGGAAGGAACATCTTGGTGGTTTAAACAAATCAGCATGTCTAACTTGGTGAAAGGTCTATTTTAATTGTCGCTACCTGTATGATGAAGTCAGGTCTAATTCTGGAGTTGTAGATCCCTGCTGGCTATACATATTGTTATCAAGCAAACTTTAAAGCGGACCTTCACTCTGAATAAGAGTCTATCTTATATGTTTCCCACACCCTGTACATACAGATTGTCCACATTAAAAATCATCCTACCTGCATCTGCTGCATGTTATGAGCCTTTAAACATCCAAGATGGCGGCTTATGGAAGCCGCCATCTTATCAGGTAGCCTGCAAACAGGAAGTGCCTCCTGACTGTGCTGCTCTGCATTCTGGGACTGCTGACCTTTACCTGACCCCAGCTCTGCTCTGTTTGAGCAAAGCACAGCTATAACCCACCCCCCTGTACCTTATCCCACTCTCCTCTCCTCAGTAAGTGTGATGCTTCTGAGTCAAGATGGCGGCGCCCGTATCCTAAATTCCTGAACAGAGTTGCAGCCCAGTGGGGGAAAGAATAATAAGTTAGTGACTAAAAACGTAAAATATATTAATTTTAGATGCTGGGGAACCGTTTTTTAAGAGTTTGGGCTTTTCATTAAATCACGCTGAAGGTCCGGTTTAACTGGAATAGAAAGAAATTAAATGGCGCCATTCTTGGGGCCCACCAGAGGAGACCCTTCTTGGGGTCCACCCAAGGAATACAGGAAAGCTAATCCTTTAGCTAAAACACTATTAGATTGTTGCACAATATAACGTGTAATGTTTATTAACCAAATAAACACTGAATATGTGAATTCACAGAACACTCCAGGCAAAGTAAAACAATGTGTAATACATGGAGCTACTGTACTACCATAAAAAAGGGCTGGGGACCACTGGAGGATCCTGGGTGCTCTGGAGGGCCAGTCCAACACTGCCACTACTGCATCCTAGCACCTCAGCATTCCCCCATCACACTGATCATTGAATTGTATTGTCCCTTTTCATTGGCCTTCCTACAGTAAGCAGTTAAGCTATTTCCCAATGACTTCAATATAATCCTATGTCCCCTTTTTGATTGGAAAGTAACACGGGGAGGCCGATTCATTAATAGCGCCAGGTAGCGACAGATGAGCGCCAGTAGCGTGATTTTCACAGCACAAGCTAGTATTCGCTGTGCTTGGCCGGGGTTTGCTTGTTGACAGCGACTCAGTCGGTGTGCGGTAATGTTGAATACGGGGTTAGGGGTCGATGTTTCACAGGTTCTGCGTTGTATGGGTGCGCCTGACAGCGAATGGCCAGAGCGAACGGCTTGCTGCAGATTCATTAACAAATCACGCTCAAAAATTTCTCGCGCTGTGAATTCCTTGTTTAAACCCCAGAGCGCTGGCGGCGATGTGTGTAATGTAGTTTTTAACCCCCAAACAACCTTTTTTTTAATATGTAAAAATTATACAAGTTTTTCTAAACATTTTGTAAAATGAATACATGAATATCAGACCTGTAATATCAATTCTGCACATTTTTTTTTTTTTTTTTTTTTTACCTTAAAACACATATCTAACATTGCTGTAGTGGTCACAGAATTTTTGCCGGTAAAAAAAAAAAAAAAAAAACATAAACTCAATTAATTATGATTATTTAAAGATTGCTCCATTGAAATGCATTGGAGAGCGCCAGGGAGCGACAGGTCATACCTGGCGCTGTGATGGGATTAGTAGCGGCGCTGTTCGTTGCAGTCGGCTACATGATGAATCCCGCGCTAGCTGACGCTCTCGCCGGCGCTAGCCTCATTTAGCGTGATAAATGCGTCATTGTGGCCGACGCCGGGCGTACTTGAGTAGGTAGCCGCCGTTAGCTGTCGGTACCTGGCGCTCGTCAGACACTACCTGGCGCTAGCCCTTGATAAATAAGGGCCTTAGCCTGATTCATTGCTACATGTATCAGTTCCTGGTTTCCATACGTCAACAACACAACACAATATGATTTCAGTCACAGACAAAAAAACTTCCTGTTTGAATTCAACAAATCTGACAAATCTAATAATTCTACTAATTCATTAATAATGCTGTTAAATAAAGTCATATTTAGTCATAGTAAATAACAATAATTTTTTTGAGGTCTCTCAATAATCCAAGGCCAGTACCTAGCATTTCTTGTTCAACAAACCTTCCCTAAGTGGTTAAGCTGATCTGTCTGGCAGGCTTTACAGGGCAGGAGTTAAAGCGGAACAAAATCACGAGTGGAATACCAACTAGGAATGTCCCCGGGGAACATAAAACCAGATAAAGTTACATTTCAGGGTTTTGATCCACTTTAACAGCTCTCCTAGCAGGAAACTTCCATTCCTCACCAGCCATCCCTTCCATGCCATATCCCATGTGTCCACCTAGACTTATTGACCATCCTGGGTTTTGGTCCACTCCCCCGGGGCACTCCGATCGGGGGTGCCCCGCTATGTGAAACCCCCCAGATCTCCCGATAAAACTCACCGCGGTCCTACCGCGCATGCGCTCGGAGCCGCTAAACTATGCACATCTTAACTCGGCAGCTCCGAGCTCACTGGCACCCTCATCTCACGCTTCCCTCTAACAGGCGCACACCCTGCTAGAGGGATAGCGGGGATGGCCCACGCATGCCCCGTAGGACCGGAATACACGTAAGTGTAGCGGGAGACCTGGGAGTTTCACACAGCGGGGCATCCCGATTTTGGATGCCCTGCGGGGAGGGGGTGGATCGGCCCGGGAATAAGATTCCCGGGACGATCCAGCAGGGTTTTGGTCCACTTTAAAAGAAAGGTCCAATTTCCATTATTGTGTGCCAAAAAGGTGCACTCAAGGTGCTGAGCTTATCTGGAATTTTATTAAAATTTTTGCAACTCCCTGTTTTAAAAGAAACAGTTTCTCTATCAAAAATGTATTTAAGTTAGCAACAGTCACTGAATTTAAACATGCCTGGGATAAGCACACATCTATCCTAAGATAAAGAGAACATACAGTATACACATAAGGGCAGACTAGATGGACCGTATGGTCTCCTTCTGCCGTCAGCCTTCTATGTTTCTATGTTTCTAAGCTTGTCTCTTTGGTGTCCAGAGAAAATCCAGAGCCATCCGATTGGCTGAGGCAGTTATACCTAAGCTTACAGGTTTAACCCCTCCTGCTCTTATTCAGCCTCTTCAGGTGAGGGGATCACAATCTTGTGTTAAATTAGCTAAAGGGTTAATGGCAGTGTATTCACCTGGGGAGGGATGCCTCTTATTACTGCTGCATTATTTTCCAATCTTTGCTTTGTGGGTGGAAGGGAAGCTCACCCTTGTCAGTGGAAGGATCCTGGGCTTTATACTCATAAGCTATACATAAAAGGGTCGATTCAGAGAAACACCAAAAACGTTAGTATTTTTTCCGATCTGTGTTTTTTGGTGTAAATTCTCCGATTTCGTATGAACATTCGAGCGATTCTATAATGCATTTCAAACCGTGTGTAAGTTTTCCGTCCGTTTGTATGGCAGTTAGTGAATCAGTTGAATGTCAGTTTCCATCCTGACTTTTCCGTTTCCTTTCTCAGGTTTCAAAGTCGGTTTTGGATTTTGCCCTTTTTCCTTTTTTGTCCGGACGAAAATCCTTACGATCTTACGCCTGCGCACTACAAACTTAACTCATTAAAGTGCTGCCTACATATTTGGCTCACTCACTTTTTCTACAATGCTTAGCTAAATCACTTTGCACTTTCTTACATCTTCCATGTCTCACCCCTAAAACTGACCCAAACCACTGTGCGCTCAGGCGAATCTTCATTTCTGCTTTTTCTTTATTTCATTCGTTTTGTGGTAACCAACCATTAATGAATGTATTTCTAAAAGTAAATCATACATTTTTTTTTTTTTTTGAACTGGCATTTTTTACTTGCGTTTTTTAATTAAAATTTTTGGTTTCAAATGGTACAACTTTAAATTTTTTGTATTGTTACCCACACCCTGTACATACAGATGGCTCTCCAAATTTTTAAAACACCCAGCATCTTCTGCATGTTATGAGCCTTGAAACAGCCAAGATGGTGGGTCAGGTAATATAAGGCAGCCTGCAAACAGAAAGGGCCTTGTGACTGTGTTGCTCTGCATTCTGGGATTTCTGACTTTTCAAGGCCCCCAGCTCTGCTGTCTCTGAGCAAAACACAGCTGTAACCCGCACCCTGCACTTTATCCCACTCTCCTCTCCTCAGTAAGTGTGATGCATCTGACCAAAGATAAGATAAAATAATTACACAAAGCAAAGGTTGCCAACTACAACAATAAATCCGAAAACAAATTAAGATTCAAGTACAACAACAATCCAAAAAAAAAAATAACAAAGGACATAAGTTTAAAAATAAATCGCAATTATATGGATGTGTGGCAAAATAAAGGTTTACATGCAAAGGACTAATTAAGGTCCACATTAAAATGCTTTTATAAGGCATACATGAAATGTATTGATTCAGGTATGCATTGCCATACAATTTATGGCCTCGGCCATGCTGATACATGCAGTTCATTGGAGCCGAAGGCGCGCAGACTCCTCCACATAGCCACAAAACATGTTCTACAATAGCAAATCCGAGTCCTCAAAGGTGTCGGCAGTGGATTTTTAATTAAACGGATTTTTAGGGTGGGAATCAGCTCTCTGAATCACATGGAAACACAATTAACGGAAGTTCTAGGAACGAACGGAAAAATTACAATTTGGTTGGGAACATTTCCGATTTGGTTGTAAAACTTCCGATTTTGTTAGTAAAACTTCTGATGATCGTAAGAGCATATACGAATTCGTTCGAACGTTCGCGCGAGTCGGAAACACCCACCCAAACTTCCGATTCCCGATCCAAAATCAATTAACTTTTGCATTTAGAATCGACCCTAAAGTCCCAGGAATATGAAAGCCATGGAAACAGCATGCTGATAAATAAATCACATGTATGGGGGCACAGATGTTTATTTTACATTCCAAAATAGGGAACAATAAGGCACAACACCAAAAAAACAGACAAATTCCATTTAATGGGAGCATGCATCACAGCGACACAGTTCCCTTTAAATGAGAGTAAAAATAAGGTGCTCGGTTCAGTACCAGGGTCAGTAATGTTGAAATACTCCTTAATCCAGGATCAGAGCGCCCAGAGTTGGACTTTAAGTAGAAACATAGGAAAGAAACTTTGCTTTCTTTCATACAAATATTACCAATAAATGCAGATTAACACAATACACAATCAATTCGTCTTCGCTGTCTTCACTAACCAAACAAGAACGGAGATTCTGAGTCTATAAAAGGCTAAAATGATCAGTCGGGATTAGAAAGAAATATACCCCATTATTGCTAGCCCAAGCCCGCAGGCAGTGTGTACACAGGGAAATCCGGGGCCCTGCACCTAGCTCCAGCAGAAATATTGCAATCTTAAATCCTCTCAAAGGAAACGGAATAACTGTAATACAAATCCACTCACAAGACAACATCTGTCAGACGCTATTGGAAAATTGCACTCTTAGAGAAGTGCCCTGTGGTTAATAGTAAAGACTAAAGCTGCTCCAGACGCACTGAACACTTTCTGATGGGTGAAATGTCCTTTTTGGTGACTTGAAGGATAGAAACAAAACCCTGGCAGGCGGCGAGTGCAGTTAAATCTGTGTACATCTCTGTAGATGATCTCTCCCGTTATACAGCTGCGAAAGATTTGCTGAAGCATTGCAAGTGGCAAATTTCACTCAGCTGTCGCCATTTTCAAATCATTAACAGGAGGGGTTTAACTGCTGAAATGCTACTTCCACCTCACCCACTCACTTGACTGGTCCCCAGCAAGGTGCTTAGGCCCTTATTTAACAAGGGATAGCGCCAGGTAGCGAATGGTGAGCGAACGGTAATGACGCTCACCGCCACGAGAACGCCGGCTCCCCTCCGCAATCACACATTTATCAAGCCGATCCTGCTTAGCGACTGACAGAGCGCCAGATAGCGAATCATTCATCATTATTCCAGCCTCACCCCACAGCGCCAGCGAGCGACCTTGAACAGCGACAGGTATGACCTCTCGCTACCTGGCGCTCTCCAATGCATTTCAATGGAGCAATCTTTAAATATTCATAATTAAATGCTATTAATGTTTTTATTTTATTTTTTTTTTTAAATGGCAAAAATTCTGTGACCACTTCTGCAATGTTAGATATTTTTTTAAGGTAAAAAAAAAAAAAAAAAATTTGTGCAGAATTGATATTACAGGTCTGATATTAATGTATTCATATTACAAAATGTTTGTAAAAACATGTTTTTTTTTTCCCCCAAAATATGGTTGTTTGGGGGTTAAAAAACTACTTTTAACCCATCGCCGCCAGCGCTCTGGGGTTTAAACAAGCATTTCACAGCGCAGAATTTTTTTGAGCGTGATTTGTTAATGAATATGCTGGGAGCCGTTCGCTATGGCCATTCGCTGTCATGCGCTCCCATACAGCGCGGAACCTGTCAAATAGCGACTCCTCACCCAATATTCAACATTACCGCACACCGACTGAGTCGCTGTCAACAGCCGAACAATGGCCAAGCACAGCGACTACTAGCGGGCGCTCTGAAAATTCCGCTACAGTCGCTCAACTGTCGCTACCTGCCGCTATTAATGAATCAGCCTCTTAGAGTATAAGGCATTGTGCCAGAATCTATGTTTGTTTTGGGCCAGGAAAAAGGCGTCATTTATTGCAAACAAAGGCGACAAGAATGTGTAAAAACACTAATGCCTGCTTAAAGTCATTGTGCATATATATGGGGTATCTTTAGAGTGTGTGCTAACCCCCCTCCCCATAGACGCAGAACATTAAGCTCACTGTGTATGGATCCAATTGTTCCATAAAATACTTGCTTCCCCATGAGTGAATCCCCAGCCTCTAAATAGAAGAATTGGGGTATGTTGATTAGTGTGCTGACATACCAGCTTCTGTCTTCGAAATGCTGAGATTGGGAACCCAGGTGTGGGTAAGCGAACACACATCTGACAGTCAATCTCAAGCCCTTATTTAACAAGGGATAGCGCCAGGTAGCGAATGGTGAGCGAACGGTAATGACGGTGACCGCCACGAGAACGCCGGCTCCCCTCCGCAATCACACATTTATCAAGCCGATCCTGCTTAGCGACTGACAGAGCGCCAGATAGCGAATCATTCATCATTATTCCAGCCTCACCCCACAGCGCCAGCGAGCGACCTTGAACAGCGACAGGTATGACCTCTCGCTACCTGGCGCTCTCCAATGCATTTCAATGGAACAATCTTTAAATATTCTTAATTAATTGCTATTTTTTTTTATTTTTTTTTTAAATGTCAAAAATTCTGTGACCACTTCTGCAATGTTAGATATTTTTTTTAAGGTAAAAAAAAAAAAAATTGTGCAGAATTGATATTACAGGTCTGATATTAATGTATTCATATTACAAAATGTTTTGAAAAACTTGTTTTTTTTTTTTTCCAAAAATATGGTTGTTTGGGGGTTAAAAAACTACTTTTAACCCATCGCCGCCAGCGCTCTGGGGTTTAAACAAGCATTTCACAGCGCGAGAATTTTTTGAGCGTGATTTGTTAATGAATATGGTGGAAGCCGTTCGCTATGGCCATTCGCTGTCATGCGCTCCCATACAGCGCGGAACCTGTCAAACAGCGACTCCTAACCCCGTATTCAACATTACCGCACACCGACTGAGTCGCTGTCAACAGCCGAACAACGGCCAAGCACAGCGAATACTAGCGTGCGCTGTGAAAATACCGCTACTGTCGCTCATCTGTCGCTACCTGGCGCTATTAATGAATCGGCCTCCCCGTCGCTATCAACTACAGAACAACGGCCAAGCACAGCGACTACTAGCGGGCGCTCTGAAAATGCCGCTACTGTCGCTACCTGGCGCTATTAATGAATCGGCCTCCTAGCCAATGACTCAAGCCACCTGTGGCTCCCAAGCTACAGGTTGGGGATCAGGGGTCTAGAATGTCCCTTCAAATACATATGGATTAAATTAGATTGCAAGCTTCTAGGAGGAATCTGAACAAATATCAAATTCCACCATATCCCAAGGTATTCTAAATGTATACAAATCTGCTCCACTGTGCAACACAAGTAAAACCCTGGCCATTATTTTTAATGCTCTGATTCATGTATGTGCTGTGGCATTGGGAAACAGCATGTAACATACACACATATAATGCAATGTACAGCTCTGCATTGTGTTATCAATACACATGTCCGCCAGCCATTTACTTATTGTGCAAAAAGTATTCCGTAAAAACAAGGCCAATGCATCTTGATATAACACACCTCTAACAAGGCTAGAATCCATCATAACATAGCACAACAAAATGCCCAAGGTCCATAGCTGCAGCACCATAGTATTTACAATATACCAGTCATATAATAACAATGTAGGATTATAATACCAGCAGTGGGAGCGAGTTGAAAGGTAATATTATGTTATAGTGGCCACTACATAGCAAGCTGATTGCCGGTGCCCCCTGTGCAAGAAAAAGCACCATTTTGTAAAAAGAAATCACCAATCTTCAGCGTATGCAAATTAATGATTGTTAATACCCTTCATACAACATCCAGTGGTGTATCACAATAATAATATTCACTCAAAAGTTTTGCACATACTGTACAATCCTTTGTCTGAGAAATTGGCCAACACTCACAATGAGATTTAGAGAAACAGGTTTAATTGCAAGTACATTGAATAAACTTTAAGAGTACATTTTGGGCAAAGGGTTACATTAGCTTGCTTTCAGGGACAGCATCCTTCATTCACCAGCACCTTTGCATTTTACATAAAAATTGAACAATGTTACAGGAAGTACTGGTTTAGAATGCCTTAAATTGAATGTCTGTACCTAGTTTAATTGTTATGATCTCATCGTATGGGGATTCCATTGTGGTCAGTGACAGGACAATAGCTGGGAATACATCCCGACCCCCACCCACCGCCGCAGCCACTGCACATATATGGCAGCTGATTCACAGACACATGTTATGAGCTGGCAATGCTTCAGCCAGATAAAGATGAAAGGAACTGTTACGTGTGGTCATCTCATGGTCAATGCTTATGCAAATTCAGGACCTAGACAGTGGCAGGGACAATCAAATACCCATGAAGATAACTCCTGAGCTATTGCTATTTCTGCCAAGTCATCCCTCGGCTGCTGCACTGGACACCAAATTTAGCCCCCAAATTTACATCTTCAGTCCACCTGAGAAAAGTACAAAAATACCAGGAAATACAAGCAAATATATCTGTCATGTCAAATGTTTTTAAGGGTTAATTTTTAACCAAAATAAGTAGCCCCACAACATTACATCCTTCACTGAAACGTTTGATGTATATATATTCACTGATGACAAGAGCACATAACAACATTACTACTACCATAATTAATTTTGACTATCCTGGGTATTGGTCCACTTCCGCGATCGTGGGTGCCCTGCTGTGTGAAACCCCCCAGAAAGCCCCGAAAACCCACCTGACCCCGCTCCCACGTGACTCGCTCGTCCAATCGCTGCCGCCGGACAAGCTTAGCGCAGGTCTGCCGCCGCCTCCCGCGCATCCCTCTTACAGGGAGCGCGCCCGCGCTGCCCATTCACAAACGGCAGGCGCGGGTGCGCACCCTGCCAGAGGGACGCACGGGAACAGGGATCAGGTAGGATTTTCAGGGATCTGGGGGGGTGCCCCGCAATGAGGGAGCTGATCGGTCCGGGAATCTTATAGATTCCCGGGCCGATCAGGGGAGGGTGTTGGTCCACTTTAAGGAAGAAATGCAATATTTCCTATGCCCTTATTCATCAAGCGATAGCGCCAGGTAGTGTCTGACGAGCGCCAGGTAGCGGCAGCTAACGGCGACTACCGACTCAAGTACGCCCGGCGGCGGTCACAATGACGCATTTATCAAGCAAAATGAGGCTAGCGCCGGCGAGAGCGACGGCTAGCGCGGCATTCATCATGAAGCCGCCTGGACCGAACAGCGCCGCTGCAAATTCCCTCACAGCGCCAGGTATGAGCTGTCGCTCCCTGGCGATGTCCAATGCATTTCAATGGAGCAATCTATAATAATTCATGATTAATTGGTAATAATTTTTTTTTTCATTTTTTTAATGTCAAAAAATCGGAGAACACTTCTGCAATGTTAGGATTTATTTTTAAGTAAAAAAAAAAAAAAAAAAAATATGTGCAGAATTGATCTAACAGGTCTGAGATTAATGTATTCATATAACAAAATGATTCTAAAAACATGTATAATGTTACATTCCAAAAATATGGTTGTTTAGGGGTTAAAAACTAGTTAATACACATCGCCGCCTGCGCTCTGGGGTTTAAACAAGGAATGGACAGCGACAGCACATTCGGAGCGTGATTTGTTGATGAATATGAAGCTAGCCGTTCGCTCTGGCCATTCGTTGTCAGGCGCTCACATACAACGCTGGACCTGTGAAACAGCGACCCCCCAGCCCGTATTCAACATTACCGCACACCGACTGAGTCGCTGTCATCAAGCTAATGCCGGCCAAGCACAGCGAATACTGGCTGGCGCTGAAAAAATCGCACTACAGTCGCTCATCTGTCGCTACCTGGCGCTATTGATGAATCGGCCTCCCCGTATTAACCAACCCTGAACTGGTTCCCACCTTGCAGTGCTTCATGGCTGATCCCCCCTTTACTCTTGAGTTCCAGTTTCAAACTTTCCCTGAGAAGGTGGATGGACAGATAATGGTAGAAATAGCCACATTACTGTAAACTGTAAAGCCAGCCTGTCATTACATCTGAAAAGTTGCACACAACTGCCTTGATTGTTTAACATATACATTTAGCAGACATAGATATCTGTTAAGACTATTACCTCACTCTTATTAAGAGCATCCTAACTATACCCCTCACTTGCAGATTATGAGCTGAACAGGAGGGTCAGGGGACGTATATCTTACAAACACAAACAGGGAATACAAACAGTATATCTATTGCCTACCTAAAAAAGATCACAGCCCCATCCAGCACACTGCTCATCCCAATCTCCTATACAAAGGGAAGTGCGTGACTTCCCTGGTCACCAGTGTCCTGGCTTCCTGTTGCTATTACAGTAAATTATGCTGGAGCCCCTACAACAAATGAAACTGCCCGACAATGATTCTCTCAGATACACCTACACAAAAGCACAACTTCTTCTAATAAAGAAACTGACACTTCCCCCTGAATCTGCTAGCTGCTATTTTTATTAAGTAGATGGCTAGACATGTACTCATCATCCCCAGATACCTGCTTATCCCCCAATGTAACATATTACCATAAAGCAAGCAAACCGCCGCTGACATCAGGGCTTTCACTGCTCATCAGTTTCAAATCCGTGCATTAAATAGTGCTGCAAATTAAGCAGCATAAACGACAAACAAAAGGGGAAGTAAAGTCAGTTCACTGCTTCTTCATTCACTTTTATCGCAGCAAATGGCTCGTGATGACAGTTATTCAAGTTTGATGATTATTATTTTATTATTATTGTTTATTTATATAGCGTCATCATCTTCCGTAGCACATTACATGGTATAATTACAGACAAGGTAAAACATATTGCAAAAGGACCAATACAAATTAGATAACAGTTCAAACCAAATGTTGTGAGCACAGGAGACAACAGAAAATAAAGCCCAGCCCTTGTGAGCTTACAGTCTAAAGTACGGGGGTTGGAAACAAAAGGGAGGGATCACAAGTGGTAGAGTTTGATGTGTAGGCCCACTCGGCAAACCTGTGATTGGCAGCCATACAGTGAATGCGGTAGGGGTAAGCATTGGTAGACTCGCCTTTAGTTCCTCTTTAAGGAAGGGCTTCAGCAAAGGCTTCATATAAACAAAAAAGGCCTCTTCAACTAGTCCCACACCAGAGGCAGGGCACCTACCTTATCATTCTAAAGGCTGTGGTCTGACTGAGGCAGTGATTGGGTGGCTGGTAGCTTGGCTCTTGGGGCCTGATTTATCAAGCACTTTGACACAGTGTGCCAAATGGGTGATATTGGCGTATGCCATCATTTGTGAAAACCACATTTATCAAATGCAGTGTACAACAAAACACATATTTACTAAACTATCTGTGTACAGCAGCACCACACTTGTCATTGTGCCTCTTTATTCTCATATATCTCATAAAAAATATTGGCCAAGTTAGACAGCATGTTACTTTATTTGTTTTTGCTATTTCTTTTTAATCTCATTTTCTCCAAGGCATTTCAGAACAAGAGTGGAGCACAACAATATGTGCATTGAATTTATTGAGATTCATATATATATATATATATATATATATATATATATATATATATATATATATAGCAGTATTTTTTCTTAGTCCTTTAAGGAGCATCATCTTGAAAATGGGCCAATGATAAAAATGTCTGTACCTAGTTTAATTGATATGATCTCATCGTATGGGGATTCCATTGTGGTCAGTGGCAGGACAATAGCTGTGAATACATTTAGACCCCACCCACCCTTACAGCCACTGCACATATATGGTTGAAAATCTGGTTGAAAGGAAGAGGAAATCAGGGGTGACAGACTCTGTCACCCCTGATAGAGCAAACCTGCCACTTCTGGATTTTATTCCTGTCCGGCACAGAACCATTAGTAAATCAGGTCTTAGTCATGGGATTCGGTGAATAGCCAGGAACCGGTTAAGTCTCTTTTTTTTTTTTAGCCAAGACCCCCTTAATAAAAGCAACAGGAGAACATGCCAACTCATACAGGGAATACAGAAGTGTATTCCACCATGAGCCCCTTCAGAATACACCCTGGGTGGAAAGCCAACACAAGTCTAGTTTTTTTAAGTGGATCAAAACCCAATTGCTGACCGTCCCGATTGCCATTCGGCTGATCTCAAGCCTGCCACGTCGATGAAGTGTAGCTGACTTGCAGCATCCCCGGCTTTTAGGTTGGGCACGCACGCACACACTCCTGTGCCCTGCACTCCTGCTATAGGATGCCCCGGGGTCAGGCTAGCAGCCTTTAGATTCCAGGACCGGCCCCGTGGGGTTTTACTCCACTTTAACACTCCTCATTGAATTTCCCTTTCATGCCTATTTGCAGGCAATTATGGAAAAAAACTGAATAAAATAATACCATTACAGAGAAACGAGCTGCTGTAAGGTGACGGCTGAGGAAGGAAAGTGGGGATATTTATATTTCAATGGGTACAAGTAAGAGAAGGTCAGGAACAAAAGGACGTGATTAGTATTACCATGATGCATTACACTCGGAGTGAAAACTATCATCAGCGCAGCATCCAGACTGCACACAGGAGCACAGACAAGGAGCACAGAGGAATGCCCATTTTTTCTGTGTCCCCCCAAATGTAGAAAGCATGCCAGACTGATGAATTAGGGTTCAGAAACTGTCAATTTCTCTCTTTTTCGGGCTGCTTTAAGGAGGACCTAAATCCTAACTGGAAACTCAGTGCTAGGTGGGTTCAGATCTGAAAGGATTCTAACCACCTACTCCCACTGCCAATTAGACCTGAATTTAGGATGGATGTTTGCATAACATGGGACAGGAAACAGCTGCACATTGTGAGCAGCTGTTTCCTGTCTCTTGTTGGATGGAGCAGGGCTAGGAAATGGTGAGTATTTCTCTGATGCAGGGCTCACTGATGGCAGAAGAGGGTAGGTAAGGTTTACGTTCACGTAAAAGGAATGTCTAATGCAAAAAATGGTCCAATAATCAAAACCCATATAGCAAGAGCATTGTTACTTAGGCCCTTATTCATCAAGCGATAGCGCCAGGTAGTGTCTGACGAGCGCCAGGTAGCGGCAGCTAACGGCGACTACCGACTCAAGTACGCCCGGCGGCGGTCACAATGACGCATTTATCAAGCAAAATGAGGCTAGCGCCGGCGAGAGCGGCGGCTAGCGCGGCGGCTAGCGCGGCATTCATCATGAAGCCGCCTGGACCGAACAGCGCCGCTGCAAATTCCCTCACAGCGCCAGGTATGAGCTGTCGCTCCCTGGCGATGTCCAATGCATTTCAATGGAGCAATCTATAATTAATCATAATTAATTGGTATTATTTTTTTTTTATATTTTTTTAATGTCAAAAAATTGGAGACCACTTCTGCAATGTTAGGATTTATTTTTAAGTCAAAAAAAAAAATTAAAAAAATATGTGCAGAATTGATCTAACAGGTCTGAGATTAATGTATTCATATTACAAAATGATTCTAAAAACATGTATAATGTTACATTCAAAAAATATGGTTGTTTAGGGGTTAAAAACTAGTTAATACACATCGCCGCCAGCGCTCTGGGGTTTAAACAAGGAATGGACAGCGACAGCACATTCGGAGCGTGATTTGTTGATGAATATGAAGCTAGCCGTTCGCTCTGGCCATTCGTTGTCAGGCGCTCACATACAACGCTGGACCTGTGAAACAGCGACCCCCCAGCCCGTATTCAACATTACCGCCCTCGACTGAGACGCTGTCATCAAGCTAATGCCGGCCAAGCACAGCGAATACTGGCTGGCGCTGAAAAAATCACGCTACAGTTGCTCATCTGGCGCTACCTGGCGCTATTAATGAATCGGCCTCTTATACCCTTAGCATAGGAAAAAACAAGCCTGTTTCTATCTTTTAATTGAAGGAAACAGAATCAGGGGTGACACGCTTTGAACATTCCAATCTGCTTTTACAGGGAAGATCTGCTTAACTCTAGTCCCCTGACCTATGCTGGAATACCTGCTTTTTGCAATTCCCCGTATGTTTGAGGATGCTTTTACCCATCATGTAATGCTTTGGGCAGATATTAGAATGGTTAATCCTGCCACTCCCCACAGGTCGGCCCAGACAGGCCTGGGAATGGAGCAGATCACCCCTGTAAAAGTGGAAAGGTATGCTCCAAAACCTGTCCCCATCTGAATTGTATTCCTACCAGATGAAGAAAGCCACAAGCATGGCGGAAATGTTTATCAGTTATATGGGTGTATAAGTGACCCATCCTCTTATTAAACCTATGTTTATACTGATTTTTAACATTACTAAATTTTGTGGCACGGCTCCTTTAAGCACAGGCTTCGCTGTAAGGTGCTGGTGTGTATTAAATATATTTTTCAGCCAGGACAGCCTCTATATTTATATCTAGTCTCTGACAAATATAAAAAAAAAAGAGTATGCACACATTCCTGTGTGAGAGCTGGATCTAGGAATCTTCCAAGCTAAATGAGGCAACCAATTGGCCAACATGAGAAGCAGCTCCTTTCATCTCCCCCGTCATCATCAGGCTGCTTTATGGAATGAGCTCAGAGCTTCTTACTGAACAGAGGCTGAAGCTGGTGCTGAAATATCACAGAAGCAATCATGGAGGCAGCGACAGAAATGGATTTCCCCCGCCAACGCATATCTCCCATCAGATTTCCATTCCAGAGAACGCTTACCCCAGTTCTCATATTCAATCCTGAATGCTCACCCCCACCTCCCAGCCAAGGCTGGATGGAAAGCGCGGTGGATCACCCTCTGCCGCATCCCTGTGCCTTTTTTTGTCGCGCAGAGGAGACACACAGCAGTGGCACATCACACATGGATCTAACACGCCATTCGACATTCCCCATATTTCCCCAGAATATCGCATCCCAGAACCACAAGAGCTGACAGCAGAGCCCACATATGATGCAGGCATGAAACCACCAGTGCTCAGCCTGATCGCCATCTGCCTGCCGGGCTTCCCAATCCCCAGCGAGCGAGCAGTGGTCTCTGCTTACTATTCAGGCTCAATCAAGTGACAGTGATGCCCATTGTCCCCCATCATATAAATCCCAGCCACGTAACTTACAGGAGGAGATCTGGGGACCCTGCAAACATGTTTCAATTCCAATACCATCAATGACCCTATCACCATCATAGTCTGTGGAGTCAGAACAGGTCTTACAAGAGGTTAGATGTGTTGCAGACTGACATACACGCTAACTATACTGTTACCATTTCATTGAATTGTTTACAAATTGTTTTTTTGTTTTTGCATTATCTTTTCCCATTCAATCAATCTAAAATCAAGTCTGAAAAGATTCAATCAAGCCTAAAATATCAAATGAGAAACCAAACAGAAAAGCATCATCTACCCAAGCGTGTATGTGTAGCTCACTGGGAATGAGCAGAGATCAGAGCAGGAGCAGGTCTTATATCGTATACACACACACAGCAGATACGCTCAGCTAAAGACCATCAAAAATAAATCAGACATTTTCTGATTGATCATTTTCCGATCTGACTGACAAACAAAAAATTGTCTGAGCCTTGTGTTCAGGGGTGGGATTAAGATTTTTAACAACAGGTTTCCTATACGTAACTATCAAGTTGCACACATTTATATTTCGCCAGGCTATCTACTGTGTAATTCCATTACTATTTGTAGAAGCAATATTAAGAGATTGTACTAATCATTCTAGTGATTTGTGTCAGTCTGGGCCACCACTTCTCCCCAGGTCTGAGAACTAACCAGATAAGTAGAAGTGGGGGGAATGTGCTGCATGCCAACCCTAGTCCCCAGCCAGCTGGGTGAGTACCTGTGGCCTTTCTTAATCACTGGCGATCAGGAAATGTGTTCTCTAACCTGTTGATGACCGTTTCTGGACAAGCGTATCTGCTGCTGCCCACAGACATAAAACTCTCCAGCCAACAGCCACCAATCAGGTGTTACCACCCTGTCCACAGACAATGCTGATCGCTGTTCTTCATTTGATCGGAAGACTCTAATCGGTCTTCATGCTCGGAACAGAAATCTGATCACCAATCAATCGCAGTGAATCATCTTTCACACCTTTATCAGACAATGAATTGCCCACATAGTAACACATAAGCCAATGTGACTAATGAATGATAAAAAGGGGCCCCGACACCACCCCATAAATGTGACAACCCGCCATTGGTGTTTAAGCCATTACAGACAGGCAGCTTATCTTGGGGCAAATCAATGTTCTCCAATGGATGGGATGGCTGCCCTGGCACAGGACCGGTGGCCAGTCAGATTGGGCACACTTGGGCGAGTGTATATGGTGGGGGTAGCAGGGTAGGGTCAGGGCTGGGGTAGGGGGAAATACCCCTGCCTTACAGAAAGGTACCATCTTCCTGTGCTGCCAGAGGTACAGTGCCTCCGTGTTGGGTGAGCAGAGGCAGCTAGTGAGGCAAAAAGGTCATCAGAGGTAGATGGTGAGGTAAGTGGGTGAGGCTGGTACGTGTCTCCTAGAGATAAGTAGAGGTAGTTGGGTAAGGCAGGTAGGTGTCCCCTGGAGATAAGCAGAGATAACTGGCGAGGCAGGTAGGTTCCCCATGGAGGTCAGGTGACCACAGGTAGATGGTGAGGTATATGGGTGAGACAGGTAGGTGCCCCCTGAAGGTGAGCATGAGTAGCAGGTAGGTGGTGGGCAAATGCCTCATGGAGTGGGACAAATGTAGTTGGTGAGGTAGGTGCCCCCCAGAGGTGAGGTGAGAAAAGGCAGCTGGTAAGCAGGGGTGTAACTTGAGAGGGTGCAGAGGGTGCAACTGCACCAGGGTCCAGGAGCTCAGGGGGCTCATCATTGTTGTCCCTACACCTTATTTATCAGGTGCTCACTTATGTGCTCACTTAGCATTATTTAGAGAAATAATGAGAAAGGCCGCACCATTTGTCTCTGCTGTTTCAGTCTTTAGTTGATTAGCTGCACCCAGTTGAGTTAATAGACAGAAAAAAATTACAGTAGGAACTGTGAAAGGACCCCTTTTAATATTTGGACCAGGGCTTCGTCAAATTTTGTGCCGCTACTGCTGGTAAGGTAGGTGGGTGGGCAGGTAGGTACCCCCTGGAGGTGAGAGGGGCATGGCCAGCCAGTAAGATAGGTGAGGGGCACAGGTAGCCAATGAGGTAGGTGCCCCCTGGAGGTGAGAGGGACACAGGTAGCCAGTGAGGTAAGTTTCCCCTGGAGGTGAGGGGGGCACAGGTAGCCAGTGAGGTAGGTGCCCCCTGGAGGTGAGAGGGACACAGGTAGCCAATGGGGTAGGTGAGGGGCACAGATAGCCAGTGAGATAGGTGAGGGGGGCACAGGTAGCCGGTGAAGTAGGTGAGGGGCACAGGTAGCCAGTGAGGTAGGTGAGGGGGGCACAGGTAGCCAGTGAGGTAGGTAAGGGGGGCACAGGTAGCCAGTGAGGTAGGTAAGGAGGGCACAGGTAGCCAGTGAGGTAGGTGAGGGGGGCACAGGTAGCCAGTGAGGGGGGCACAGGTAGCCGGTGAGGTAGGTGAGGGGAGTACAGGTAGCCAGTGAGGTAGGTGAGGGGGGCACAGGTAGCCGATGAGGTATGTGAGGGGGGCACAGGTAGCCGGTGAGGGGGGCACAGGTAGCCGGTGAGGTAGGTGAGGGGAGTACAGATAGCCAGTGAGGTAGGTGAGGGAAGCACAGGTAGCCGGTGAGGTAGGTGAGGGGGGCACAGGTAGCCGGTGAGGTAGGTGAGGGGAGTACAGATAGCCAGTGAGGTAGGTGAGGGGGGCACAGGTAGCCGGTGAGGTAGGTGCCCCCTGGAGGTGAGAGGGGCACAGATAGCCAGTGAGGTAGGTGAGGGGAGCACAGATAGCCAGTGAGGTAGGTGAGGGGGGCACAGATAGCCGGTGAGGTAGGTAAGGGGGGCACAGGTAGCCGATGAGGTAGGTGAGGGGGGCACAGGTAGCCGGTGAGGTAGGTGAGGGGGGCACAGGTAGCCGGTGAGGTAGATGCCCCCTGGAGGTGAGGGGGGCACAGGTAGCTGGTGAGGTAGATTCCCCCTAGAGGTGAGGGGGGCACAGGTAGCCGGTGAGCTAGATACCCCCTGGAGGTGAGGGGGGCACAGGTAGCCGGGGAGGTAGATTCCCCCTAGAGGTGAGGGGGGCACAGGTAGCCGGTGAGCTAGATACCCCCGGGAGGTGAGGGGGGCACAGGTAGCTGGTGAGGTAGATTCCCCCTAGAGGTGAGGGGGGCACAGGTAGCCGGTGAGCTAGATACCCCCTGGAGGTGAGGGGGGCACAGGTAGCCGGGGAGGTAGATGCCCCCTGATGAGAGCGTTCTTACCGGAGGGGAGATGTGCGGCGCTCCTCTGCGCTGCGGCTCGGGCCGAGGATGGAGCTGGTCGCTGATGCTGCCCCGGTCCCTCTTCTCCCGGCTGCCGCCTCCTCCCGCCGCCCGCTGCTCATCCCCGGAGTCCAGGCTGCTGAAATTCCACATCAGCAGCGTCTGGACCAGCAACACGGTCAGCGCCGCCACCAGAGCCGAGCGGGAGCGCCTGGCCAGCCTGCGAGGACACGATGCCGCCACCATGTTCAGCACCCGCCTGCCTGCCCGAGACAGAGCTCCTCTGCCTGATGCTGCTGCTGCTGCCTCCGTGTGCCGCCACCGCTCTCCTCCTCACACAGGCGGGAGGCCGCGCGTCACCGGAGAGGAGGGCTGCCAGCTCAAACGCGGCATCCCCGGCATCCCTCCCCCTGACCGCCTGCCTGCTGCCTGCCTGGCGAGCCCTCACCTCACTGCCCCCCCCCTTACATCACCGCCCCCCCTCAACTTATTTCCCCCATCGCATCACCGCCCCCCTCACCTCACCTCACTGCCCCCCTTACATCACTGCCCACCTCACCTCACTGCCCCCCCTTACATCACCGCCCCCCTCACATCACTGCCCACCTCACCTCACTGCCCCCCCCTTACATCACCGCCCCCCTCAACTTACTTTCCCCCTCGCATCACCTCACTGCCCCCCCTTACATCACTGCCCACCTCACCTCACCTCACTGCCCCCCCTTACATCACCGCCCCCCTCACATCACTGCCCCCCTCACCTCACTGCCCCCCCTCACCTCACCTCACCTCACTATGGCTGTGTGTGGGAAATATACCGCTAACACTAGCGCGGCCATTTACTCAGGGTCACAACCAATTTCATGGAAATTTAGGCTACGTTCCATTACACCTATACATTAAACAGGACCTCCAGCCAAAAATGACTAGTACATACCTCCCAAGTGTCCCTAATTTGGAGGGACTGTCCCTCTTTCTAGTCCATGTCCCCCTGTCCTTCGTTTTTCTCCTTTTCCCCTCTCTAAGGTTTAACATGAAAATCTGCCCTAATAAATGAATAATTTGCCTATTTAAAGTGTTTATATTGTTTTAACTATTTTAACCTGCCACCTATCCATCCCTCAATGAGGGGCGTGGTCTAATTTAACAAATGTCCCTCTTTCCCACCCTGAAATGTTGGTAGGTATGTAGTTAGTACCTCACCCGGCTTCCACTGCCCCACAGGGGACCTTAGGAGGCTTTTATTCCTTATTCCCATAAGGTCCCCTTACCCTGTGTCCTTGGATTATTCATTTATCGGACGGTGGGTGTATCTAAATGTGACCGAGCTCTGGTGCAAAAATGTTATTTTAAATCAGACCCTAAATGACTCCAGGGCTGGACGAACTCTCTCCCCTGGATGATTTGGGATGCCCCATTGTGCGAACCATGCGATCCTCCTGCATTTCTCCATCCATTGCATGTTACCCGCAGATACAGTATATGTAAATGTCTGGTGGCGGGTGCGTGCAGCCAGAGGGGAGTGGGCAGCAGCAGGCAATCAATGCTGCCTAGAGGAAAGCATCATGGGAGTGTGCAACCACATAAGAGCAGCAGTTCTGTGGAGGTTCACAAACAGAGGCACCTTGATTCACATAGGCAAGATGCCCCTGTTAAGCTGTCCAAAACTGAGGAGGGGGGTTGGGAATGGGTTTTGGTCTGCTGTAAATCATCTGTAACCGGACAAGAAATCCACATTCCAGGGGCATCCTGATTTGGACCTCCATTGCGTGAAACCTCTTGGATTGCTGGTTCCGTATGCTCTTATCTAATCAGAACTGCAAATTGAAGCCCAACAATGAGTTCTGAATAAATCAAGTGCTGCTCCCCTCTGCTGTGCACATTCAGATATGATTGCAGGGGTGGGCACATCAGGATTGAGGATTGCTGCGGATGCCCCAGAGGCTCACACATTCACCATGAAATCCATTTCTGTATACAGGCGACCCAGGGGGGTTCACACAAGCCAGGCACCCTGAAGGAGGAAGCAGTAACCTGGCCCTGGAGCCTTTTAGAGTTGGGTACCAGGGTTATGGTCTGCATTAATTTGGATACAACTAAATACTGAATTGGCTGCAACAAATGGTTTTTCTGTACATGAGGCCATGAGAGCACAAATCACGTGGAGGAGCCACAATGATGGAACCCCCTGACCTTAGGTTCTCCAGGGCGGTTGCTTTACCCGCACCCCTATAGCTGTACCATTGGGCGCCAGAGTCAGTTTCACTGATGGGCTCAAGTTTGACACTGTGCACAGCCTTAGCATTTAAAGCGGACCTTCACTCTGAATAAGAGTCTATCTTATATGTTTCCCACACCCTGTACATACAGATTGCCCACATTAAAAATCATCCTACCTGCATCTACTGCATGTTATGAGCCTTTAAACATCCAATCTTATCAGGCAGCCTGCAAACAGGAAGTGCCTCCTGACTGTGTTGCTCTGCATTCTGGGACTGCTGACCGTTACCTGACCCCAGCTCTGCTCTGTCTGAGCAAAGCACAGCTATAACCCACCCCCCTGTACCTTATCCCACTCTCCTCTCCTCAGTAAGTGTGATGCTTCTGAGTCAAGATGGCGGGGCCCGTATCCTAAATTCCTGAACAGAGTTGCAGCCCAGTGGGGGAAATAATAATAAGTTAGTGACTAAAAACGTAAAATATATTAATTTTAGATGCTGGGGAACCGTTTCTTAAGAGTTTGGGCTTTTCATTAAATCACGCTGAAGGTCCGGTTTAAAGGATACTGCACAGATGGAGCATTACAGGCTTGAACTGGCCCAGTGGGACCTTTAGAGGACCCTTTTCCCCAAAGGGACACCCATCTTGGGACCCTAGTTTATCCACTCGGGGTAGTAATTCACCTTAGGATGGACCCCCAAAGTCAGCTCTGCTGGTGGGCCCTAGGCGTGATTAAATGTGACAGGACCCTGGTGCAAACATTAAATGAAATTCTTTCACAGCTCGTACAGCTTTTTTATGTCTTTTAACTAACTCAGTTAGATGTAGGCAACTGTAAACTGTAGACTGAAACTGCAGTGACAGTTGGAGCTTCCTTTATCTAAATTATGCCAAGTGAGCACAAATATGATAAATAAGTTGGAAGAGCAACAATGATGTGGCCCCCCTGATCTTCTGGGCCCTGAGGTGGTTGCACTCCCTGCACCCCCTCTGACACTGTACATTACCCTCACCAGTTGGGTGAAAAAATGATAAAAAAACTCTATGGGCTGGGTGGAGGCCCTCCCCTGGGATATCCTGATTTGGGATGCCCCACTGTGCGAAACCCCCCTTAGTATGAAATAGCACACCTCGCTCGCATGGTGCATGCACTGCCCATCTTTGGCATCCCTGCACTGCACGCTCCCCATGCCAAGCTGCCCCGGAAGTAGCAGCCAGAGAGATAGAACATGCCGGCGGGTACACGACAATGGTTATTTCATTGAAGAAAGCATCATTTCTATTGTTTTGCGGCAGGAATCCCATTTTGCTTTTGAAGCTTGTTTGCGTCTGTGTTTAAATAAAAACCACCCTGTTTCTGGGTCCTATGCCCTCCTGTGTATTGAATCCCAGTAAATTATATGGGGAAACAAATGCAAAACGCATGTGGTATTGCATAAAAAAAACACTTGTTTGCGTTTTTATTCACATTTACAGCCACATAAAATGTAATGGGATGCATTAGCAGCCAGGACATAGCAGGCAGGACTTTTTTCTAATCTCTGCTGAGAGGTGTGAAAGGGGCCATAGAGGTGCCATTGCTGGATTTTATTTGTGGCGTGGCTGCCTCTGCTCAGGGGCGTAGCTGGGGGGGCACATGCCCTGGGTGCAGCAGGTCAGAGGGGCGCCAAAGGGGGGCCTAAAGCACAGGTGAGTAGCGCCATTTCGAAACTTTGCCCAAGGTGCCATAAAGCCTAACTACAAATCTGCGTCTGCCGCAAACGCAGAAACACATGCCAGTATGCCAGATGAACGTCAGGTCCAGTGAAAAAGGTGTATTTATCAAGTCAAAAATCCAGAGCACCTGTGATAGTGCCAGGTCGTGTCCCATCTATCATCAGCGCCAGCTCTGAGTTACCTACAGTGCCAGGTGCTCACCGCGCACTGTGTGACCTTATCCCATACATTTCAATGGGCTTGAATAGTTACAATTATTTAGGCATTTTATAACTTTTTACATTTTTGGGGGGGACTGGTGCAAGGGTGCCATGGGATCCCTGGGCTGGTTGGGATTATTTTTGGATGCATTTTTAGCACTTTTGTGTTGCACGGCAAACGTGCAGCGTTATATCTTTCAAGTGTCCCCAAAGCAAAAAATAATAAATAAATAAATTCCATGACCATCCAAAATTATAAATTGGGATTCCAACAGGTGCTGTGTGCCTAGAATGTTTTGTTATAGCGCATCTGAGAGTGCTATGTATTTGCTTTTTAAATACTTTAAATACTTTTTAAATACTCCCGGACGGCGGTAGGTCGCTAGCGCATAGGCATATAAAAGCCTGCGAACACTGCCTGGCTGGGAGCGCTACAGCCGATAGCGCCGGCAGCCTGAAGCCAATGTCGCAGTGTGGGCGCTGCCGAGCGTCTTGGACGAGGCACTCAAGTGCCACCCACACCTTAATAACAATAAATTAGCCTCTAAGTTTGCTACAATTTGTATCTGGGGTCCGGGGGGGGGGGGTGAGACAGAAAAAGTATTTACCGTAGTTATGCCTCTGACCTGCTGACACGATCACCCTCAAACACATGGAGCCCAACACATGCTCTTGCATGTGACTGCAGGGAATCATTTTTATGGCCTACCAGAGGAGGTCATTATTTGGCTTTATCAGAATAAATCATACTTAGGGACCATGGGAGGATATCATTTTTAGGGCCCATCAGAGGATATCATTTTAGGGCCCAGCAGAGGATATCATTCTTAAGCCCTGCAGAGAAAATCATTCTTGGCGTGCACCAATGGACATCATTCTTGGGGCCCAACAGAGGAAATTATTTTTGGGACCCACCAGAGATAATAATTTTTGGGGCCTACCAAAGGAAATCATTCTTTGGGCCCAACAGAGGAAATCATTCTTTGGCCCAACCATGTGCAGGCTACAGAGGAATCAAGTAGTAGTGGAAAAGAGACTGGTGCAGCTCAGTCCCCATGTCATTCTTTTAGAAGACAGCAGCAGGAATAGCCAATCAAGAAAAAAAAATAAAAAAATAAATATATATATATATATATATATATATATATACTTACCAACCTCAGGTTCTCCAGACAGGATGGAACCTCTCTGTGTCACACTTCGGGTCTGTGCCAAACTTTGTGGGCCAGAAAGAAGTGTGTGTTTGGGTTCAGCTGAACAGTAAAGCTTTCAGTCCACGGCAACCACAGCAAATGTCCGGTATGGGCATGGCTGTGATTGGCCAGGCAGGACATGTGACCCCGCTGTATAAGAGCGCTGTTACAGCTAGGAAGGCAGGTGAGACAGGGAGATGCTGTAATTGCAGTGAGGGACGGTAAGTGTATACACATGCCTTCTTCTACTGCAGTGACAGTGTGCTTAAAAAATATTATTTTATTTGTTTTTAATTTAGTTCTTATTTTTTGATGTTATGTTATTTTTAAGTACTTTCCCTACCCTGTCTTTGCAGGGCAATTGCCCTGTTACTACCCCCATTTTACCCCTTATTAACTACCTCCATTTTACCCATTTTTAAGTTACCAAGTTGATTTCACCATTGATTTCAGTGGGGTTCGGGTCACTTACAAGAGGATGCAGGAGGATGTTGTTTTCCTAGACATGGGTTTACCAGGAAGTGCAGTGGGTCATTCTAAGTCAGCATGCTCCCGTACTGTACAAGGTAAGAAAAACTAAAGTTATTTTTATCTTTAGTTCCTCTTTAAAGTGGACCAAAACCCACACTCTGATGGCCCTGGAATCTATAAGATTCTAGGGCCGCTAGATTTCCTCCCCCCAGGGCATCCAAAATCATGATGCCTCGCTGTGTGAACCCCACAGGTCACCCAGAAACTCACCTTCTTTCCTGGTCCAACAGTGCATGCGCGAGCAGTGGCCGCATCCCCACTATCCCTTTAGCAGGGCACTTGCCCACACCAGGCATTCCTGGTTGGACACAATCCCTGTTGGGTAGTGGGGATGCAGTCGCGGCTCGCGCATGCGCATTTGGACCGGGAAACAAGGTAAGTGTATGGGGCGACCTGGGGGTTTCACACAGCGGGGCATCCCGATTTTGGATTCCCCCGGGGGAAGGAAACACCTTTTCTCATGTTTTATTTCCTTTGTGCTATTCAGCACCATATTTAGCTGTGAAAACATTTGCACAGCTTAATATGGTGATGTATTGCACCGAGGAAAAAAAAACATGAAAAAAAGAGTTTACTCCCCAAAAAGCAAAAAAATAATACTGAATCAACCCTTATATGCCAGTATTTCTTGTGAGTAAAGACAATAGTCATGGTGCTGAAGTCTTTACTGTCTTTACTGTAGAACATATATTACAGCTAATATGCATGGACCTCTGGACCTCATTATCAAAGGCAGTGATAGTGAAGAGAGTAAAGTATCTTGTTTTCTCATGTTGCCAGATATAATACTGATGCCCAGTATAGGGCTATAGCTGAAGGGTTTCTTAATGGATGTTCTGTATTTTAGCAGGAGCCATGGCTCACCAATAACACAGTGTAACATGCTGCCAGTGGCACAGATGATCTGCACATCGCCATCTATTGGCCAATAGTGGCAAGTGAAGAAAGTACACATCTGTAGGGATGCTGGGGATGCTTCTTTTGTGTAGTGATGGAAATATAGCAGACAGAGGGGAAACCCCCCTCCTCCATCCCCTCAATATACAGTAGTCACTGGGAGAAGATCCTTAGCTGTACAATCAGAGAGCCCTCCATGTCAGTGGAAGGTCAGGCTTTTTTATTTGCTTAGCACAAGATTGAGGGATGACTGCCAGGCTTTGTACCTGTCAGTCAGGAACAGCAAGGAAATTACCGGATCACTATTGATGTAACTGTCAGGTTGAAACATTTATTTTTAGGGATTTGAAGACTTTATTGGCTAACACACACACACACTCACACACAAACACACACACACACACACACACACACACACACACACACACACACAAATACTCTCACACATACACACTCACACAAACACACACACACTCACACACACACACACACACACACTCACACACACACATACTGTGGAGATTAGCTCTGGTAGGCGACCGGGTGTCAGCAGTATAGAGGCAGAGGCAAGCAGTTCAAAGTAAAGTCTGTGTTTATTTCACACATAAATCCACAAAAGCATATGTCCAAACAGGTTACATCACCTTTTCAGGAAACAGCAGCATAAATGATTCAATCAGGCAAACAGCTTTTAGTCCTTGAGCAAACGTCCTGTTTACAGTCCAACTAGGCCTCAGGTCCTCATGAAACAGCCTCCACAGGAGATTTCAGCCAGGCTCACAGAGTCTCACTCCCATGTGAGCTCTAGACAAAGGACACAGCACAGCTGATTCCCCAGGCTATTTAAACAGCCCGCAAAACCCGGACCTGGGTAGTGGGATGGAGTCCCACCCTGCTCTACTCCATCCCAGTAAAGCCGTCCCAGGTTAGCCTTTCGGCTATTCTAAATCATCAGCAGCAAACTGCCACCAGCAGCTGATGCTGGACAAACAAGCTATACGGCTTTACTGCACCAATGCCAGGTACATTGGTGCTACATACCTGCCGTCAATAACGGCCCCTTGCACCTTACCACATACCCCCCCCCTTTGTTCAACCCTGAGGGGGTGGACACATGCCAAACAATGTGCTCGGGACAGGGCATCCGCATTACCCAATAATCGTCCCGCTCTGTGCTCTACTGTAAACTTGAAGTTTTGTAATGACAAGAACCATCGGGTGACCCTGGCATTCCTGTCCTTAGCCTGGCACATCCACTTGAGGGGAGAGTGGTCCGTAATCAGACGGAACCTTCTCCCCAGCAAGTAGTAGCGAAGAGACTCCAGGGCCCATTTAATGGCCAAACACTCCCTCTCCACTATACTATACCGGGTCTCCGCGGGTGTCAATTTGCGACTCATGTAGACAACGGGGTGCTCCTCCCCGTTGACTTCCTGAGACAGTACAGCACCGAGACCTACCTCGGAGGCATCGGTCTGCACTATGAACTCCCTCTTAAAGTCGGGTGTCACCAACACCGGAGACCCACACAGGGCAGACTTCAAAGCGGAGAACGCTTTTTCGGCCTGTTCATTCCACTTCACCATGACAGACTTGCGTCCCTTTAACAGGTCTGTCAATGGTGCCGCTAGGGTGGCAAAATTGGGAATGAACCGCATATAATATCCCACCAACCCCAGAAATGACTTTACCTGGCGGGTGGTGTTAGGCCGGGGCCAGTTACGGATGGCTTCTAGTTTGTTCACCTGGGGCTTGACCACTCCTCGTCCAATCACATAGCCCAGGTATTTTGTTTCTTCTAGGCCTAAAGCACATTTTTTCGGGTTTGCCGTCAACCCAGCCTTCCTGAGGGAATCCACTACGGCCTGGACTTTGGGTAGGTGACTTTCCCAATCCGTGCTATGGATAATTATATCGTCCAGATATGCCGAAGCATACCGACGGTGTGGCCTGAGGACAATATCCATTAACCTTTGGAACGTAGCGGGAGCGCCGTGTAACCCAAAGGGTAACACCTTGTATTGGAACAGTCCCTCTGGTGTAATAAAGGCTGTTTTCTCCTTGGCAGCCTCAGTCAAGGGCACCTGCCAGTACCCTTTTGTGAGGTCCAAAACCGAAAAGTACCTGGCTTGGCCTAGCTTCTCAATGAGTTCATCTACCCGGGGCATAGGGTAGGCATCAAACTTGGAAACTTCATTAAGTTTGCGGAAATCGTTACAGAACCGCAACGTACCATCGGGCTTGGGAATCAAGACTATGGGGCTGGCCCACTCACTCTTTGATTCTTCAATCACGTCTAACCGGAGCATTTGCTGCACTTCCTCCGCGATAGCTTGTCGCCGGGACTCGGGTACCCGGTAAGGCCTCAACCGGACCTTGACCTGAGGTTCCGTGACAACATCATGTTGGATGACTGAAGTGCGCCCAGGGAGTTCTGAAAACACGTCCGTGTTTCTGCTAATAAACTCCCTGGCTTCCTGAGTCTGTTTAGAGGAGAGGTTGTCGCCAGTTTTCACCTCGACTACTACTTCTCTACTAACAGACCGAGGAATGGGAAGCTCCACCCCCACCATACCTGGTCGGGGACTGTCACCCCCAGGGGTCTCCCTGTCTTTCCATAGTTTCAGCAGGTTTACATGGTACACCTGCTCGGGCTTCCTCCGCCCAGGCTGATGTACCTTGTAAGTCACTTCCCCAACTTTTTCAATGACCTCATAGGGACCCTGCCACCTAGCTAGAAATTTACTGTCCACCGTGGGTACCAGAACCACAACTCTGTCACCGGGGTTAAAGTTCCGTACCCTGGCTTGCCGATTATAAACCCTGCTTTGGGCCCGCTGCGCTGCCTCCATGTGTTCTCTGACAAGCGGCAAGACGGTCGCTATCCGTTCCTGTAGCTGAGTCACGTACTCTACCACACTTTTGTGGGGTGTGGGTTGCTGTTCCCAGGCCTCCTTGGCTATATCCAACAGGCCCCGTGGATGTCGACCGTATAAGAGTTCGAAGGGCGAGAACCCCGTAGAGGCCTGGGGCACCTCTCGCACTGCGAACATCAGATAGGGCAGCAGCAAGTCCCAATTCTTCCCATCCTTGGCGACCACCCTTTTTAACATGGTCTTTAAAGTTTGATTAAACCGTTCTACTAGGCTGTCTGTTTGCGGGTGGTAAACGGATGTCCGCAACTGTTTCACCTGCAGCAGTTTACAGAGCTCTTTCATTACTTTTGACATAAACGGGGTACCTTGATCGGTCAGGACCTCTTTAGGCAGACCTACTCTGGAAAACATTTCCATAAGCTCCTTAGCAATGAGCTTGGCAGAGGTGTGACGCAGGGGCACTGCCTCAGGGTACCGCGTGGCATAGTCCAAGATCACCAGAATATGTTGGTGCCCTCTAGCGGATTTTGGCACTGGACCCACTAGATCCATGGCAATCCGCTCAAAGGGTACCTCAATAACTGGGAGAGGAACTAAGGGACCACGGTAATGAGGCTGAGGGCTGGTCATCTGACATGTTGGGCAGGACTCACAATATCTCTCCACCTCCTTGTACACACTGGGCCAGTAGAATCGTTGTAAAACGCGGTCCAGTGTTTTCTGCTGGCCTAGGTGTCCACCCAGAACATGTTGGTGGGCCAAATCCAACACCAACTTGCGATATGAATTGGGTACCACCAATTGTTCCACCACCTCTTCACGTACCTTGTTTACTCGGTACAACATTTCCTGGTGAACCACAAAGCGAGGAAACTGTAACTCCGCCCCTGGCTGTTGTGGTTCACCTTCCACCTCAAGAACATTCTCCCAGGCCCGAGACAGGGTCGGGTCCTGGTGTTGAGCGGTACCAAAGTTAGTTGTGGAGACATGGAGATCTGCCAACTCTGGACCTGTTGTCAACTCTTCCACATCTCCAACCATAACATTTAGTGGGGTTGACTCCCCCTCTTCCATTTTAGGGACGGGCACCTCTTCCACGGTGCCTCCTGATTCCGGTTCCCAGGGCACCGGGGTCTCCCCTGAGTAGGGCCAGTCTATTGGGGACACACCCGCCTCGCGGGTTTCCGGAACTGCCAGCTTGGCCCACAGTGACCTGAACCCTGGAAAGTCTCTCCCAATAATCAGTTCATATGGGAGTTTAGCGGCGACAGCGACTTCATGTTTCCAGCTGCCGGAGACGGTGGTGAGAGACACTTGTGCTGTGGCATAGTCTCTCAAGTCCCCATGAATGCACAAAACCCCGGTTTTCCGCCCAGTGTACTCATCGGGCAGTACTAAGGCGGGTCTTGCCAGGGTAACCATACTCCCCGAGTCCAAAAGGGCCACAGCCAGGGTGTCTCCCACTTTCACCTGACAGAGGTGACTTTGCCCCACAAGCTCAGGGATACCGGCAGCACACAGCCTCCTGGCATACATGGAAGGGCGGTAACCAAAGTTTACATCCATGGGCTCCCCCTGGTGGGGACAATTGGCTCTGATATGTCCCGGCTCCTTACATCCCCAACACAACACTTGGGCAGGGACTTTGGGGGGTAGGTCCTGAGAGGGTTTAGGGGACACCACTCGCCTGAGCTGGGGCGGGGACCTCCGGGGTTTCCCCGAATCCCTCCTCATGGAGCCGCTTTGCAAGTTCCTGGTGGCCTCATATCGCTCCACTAGGTCCACCATCCCTAGTGCGTTGTCAGGGGATACCTGGCCAACCCAGTGCTGAAGAGGGTGCGGTAAAGCCCTCCAAAACATGTCCGCCAGCAAGCGGTCCAAAATGGCAGTGGGGCTTAACAACTCCGGCTGCAGCCATTTTTGCAGCAGGTGCAGCAGTTTATAATACTGGGGTCGGGCGGGCTCTGCCGACTGGTAGCTCCACTGATGCACCCGCTGAGCCCGAACCCACACATTCACCCCCAGTCTCGCCAGTATCTCACCCTTCAGAGTCGGGTAGTCAGCGGCTTGGTCCTCTGGGAGATCAAACAACACCTGCTGGGGTCCAGACGCCAGAAATGGAGCGATGACATCAGCCCACTGGTCATGCGGCAACTTCTCCCTTGCAGCCACCTTTTCAAACACCGCCAGGTAAGTCTCCACGTCATCTGAAGGGGTCATTTTTGTGAGCGCCGAGCGGACAGCTTTCCGGGCATCAGGAATACATTTGGGCGCACCTGCAGCTTGCTGCGCCATCATATGTTGCAAAAACAGCTGGTTGGTCTCATGCTGCTGCCTGTTGGCCTCCACGAGCGCTTTCACGACCGCCTCCATTTTGTCTGCAGTCCCAGGTAGCAGGCTGGCAGGTTTAATATAGGACATGCACAACAAAAACTTTTTCGTCGGTTGCTCCTAGCAACGGCCTCACTGCTATGCCCGCATCCTCCACCAAATGTGGAGATTAGCTCTGGTAGGCGACCGGGTGTCAGCAGTATAGAGGCAGAGGCAAGCAGTTCAAAGTAAAGTCTGTGTTTATTTCACACATAAATCCACAAAAGCATATGTCCAAACAGGTTACATCACCTTTTCAGGAAACAGCAGCATAAATGATTCAATCAGGCAAACAGCTTTTAGTCCTTGAGCAAACGTCCTGTTTACAGTCCAACTAGGCCTCAGGTCCGCATGAAACAGCCTCCACAGGAGATTTCAGCCAGGCTCACAGAGTCTCACTCCCATGTGAGCTCTAGACAAAGGACACAGCACAGCTGATTCCCCAGGCTATTTAAACAGCCCGCAAAACCCGGACCTGGGTAGTGGGATGGAGTCCCACCCTGCTCTACTCCATCCCAGTAAAGCCGTCCCAGGTTAGCCTTTCGGCTATTCTAAATCATCAGCAGCAAACTGCCACCAGCAGCTGATGCTGGACAAACAAGCTATACGGCTTTACTGCACCAATGCCAGGTACATTGGTGCTACATACCTGCCGTCAATAACGGCCCCTTGCACCTTACCACAATACACACACACACACATACACACACACACACAAACACACACTCACACACAAACTCACACACACACACAAACTCACACACACACACACAAACACAAACACACACACACAAACACTCACACACAAACACTCACACACAAACACACACACACACATAAACAAACACTCACACACAAACTCACACACACACACAAACACTCACACACACACACACACAAACACACTCACACACACAAACACACACACACAAACACTCACACACAAACACACACACGCACACACACAAACACACACACACACACATAAACAAACACTCACACACACACAAACACTCACACACACAAACACTCTCACACACACACTCACACACACTCACACACACACACTCACACACACTCACACACACACTCACAGACACACACACACCCTCACACACACACACACACACTCGCAGACACACACACACACACACACACACACACACACACACACTCACAGACACACACACACTCACAGACACACACACACACACTCACACACACACACACTCACAGACACACACACACACTCACAGACACACACACTCTCACACACACACACACACACACACTCACAGACACACACACACACACACACTCACAGACACACACACACACTCACAGACACACACACTCACAGACACACACACACACACACACACACTCACAGACACACACACACTCACAGACACACACACACACTCACACACACACACTCACAGACACACACACACACTCACAGACACACACACTCTCACACACACACACACTCACAGACACACACACACACTCACAGACACACACACTCACAGACACACACACTCACACACTCACAGACACACACACACACACACACTCACAGACACACACACTCACAGACACACACACACACACTCACACACACACACACTCACAGACACACACACAAACACTCACACACAAACACACACTCACACACACTCACACACACACACTCACACACAAACACACACTCACACACAGCTACTAGATATAAAGTAAAAAAAGCATAAAGAAATAATACATGCATAAGATGTAGTGATGTAGTACACATAGGCCCTTATTCATCAAGCGATAGCGCCAGGTAGTGTCTGACGAGCGCCAGGTAGCGGCAGCTAACGGCGACTACCGACTCAAGTACGCCCGGTGGCGGTCACAATGACGCATTTATCAAGCAAAATGAGGCTAGCGCCGGCGAGAGCGACGGCTAGCGCGGCATTCATCATGAAGCCGCCTGGACCGAACAGCGCCGCTGCAAATTCCCTCACAGCGCCAGGTATGAGCTGTCGCTCCCTGGCGATGTCCAATGCATTTCAATGGAGCAATCTATAATTATTCATAATTAATTGGTAATAATTTTTTTTTTTTTTTTTTTAATGTCAAAAAATCGGAGAACACTTCTGCAATGTTAGGATTTATTTTTAAGTAAAAAAAAAAAAAAAATATGTGCAGAATTGATCTAACAGGTCTGAGATTAATGTATTCATATTACAAAATGATTCTAAAAACATGTATAATGTTACATTCAAAAAATATGGTTGTTTAGGGGTTAAAAACTAGTTAATACAGATCGCCGCCAGCGCTCTGGGGTTTAAACAAGGAATGGACAGCGACAGCACATTCAGAGCGTGATTTGTTGATGAATATGAAGCTAGCCGTTCGCTCTGGCCATTCGTTGTCAGGCGCTCACATACAACGCTGGACCTGTGAAACAGCGACCCCCCAGCCCGTATTCAAAATTACCGCACACCGACTGAGTCGCTGTCATCAAGCTAATGCCGGCCAAGCACAGCGAATACTAGCTGGCGCTAAAAAATCACGCTACAGTCGCTCATCTGTCGCTACCTGGCGCTATTGATGAATCGGCCTCCCCGTATGCAACCGAGAAGGAGTATATTTTAATATATGCGAAAAGATGAAGTAAGCCAGAAATTAATTTGCTTAATTTGAAATTCATAGTTATGTTTTCTTTAATACCTTTGTGAAAGCTATAAACTTATTATTATGGCCCTTTCACACCTTCCTGTTTTCGCAAGGAAAGCGGAGAAGTTCCACACCATTTTGCAAACTATCGTGAAAAATGGGCCAATGACAAAAATCCATATAAATATGCTGGATGGCTGGAGGATGGGTCACTTATACACCCAGCATCAAGAAATATCCAGCCAGGCTTGTTATTTTTATGACAGGTTCTGTCACCCCTGATAGACTAATGGCCTTATTCATGAAGGTATAGCGCCAGGTAGTGCCTGTACAGCGACAGGCAGCGGCAGGTAGCGGCAGGTGAACGCCGGAGACGACACGCAATTATACATTTATAAAGCCGAATCTGGTGAGCTACTAGAACGCCATGTAGCGCACGATTCATCATTATCCCAGCCTCAGCGTACAGCGCCGGAGTTCAGCCTTGCAGAGCGCCACGTCTTACCTCTCGCTACCTGCCCCTCTCTCTTATGCATTTCTATGGAAGATCCTTAAATCCCTTTCCTAATCCCAATTTTATTTTATCTCTCAATACTTTCTGACATGTATCTTGCCCTAGAAAATGACATTTTTGAAAACTTTTTGCATTAATAATATTTTTATGCAGAATTGTCCTGTAATAACAATGTAATTCCATATGTTTTCGCTTTGCTTTGTTACCAGTGCATACATGGTCAAAAACAGACTTTAATCACACAGCGCCTGGTGCTATGGGCTATAACTACATGATTTTGAGCGCCGGTGCTGTTTGAGGCTGTTTTTTTGATGAATGTGGTGTGAGTCACTCGCAATGAGCTGGCGCTACCATTCGCTCCCATACAGCGTAGTACTGCGACTCACACATCATATTCATTAGAGATGAGCGAGTAGTGAAATATTCGAAATTTCGAATTTCGGTTCGAATAGACCGCGTTACTCGACTACTCGACCGAATATCGAATCCCATTATAGTCTATGGGAAAAAAATGCTCGACACTTGGGAATCTCAATTCGACCACTTGGAGGTCACCAAGTCCACCCTGAAACATCAGAAAATGATGCCAACACTGCTGGAATGCAACTGGGACAGCAGGGGAAGCATGTCTGGGTGCATATAACGCGCCCAAGTCGCACTATTACGCCACTATCACAGCCTCTCAACAATACACTCCAAACACAATATTACTTCTACGTAAAGTGAGACAAGACAAGGAAACCTTCTTTCCTCTACATTGCCATGGACCCCAAGCCAAACTGTACAAAAAAGAAGAACAAAATTCTGCACCCCTTAAAATCACGTTGCCTAATGACAACCACAGATGGCATAGGCAAGGGGGAAAATAAATTGACCCCACCCCTAATTGTCATTGTGTGTGTGTGTGTGAGATGTGGTCAGACATGTCCTCTTGTGTCATTGTGTCACCCCAGCAGTAAGGGAAGCTTAAAGGAGGAGGTTTGTTACAGTGTGTTACCCCAGCAGTAAGGGAAGCTTACAGGAGGAGGTTTGTTACAGTGTGTCACCCCAGCAGTCAGGGAAGCTTACATGAGGAGGTTTGTTACAGTGTGTCACCCCAGCAGTAAGGGAAGCTTACAGGAGGAGGTTTGTTACAGTGTGACACCCCAGCAGTCAGGGAAGCTTACAGGAGGAGGTTTGTTACAGTGTGTTACCCCAGCAGTAAGGGAAGCTTACAGGAGGAGGTTTGTTACAGTGTGTCACCCCTGCAGTCAGGGAAGCTTACAGGAGGAGGTTTGTTACAGTGTGTCACCCCAGCAGTAAGGGAAGCTTACAGGAGGAGGTTTGTTACAGTGTGTCACCCCAGCAGTCAGGGAAGCTTACAGGAGGAGGTTTGTTACAGTGTGTCACCCCAGCAGTCAGGGAAGCTTACAGGAGGAGGTTTGTTACAGTGTGTCACCCCAGCAGTAGGGGAGGCCCAAGAACTGAGACCTCTTAAAAATTGTGTGGAGGCCCAAGAGCTGAGACCTTTTAAAAATTGTGTGGAGGCCCAAGAGCTGAGACCTTTTAAAAATTGTGTGGAGGCCCAAGAGCTGAGACCTTTTAAAAATTGTGTGGAGGCCCAAGAGCTGAGATCTCTCAAACATTGTGTAGAGTCCCAAGAGCTGAGACCTTTTAAAAATTGTGTGGAGGCCCAAGAGCTGAGACCTTTTAAAAATTGTGTGGAGGCCCAAGAGCTGAGACCTCTCAAACATTGTGTGGAGTCCCACGAGCTGAGACCTCTTAAAAATTGTGTGGAGGCCCAAGAGCTGAGACCTCTCAAACATTGTGTGGAGTCCCACGAGCTGAGACCTCTTAAAAATTGTGTGGAGGCCCAAGAGCTGAGACCTCTTAAAAATTGTGTGGAGGCCCAAGAGCTGAGACCTTTTAAAAATTGTGTGGAGTCCCGCGAGCTGAGACCTCTTAAAAATTGTGTGGAGTCCCACGAGCTGAGACCTCTTAAAAATTGTGTGGAGGCCCAAGAGCTGAGACCTTTTAAAAATTGTGTGGAGGCCCAAGAGCTGAGACCTTTTAAAAATTGTGTGGAGGCCCAAGAGCTGAGACCTTTTAAAAATTGTGTGGAGGCCCAAGAGCTGAGACCTCTTAAAAATTGATTGTATTAAGCCCAAGAGGTGAGCCATAATTTTTTTTTATTAATACAGCAATTCTACGGCGGTTAAGGAGGAGGAGGAGGAGGAGGAGGAGGAAATGGCACTTCATACAGATGGCACTTCACTCTTGGCTGCTTTCCACTGTTGTACAAGCAAAGTCCGGGTCAATCCACTTGCTGTTCATTTTGATTAGCGTCAGCCTGTCGGCACTGTCGGTTGACAGGCGGCTGCGCTTATCGGTTATAATGCCCCCGGCTGCGCTGAACACCCTTTCTGATAGCATGCTGGCGGCAGGGCAGGCAAGCACCTCCAAGGCGTACAGGGACAGTTCCAGCCACGTGTCCAACTTGGAGACCCAGTAAGTGTAGGTCGCCGAGGGATCGGGGAGGACAGGTGTGTGGTCTGCCAGGTAGTCCCGCAACATCCGCCGATACTTGTCCCTCCTGCTGATAGCGGGCCCCGCAGTGATGGAAGTTGCACGAGGGGGTGACATGAACGTGTCCCACACCTTGGAGAGTGTTCCCCTGGTGGCTGTGGGCCTGATCGATGTTGTCAGACTCTGGGAGACACTCTCCTCTCTGCCGCCAGCGATGCTGGGTGGGAAAATCTGCATCATGTTCTGCAAGAGTTCCCTCTGGTATTCCAGTAATCGATTCGTCCTCTCCTCTACCGGAATATAAGAGGAGAAGTTATCTTTATACCGGGGGTCCAGGAGTGCGAAGACCCAGTATAGTTTGTTCTCCAATATCCGGACAACACGTATGTCCCGGGAAAAGCAGCCCAGCATGAAGTCAGCCATGTGTGCCAGACTCTGAGTAGGCATGACGTCACTGCCCCCACCAGAAGGATCATTTTCCATTTCCTCCTCTTCCTCCTCCTCTCCGCCCCATCCGCGCTGAACCAATGGGACGCACACAGCCTGACTGCTACCCTCGCCGCCAGCATCCTCTTCCACAGCCACCTCCACGTTGTCCTCCTCCTCCTCATCCTCCTCCTCCTGCAACTGCCACCGAGCAGCAGACAAAAGTGTGGTCTGACTGTCTACCTGCGTTGCGTCTCCTCCTACCCCCGTCTCCTCTGTGTGCAATGCGTTCTCCCTTATTGCGATGAGCGATTCTTTAAGGACGCATAGGAGCGGGATGGTTACGCTCACTATAGCGTCCTCGCTGCTGACCTTCTTAGTGGACTCCTCAAAGATACGCAATACATCGCATATGTCTGCCATCCATGGCCACTCGTGGTTGGCAAACTGAGGGAGCTGAGTTGGAGGCACGCGTGGATGCATCATCTGGTACTCCATCAATGCTTTCTGCTGCTCACACACCCTGGCCAACATGCAATAGGTGGAATTCCAGCGAGTGGGCAGGTCGCACAACAGCCGATGTTGAGGCAAATGGAGGCGTTGCTGGATTTTTTTTAAGCTAGCAGCAGCTACAGTTGACTTCCGAAAGTGAGTGCATAAGCGCCGCACTTTGACCAGTAGCTCTGCCAGGTTGGGGTAAGTCTTTAGAAACTTTTGTACTACCAAATTAAAAACGTGGGCCAGGCATGGTACGTGATTGAGTTCTGCAAGCTCCAGAGCCGCCACCAGGTTACGGCCATTATCGCACACGACCATGCCTGGTCCTAGCTGCAGCGGCGACAGCCACATCTCTGTCTGCTGCAATATGGCGTGCCTCACCTCTGCGGCGCTGTGCTTCCTGTCGCCCAAGCTGATGAGCTTAAGCACCGCCTGCTGACGTCTCCCCGCGCCAGTGCTGCAACGCTTCCAGCTAGGGGCTGAGGGCGATGTTAAGGCAGAGGAGGAGGAGGAGGAAGAGGAGGGGGGTCTATCAGAACCCGTGCTGGCAATCTTGGGCGGGGGTGGTGTGTAGGCCCGTCCCCGCTTCCACAACATTCACCCAGTGTGCCGTCAAAGAGATGTAGCGTCCTTGGCCGCAAGCGCTTGTCCACGAGTCGGTGGTCAAGTGGACCTTTGCGCTGACTGCGTACCTCAGGGTCCGCCTGATGTTACGCGACACGTGCTGGTGCAGGGCGGGGACGCCACACCGGGAAAAATAGTGGCGGCTAGGGACGGAATAGCGAGGTGCGGCAGCCGCCATCAGGTCGCGGAAGGCCTGCGTCTCCACAAGCCTAAACGGCAACATCTCCAGGGCCAGCAGTTTGGAGATGAGGCAGGTTAAGGCTTGGGCTTGGGGGTGACTGGAGGCGTACTTCCGCCTGCGGTTGAACGCCTGCGAGATGGACAGTTGATGGGACGAGGAGATGGAAGGTGCAGACGAAGATGCGGGGGAAGGGGGGGCTGAAGGAGAAGGCCTCAAAGTAGCCGAGGCAGAGGCAGATGTGGAGGTGTCCTGGCTGGAGGTCTGGACCGCAGTGGCAGCACACAACAAAGGGGAAGAGGCAGTGGCAGCAAGACCGGGCGCAGGTTGTATTGCGTTTGCTCTCTCCCACTCAGCCCAGTGCTTGAATTCCAAGTGACGGCGCATGCCTGAGGTGGTCAGATTGCTCTTCTCAGAGCCCCTACTCAGTTTTGAGTGGCAGATTGCGCAAACCGCGCTCAGTTTGTCATCCGCGCAAACATTAAAAAATCTCCACACCACAGAAGTACGAGGCCTCGATGGGGGAGCTTCGCGCGACTGCCTGCTGCCGGGAAGAGCTTCGGCCCTGCTGGCTGTGGCCTGACTTCTCTGTCTGGACTGTCCTCTGCCTCTGGACTGTCCTCTGCCTCTTGCTGCCTTATTCGGTGATGCGCAGACCGCATCTCCACTGCTTTCCCCGCTGGACATCACCCCTGTCCAAGTGGGGTCGGTCATTTCGTCGTCCACCACCTCCTCTTCCACTTCCTCTCTCTGCTCCTCCTCCTGCCCACTGGACATTCCAACAGCCTCCCTTGATGGCAACTGCGTCTCATCATCATCGCTCATGATAGCAGATGCTGGTTCCGGGTCCACATCACTAGCAGATGGCGGATACTCAAGTGTTTGGGCATCACTACAAACAAATTCCTCTGCTAGCTCCTGGGATTCTTGCAGCACATCTGGAAAAGGACCCGAAAAGAGGTCCTGGGAGGGGTCAAGGGTGGGCTGACTCTGTTGGCCAGGTTGGGAGGAAGGAGGGTCAGAGTGAGACTGTGTGGATGACTGGGTGGTGGACAAGTGACTGGAAGCGTTATCGGCCATCCATTGCACCACCTGTTCACGCTGCTCAGGCCTTAACAGAGGTGTACCCCGCCCCCCGCATAACTGTCCCATAAAGGCAGGGAAGCTGGATGAGCGTAATGCTGGCTGCCCCTCACCAGCACGCATTGTATCCCCACTGGCTTCAACGCGGTTTGTGCCCCCACCAGCATTTCCGCGCCCCCGTCCTCGTCCACGTCCCTTTGCGCTAGCCCTCCGCATTTCAGACGTTTTACTTTTTTGGCCACGCGTTATGCCAAATATAAAAATATTTTTAAGAAGAACACCTGGCTATACAGCCGTATACTGCCAGAAGGTGAAATGGTGCCTATACGCACCGTGTATAAAACAGTGTTTTGTTGGCACAGAGGACACAAAACAGTAGTGCCAAATATAAATATATTTTTAAGAAGAACACCTGGCTATACAGCCGTATACTGCCAGAAGGTGAAATGGTGCCTATACGCACCGTGTATAAAACAGTGTTTTGTTGGCACAGAGGACACAAAACAGTAGTGCCAAATATAAATATATTTTTAAGAAGAACACCTGGCTATACAGTCGTATACTGCCAGAAGGTGAAATGGTGCCTATACGCACCGTGTATAAAACAGTGTTTTGTTGGCACAGAGGACACAAAACAGTAGTGCCAAATATAAATATATTTTTAAGAAGAACACCTGGCTATACAGCCGTATACTGCCAGAAGGTGAAATGGTGCCTATACGCACCGTGTATAAAACAGTGTTTTGTTGGCACAGAGGACACAAAACAGTAGTGCCAAATATAAATATATTTTTAAGAAAAACACCTGGCTATACAGCCGTATACTGCCAGAAGGTGAAATGGTGCCTACACGCACCGGGTATATAACAAGGTTTTGTTGGTAAAGAGGACACAAAACAGTAGTGCCAAATATAAAAATATTTTTAAGAAAAACACCTGGCTATACAGCCGTATACTGCCAGAAGGTGAAATGGTGCCTATACGCACCGGGTATATAACAAGGTTTTGTTGGCACAGAGGACACAAAACAGTAGTGCAAAATATAGTTTTGTATATAGGTGCTAATACACCACTGAAGTCTTTCTGTCCCTATTCCAGCATCAGCAGCTACCCCTCACTAAAGTAGCCGTTTTGAGCAGAGTGTATATAGTTTTGTATATAGGTGGTAATACACCACTGAAGTCTTTCTGTCCCTATTCCAGCAGCAGCAGCTACCCCTCACTAAAGCAGCCGTTGTGTGCAGTGTGTATATAGCTAGAATGAGCTATATACTGTTCAGCATAGTAGCCCTAATAAGGGCTCTTAAGGACTCTCTTGTCTTCTGGTAGCTGGTATATATGGTGGTAAAAGCTATATTCTGAGCTTCTGGGGCCCTGCCTGACTACATAGAATATGAGCTATATACTGTTCAGCGTAGTAGCCCTAATAAGGGCTCTTAATGACTCTCTTGTCTTCTGGTAGCTGGTATATATGGTGGTAAAAGCGATATTCTGAGCTTCTGGGGCCCTGCCTGCCTACATAGGATATGAGCTATATACTGTTCAGCGTAGTAGCCCTAATAAGGGCTCTTAATGACTCTCTTGTCTTCTGGTAGCTGGTATATATGGTGGTAAAAGCGATATTCTGAGCTTCTGGGGCCCTGCCTGCCTACATAGGATATGAGCTATATACTGTTCAGCGTAGTAGCCCTAATAAGGGCTCTTAATGACTCTCTTGTCTTCTGGTAGCTGGTATATATGGTGGTAAAAGCGACATTCTGAGCTTCTGGGGCCCTGCCTGCCTACATAGGATATGAGTTATATACTGTTCAGCGTAGTAGCCCTAATAAGGGCTCTTAATGACTCTCTTGTCTTCTGGTAGCTGGTATATATGGTGGTAAAAGCGATATTCTGAGCTTCTGGGGCCCTGCCTGCCTACATAGGATATGAGCTATATACTGTTCAGCGTAGTAGCCCTAATAAGGGCTCTTAATGACTCTCTTGTCTTCTGGTAGCTGGTATATATGGTGGTAAAAGCGATATTCTGAGCTTCTGGGGCCCTGCCTGCCTACATAGGATATGAGCTATATACTGTTCAACATAGCAGCACTAATAAGGGCTCTTAATGACTCTCTTGTCTTCTGGTAGCTGGTATATATGGTGGTAAAAGCGATATTCTGAGCTTCTGGGGCCCTGCCTGCCTACATAGGATATGAGCTATATACTGTTCAACATAGCAGCACTAATAAGGGCTCTTAATGACTCTCTTGTCTTCTGGTAGCTGGTATATATGGTGGTAAAAGCTATATTCTGAGCTTCTGGGGCCCTGCCTGACTACATAGAATATGAGCTATATACTGTTCAGCGTAGTAGCCCTAATAAGGGCTCTTAAGGACTCTCTTGTCTTCTGGTAGCTGGTATATATGGTGGTAAAAGCGATATTCTGAGCTTCTGGGGCCCTGCCTGACTACATAGAATATTAGCTATATACTGTTCAGCGTAGTAGCCCTAATAAGGGCTCTTAAGGACTCTCTTGTCTTCTGGTAGCTGGTATATATGGTGGTAAAAGCTATATTCTGAGCTTCTGGGGCCCTGCCTGACTACATAGAATATGAGCTATATACTGTTCAGCGTAGTAGCCCTAATAAGGGCTCTTAAGGACTCTCTTGTCTTCTGGTAGCTGGTATATATGGTGGTAAAAGCTATATTCTGAGCTTCTGGGGCCCTGCCTGACTACATAGAATATGAGCTATATACTGTTCAGCGTAGTAGCCCTAATAAGGGCTCTTAAGGACTCTCTTGTCTTCTGGTAGCTGGTATATATGGTGGTAAAAGCTATATTCTGAGCTTCTGGGGCCCTGCCTGACTACATAGAATATGAGCTATATACTGTTCAGCGTAGTAGCCCTAATAAGGGCTCTTAAGGACTCTCTTGTCTTCTGGTAGCTGGTATATATGGTGGTAAAAGCTATATTCTGAGCTTCTGGGGCCCTGCCTGACTACATAGAATATGAGCTATATACTGTTCAGCGTAGTAGCCCTAATAAGGGCTCTTAAGGACTCTCTTGTCTTCTGGTAGCTGGTATATATGGTGGTAAAAGCTATATTCTGAGCTTCTGGGGCCCTGCCTGACTACATAGAATATGAGCTATATACTGTTCAGCGTAGTAGCCCTAATAAGGGCTCTTAATGACTCTCTTGTCTTCTGGTAGCTGGTATATATGGTTGTAAAAGCGATATTCTGAGCTTCTGGGGCCCTGCCTGACTACATAGAATATGAGCTATATACTGTTCAGCATAGCAGCACTAATAAGGGATTAAGGACTCTCTTGTCTTCTGGTAGCTGGTATATATGGTGGTAAAAGCTATATTCTGAGCTTCTGGGGCCCTGCCTGACTACATAGAATATGAGCTATATACTGTTCAGCGTAGTAGCCCTAATAAGGGCTCTTAAGGACTCTCTTGTCTTCTGGTAGCTGGTATATATGGTGGTAAAAGCTATATTCTGAGCTTCTGGGGCCCTGCCTGCCTACATAGGATATGAGCTATATACTGTTCAGCGTAGTAGCCCTAATAAGGGCTCTTAAGGACTCTCTTGTCTTCTGGTAGCTGGTATATATGGTGGTGAGCTTCTGGGGCCCTGCCTGACTACATAGAATATGAGCTATATACTGTTCAGCGTAGTAGCCCTAATAAGGGCTCTTAAGGACTCTCTTGTCTTCTGGTAGCTGGTATATATGGTGGTAAAAGCTATATTCTGAGCTTCTGGGGCCCTGCCTGACTACATAGAATATGAGCTATATACTGTTCAGCGTAGTAGCCCTAATAAGGGCTCTTAAGGACTCTCTTGTCTTCTGGTAGCTGGTATATATGGTGGTAAAAGCTATATTCTGAGCTTCTGGGGCCCTGCCTGACTACATAGAATATGAGCTATATACTGTTCAGCGTAGTAGCCCTAATAAGGGCTCTTAATGACTCTCTTGTCTTCTGGTAGCTGGTATATATGGTGGTAAAAGCGATATTCTGAGCTTCTGGGGCCCTGCCTGACTACATAGAATATGAGCTATATACTGTTCAGCATAGCAGCACTAATAAGGGATTAAGGACTCTCTTGTCTTCTGGTAGCTGGTATATATGGTGGTAAAAGCTATATTCTGAGCTTCTGGGGCCCTGCCTGACTACATAGAATATGAGCTATATACTGTTCAGCGTAGTAGCCCTAATAAGGGCTCTTAAGGACTCTCTTGTCTTCTGGTAGCTGGTATATATGGTGGTAAAAGCTATATTCTGAGCTTCTGGGGCCCTGCCTGACTACATAGAATATGAGCTATATACTGTTCAGCGTAGTAGCCCTAATAAGGGCTCTTAAGGACTCTCTTGTCTTCTGGTAGCTGGTATATATGGTGGTAAAAGCTATATTCTGAGCTTCTGGGGCCCTGCCTGACTACATAGAATATGAGCTATATACTGTTCAGCGTAGTAGCCCTAATAAGGGCTCTTAATGACTCTCTTGTCTTCTGGTAGCTGGTATATATGGTGGTAAAAGCTATATTCTGAGCTTCTGGGGCCCTGCCTGACTACATAGAATATGAGCTATATACTGTTCAGCGTAGTAGCCCTAATAAGGGCTCTTAAGGACTCTCTTGTCTTCTGGTAGCTGGTATATATGGTGGTAAAAGCTATATTCTGAGCTTCTGGGGCCCTGCCTGACTACATAGAATATGAGCTATATACTGTTCAGCATAGTAGCCCTAATAAGGGCTCTTAAGGACTCTCTTGTCTTCTGGTAGCTGGTATATATGGTGGTAAAAGCTATATTCTGAGCTTCTGGGGCCCTGCCTGCCTACATAGGATATGAGCTATATACTGTTCAGCGTAGTAGCCCTAATAAGGGCTCTTAAGGACTCTCTTGTCTTCTGGTAGCTGGTATATATGGTGGTAAAAGCTATATTCTGAGCTTCTGGGGCCCTGCCTGACTACATAGAATATGAGCTATATACTGTTCAGCGTAGTAGTCCTAATAAGGGCTCTTAAGGACTCTCTTGTCTTCTGGTAGCTGGTATATATGGTGGTAAAAGCTATATTCTGAGCTTCTGGGGCCCTGCCGGCCTACATAGGATATGAGCTATATACTGTTCAGCATAGTAGCCCTAATAAGGGCTCTTAAGGACTCTCTTGTCTTCTGGTAGCTGGTATATATGGTGGTAAAAGCTATATTCTGAGCTTCTGGGGCCCTGCCTGACTACATAGAATATGAGCTATATACTGTTCAGCGTAGTAGCCCTAATAAGGGCTCTTAATGACTCTCTTGTCTTCTGGTAGCTGGTATATATGGTGGTAAAAGCTATATTCTGAGCTTCTGGGGCCCTGCCTGACTACATAGACTATGAGCTATATACTGTTCAGCGTAGTAGCCCTAATAAGGGCTCTTAAGGACTCTCTTGTCTTCTGGTAGCTGGTATATATGGTGGTAAAAGCTATATTCTGAGCTTCTGGGGCCCTGCCTGACTACATAGAATATGAGCTATATACTGTTCAGCGTAGTAGCCCTAATAAGGGCTCTTAAGGACTCTCTTGTCTTCTGGTAGCTGGTATATATGGTGGTAAAAGCTATATTCTGAGCTTCTGGGGCCCTGCCTGACTACATAGAATATGAGCTATATACTGTTCAGCGTAGTAGCCCTAATAAGGGCTCTTAATGACTCTCTTGTCTTCTGGTAGCTGGTATATATGGTGGTAAAAGCGATATTCTGAGCTTCTGGGGCCCTGCCTGACTACATAGAATATGAGCTATATACTGTTCAGCATAGCAGCACTAATAAGGGATTAAGGACTCTCTTGTCTTCTGGTAGCTGGTATATATGGTGGTAAAAGCTATATTCTGAGCTTCTGGGGCCCTGCCTGACTACATAGAATATGAGCTATATACTGTTCAGCGTAGTAGCCCTAATAAGGGCTCTTAAGGACTCTCTTGTCTTCTGGTAGCTGGTATATATGGTGGTAAAAGCTATATTCTGAGCTTCTGGGGCCCTGCCTGCCTACATAGGATATGAGCTATATACTGTTCAGCGTAGTAGCCCTAATAAGGGCTCTTAAGGACTCTCTTGTCTTCTGGTAGCTGGTATATATGGTGGTAAAAGCTATATTCTGAGCTTCTGGGGCCCTGCCTGACTACATAGAATATGAGCTATATACTGTTCAGCGTAGTAGCCCTAATAAGGGCTCTTAATGACTCTCTTGTCTTCTGGTAGCTGGTATATATGGTGGTAAAAGCTATATTCTGAGCTTCTGGGGCCCTGCCTGACTACATAGAATATGAGCTATATACTGTTCAGCGTAGTAGCCCTAATAAGGGCTCTTAATGACTCTCTTGTCTTCTGGTAGCTGGTATATATGGTGGTAAAAGCTATATTCTGAGCTTCTGGGGCCCTGCCTGACTACATAGAATATGAGCTATATACTGTTCAGCGTAGTAGCCCTAATAAGGGCTCTTAAGGACTCTCTTGTCTTCTGGTAGCTGGTATATATGGTGGTAAAAGCTATATTCTGAGCTTCTGGGGCCCTGCCTGACTACATAGAATATGAGCTATATACTGTTCAGCGTAGTAGCCCTAATAAGGGCTCTTAAGGACTCTCTTGTCTTCTGGTAGCTGGTATATATGGTGGTAAAAGCTATATTCTGAGCTTCTGGGGCCCTGCCTGACTACATAGAATATGAGCTATATACTGTTCAGCGTAGTAGCCCTAATAAGGGCTCTTAAGGACTCTCTTGTCTTCTGGTAGCTGGTATATATGGTGGTAAAAGCTATATTCTGAGCTTCTGGGGCCCTGCCTGCCTACATAGGATATGAGCTATATACTGTTCAGCGTAGTAGCCCTAATAAGGGCTCTTAATGACTCTCTTGTCTTCTGGTAGCTGGTATATATGGTGGTAAAAGCTATATTCTGAGCTTCTGGGGCCCTGCCTGACTACATAGAATATGAGCTATATACTGTTCAGCGTAGTAGCCCTAATAAGGGCTCTTAAGGACTCTCTTGTCTTCTGGTAGCTGGTATATATGGTGGTAAAAGCTATATTCTGAGCTTCTGGGGCCCTGCCTGACTACATAGAATATGAGCTATATACTGTTCAGCGTAGTAGCCCTAATAAGGGCTCTTAATGACTCTCTTGTCTTCTGGTAGCTGGTATATATGGTGGTAAAAGCGATATTCTGAGCTTCTGGGGCCCTGCCTGACTACATAGAATATGAGCTATATACTGTTCAGCATAGCAGCACTAATAAGGGATTAAGGACTCTCTTGTCTTCTGGTAGCTGGTATATATGGTGGTAAAAGCTATATTCTGAGCTTCTGGGGCCCTGCCTGACTACATAGAATATGAGCTATATACTGTTCAGCGTAGTAGCCCTAATAAGGGCTCTTAAGGACTCTCTTGTCTTCTGGTAGCTGGTATATATGGTGGTAAAAGCTATATTCTGAGCTTCTGGGGCCCTGCCTGCCTACATAGGATATGAGCTATATACTGTTCAGCGTAGTAGCCCTAATAAGGGCTCTTAAGGACTCTCTTGTCTTCTGGTAGCTGGTATATATGGTGGTAAAAGCTATATTCTGAGCTTCTGGGGCCCTGCCTGACTACATAGAATATGAGCTATATACTGTTCAGCGTAGTAGCCCTAATAAGGGCTCTTAATGACTCTCTTGTCTTCTTGTAGCTGGTATATATGGTGGTAAAAGCTATATTCTGAGCTTCTGGGGCCCTGCCTGACTACATAGAATATGAGCTATATACTGTTCAGCGTAGTAGCCCTAATAAGGGCTCTTAATGACTCTCTTGTCTTCTGGTAGCTGGTATATATGGTGGTAAAAGCTATATTCTGAGCTTCTGGGGCCCTGCCTGACTACATAGAATATGAGCTATATACTGTTCAGCGTAGTAGCCCTAATAAGGGCTCTTAAGGACTCTCTTGTCTTCTGGTAGCTGGTATATATGGTGGTAAAAGCTATATTCTGAGCTTCTGGGGCCCTGCCTGACTACATAGAATATGAGCTATATACTGTTCAGCGTAGTAGCCCTAATAAGGGCTCTTAAGGACTCTCTTGTCTTCTGGTAGCTGGTATATATGGTGGTAAAAGCTATATTCTGAGCTTCTGGGGCCCTGCCTGACTACATAGAATATGAGCTATATACTGTTCAGCGTAGTAGCCCTAATAAGGGCTCTTAAGGACTCTCTTGTCTTCTGGTAGCTGGTATATATGGTGGTAAAAGCTATATTCTGAGCTTCTGGGGCCCTGCCTGCCTACATAGGATATGAGCTATATACTGTTCAGCGTAGTAGCCCTAATAAGGGCTCTTAAGGACTCTCTTGTCTTCTGGTAGCTGGTATATATGGTGGTAAAAGCTATATTCTGAGCTTCTGGGGCCCTGCCTGCCTACATAGGATATGAGCTATATACTGTTCAGCGTAGTAGCCCTAATAAGGGCTCTTAAGGACTCTCTTGTCTTCTGGTAGCTGGTATATATGGTGGTAAAAGCTATATTCTGAGCTTCTGGGGCCCTGCCTGACTACATAGAATATGAGCTATATACTGTTCAGCGTAGTAGCCCTAATAAGGGCTCTTAATGACTCTCTTGTCTTCTGGTAGCTGGTATATATGGTGGTAAAAGCTATATTCTGAGCTTCTGGGGCCCTGCCTGCCTACATATGAGCCATATACCGTTCAGCGTAGTAGCCCTAATAAGGGCTCTTAATGACTCTCTTGTCTTCTGGTAGCTGGTATAGATGGTGGTAAAAGCGATATTCCGAGCTTCTGGGGCCCTGCCAGCGACAGCCTGTCTTTCCCTGCTGTGAGCGTCTGTCCCTCACTAAGTTCAAGCTGCTAATGCTGACGAAGAGGAAGTGCTGAGTTTTGTATATTCGAGGTCACATGGTTTTTCCAGCCAATGCGTGTAGACGCCGTTTTCGCGATGCCAGCGTCCTCCCAGGACCTGTCCCACCCCCCCTGCATGGTGATTGGTGTAAAAAACGCGCCAGGGAAGGTGGGAGGGGAAACGAATTGTGAGTGCGCCATCGCCGCTGTACTCGATCGAAATCGAGTATGACGAACAGCGTAGTATTCGATCGAATACCGGCTCGGTCGAATACTACTCGCTCATCACTAATATTCATCAATGCCAGCTAGCGAGGTCCTTGAGGTGCTCTGAAACAAGGATCCATGGCCGAGCACAGCGACTACTAGCGGGCGCTCTGAAATTCGCTCTACAGATGCTCATCTGTCGCTAGCTGGCGTTAGTAATGAATCAGCCTGTATACCTAAACACATCATGATTGCGTCACTCAATCACTGGGTTTTATTCCTACCATGAGAGAATTACCTACAAGCGTAGCAGGAGTTTTATTCAGTTTGGATGTATAAGTGACCCCTCCTCTCATTAGCCAACTAGTTTATGTTGATTTTTAAAATTACACAATTTTGTGATAGTGTTCCTTTAAAGTCATTGTCCAGGCACACTCAAAACCTATTCCCATTGTTTAGGGCTACACATGGCAATGGTCACATTTTTTCCTTTTTGAAAACAAAGCTATATTGCTAGAAAAGCTATAAAATAAAGTGATATGAGTGACGCAATCACAATCGTGTTCATTGCAGTGTAGTGAGCTGGGCTTGAGTGACAGTGTGGAGTGCTCTATTCTAGCCTGTTACTAACAGAGGGGTGTCAACTTGACATGAGCCTCAGGATTCAGTTGGTGGTCCAGATCAGGACGGAGGCATCGGAGAGGCAATTCCTCTTTCTTTCTGTGACCAGAGCAGATGACACAGCGTGGGATGGACAGTTGAGCATTTTGCCTGCAGTGCATGTTCGACAAGTTTGCTATACATGAGGTGTAATTTTGAGGAGCACTATCACAAAATTGTGTAATATTAAAAATCCATATTAACACGTCGGCTAATGAGAGGAGGGGTCATCTATACACCCGAACTGAATAAAACTCCCGCCAAGCTTATGGTTTATTCTCTCATGATAGAAATAAAACCCAGTAGGGAACCCCTCATTGCTCCTTTTAAATGGGACTCTAGAAAACTGACAAATGTCTCAAATGTGGGGAGGGTCCAGTGGACCACCTGCACCAGTTTTGAAACTCCCCATGGGTCAAGGCCCTTTGGCATTTGGTTGTCTCTTGCAGCCTAAAATTTTTAATTAACTATTTACCATACACTTCCGAATGGGTAATTCTGAACATCTGGCCAGCAGAGATCCATAGGGTGTCTAAGGCAGTGGTCCTCAACCCTGTCCTCAAGGCCCACCAACATGTCATGTTTTTTGGATCTCCAAATAGCCAGCTCTATTGCTCTGCAGCCAGCTGCACTAATTACTCCACCTGTGCATCTTTGTGGAGATCTGCAAAACCTGGCCTGTTGGTGGGCCTTGAGGACAGGGTTGGGGACCACTGGTCTAAGGGATTAGACTCCTGGCTTGTACAATTGCGAAGACGCAATTATGGTAGTATGGTAGCGAAGACGTGCATTCTGCAATACTGGATCTCCTCGGAACCCCCCTCCCTGGTGCTCTTCTTGGCCAAACTCAGGCATGCATTCCAGATGGAGTGGGTGGAGACTCAGCAAGGAAAGTTGTGTCTGGGAGCCATAATTAAACGCATCTTTATATAACATAATACAATATTAAACAGGAACAAATCCTAAGATTTACGCTATCTTGGCTTTGTTCCTCTTGCTAGGGGCATCCTAATTTGGGATGTTGTGTGTTCCCCAGGCAGGATCAGGCTTTCTGTTTCTTCACTGCTCAGAGCACTCGGCTTGTGTCTAACACTTCTCATGGAGCTTTGGCACTGACAGCATTTCCAGTATTACACCAGTATTATACCAATGGCCACTGGAATCCTCTTCCAATCATCCATGACGACATCAAGGATCTGGTGGATGCTAGAGACCTTGTGCTTCTTCACCTTCTACCACCTTCTCTTCCATTTAAGGATGCCCCACAGATGCTCAATAGGGTTTAGGTCTGGAGAAATGCTTGGGCAGTCCAACATCTTTACCACAGTTTCTTTAGCAAGGTAATCTTGGAGGTGTGTGTTGGGGTTGTAATCATTTTGGACTACTACATGTCAGCCCAGTATTCAAAGGAATCAGGAATCATGCTTTGCTTCAGTGTGCCACATTGCAGTACATGTTGGCATTCCTGGTTCCCACAATGAACTGTAGCTCCCCACAGCCAGACATGCAGCCCCAAACCATGATATTCCCACCACAATGCTTTGTAATCAAGTCACACTTGTCTTTGTATTTCTCACCTTGTTGCCTCCACCAACACTTGATACCATCTGAACCAAAGTTTATCTGGGCTGGTAGGTGTCATGGCACAGCTTAATAAGAGGCCGATTCATTAATAGCAGCAGGTAGCAACAGTTGAGCGACTGTAGCGGCATTTTCAGAGCGCCCGCTAGTAGTCGCTGTGCTTGGCCGTTGTTCGGTAGTTGATAGCGACTCAGTCGGTTTGCCGTAATGTTGAATATTGGGTGAGGAGTCGCTATTTGACAGGTTCCGCGCTGTATGGGAGCGCATGATAGCGACTGGCCCTAGCGACTGGCTCCCACCATATTCATTAAAAAATCACGCTAAAAAAATTCTCGTGCTGTAAAATGCATGTTTAAACCCCAGAGCGCTGGCGGCGATGGGTTAAAAGTAGTTTTTTAACCCCAAAACCATATTTTTGGAAACCAAAAAAACTATTTTTTAAAATAATTTAGTAATATGAATACATTAATATCAGACCTGTAATATCAATTCTGTACATTTTTTTTTTTCCCTTAAAAAAATATCTAAAATGGCAGAAGTGGTCACAGAATTTTTCACATAAAAAAAAAATACTAACAATTAATTATTAATATTTAAAGATTGTTCCATTGAAATGCATTGGAGAGCGCCAGGTAGCGAGAGGTCATACCTGTCGCTGTTCAAGGTTGGATGCTGGCGCTGTAGGCTGAGGCTGGAATAATGATGAATGAGTGGCTATATGGCGCTATCTCAGTCGCTAAGCAGGATTGGCTTGATAAATGTGTGATTGTGGTGGGGAGCTGGCGTTCTCGTGGCGGGGCCCGTCATTACCGGCCGCTCACCAGTCGCTACCTGTCGCTATTCCATCATAAATAAGGGCCTAAGTCATAAGCACACTCCGCTGTGATCATAGCCAGCTGTGGGACCACTGTGGCTTGCTGTGATTGCTTGCACTAAGAGCACAGAGGAACAGATTAGCTGTTAGACCACTTCTTTTGGTTCTAAAGTAGTGAAATTGAAAGGAGGACATCATCTGGAGCCTTGCCATGGCTTCTGCTCTACACTGCAGGAAATGGAGGTAAGGCAATTTTGAGAGGCATCAGGTGGGCTGCTTCCTGCATTATGATTGCCATTGGCTGGACTGTCCCAACCTTTAGCATTACATCAGAGGTTTGCTATAGCTAAAGGGTGTTTCTTTTATCTTTTTTCAGTTTTCAAATACATTTGTTGGTTAATGGTGACCTCTAGATTACTGACGTTTAAAACAAAAAAAAACTTGTCGAACCAGGACAGGACCCAAATTTTGCCAAGATTCTGTTTCCAAATGATCAAAATTCTAGTCGAATTTACTTTAACGTGAATTTGAAGCCCAACACTACTGTTAACAACCAGGCTGCCAGTGGCTGCAAACTATGCTTAACCTCTGTTCATAACAAAGACTGTCTGTGTTTTTTTTAGTGGCTGGTGTGAAGGTGCATAAAAGCTCTGGCAACAGGACTTTTTTTTTTTTATTATAGCAGTAATGGCCCACTCGACAGCACTTGTTGCAGGTGCCACCCTAGGAAAATATGGCTCTTGTGTGCTGAAATGTAGGTTTATATGTATGTATTTACTGTAAGAATGTATTTTTCCATTAATAGGAGCAATATCGAAGTAATAGAAACTGTTGGTCTCTGACCCTTTGCTGTAATTTTGTACATCCTTAGTGCTATCAAATCACATAAGCAGTTTGCTTGATGGTTCAGATTATCACATAGTCTCCAATATTAGGTTGCATGTAATTCAGTCTTCAATATTTACAACCTCTTGTCAAGAATATATCTATTGATAGCTGGTCCTCTGTAGCCTTTAACATGTCAGTCTGCCTTATTTGACCCTTCTTTATTAACTAGTGGTGGGACAAGCAGAGATATCTTGTTTTAACCCATTTGTGCTTCTGATTTACCAAGATCTTCTATTCATCCAACCCTTAAGATAGCAGCTATCCTGAATTTGTTTTATCTGCCAATAACCTGACAATGCTGTCAAGTCAGCATTGATCCCAGCAGTAAAAGAGCAGAGCCCCATAGACCCCCTTAAAGAGGACATAACCTATATGTGGACCACACTTCATATAATTCCCCCCCAGAGTGATCCTGATTGGTTTGCCATAGACTTAGGCCCTTATTTATGAAGGAATAGCGACAGGTAGCGACTGGTGAGCGGCCGGTAATGATGGGCCCCGCCACGAGAACGCCGGCTCCCCACCACAATCACACATTTATCAAGCCAATCCTGCTTAGCGACTGAGATAGCGCCATATAGCGACTCATTTATCATTATTCCAGCCACAGCCCACAGCGCCAGCGTCCGACCTTGAACAGCGACCTCTCGCTACCTGGTGCGCTCCAATGCATTTCAATGGAACAATCTTTAAATATTAATAATTAATTGTTATTAATGTTTTGTTTTTTTTTAAATGTGGAAAATTCTGTGACCACTTCTGCCATTTTAGATAATTTTTTTAAGGGGAAAAATAATAATAAAAAAAAAAATGTACAGAATTGATATTACAGGTCTGATATTAATGTATTCATATTACTAAATTATTTAAAATACTTTTTTTTTTTTGGTTTCCAAAAATATGGTGGTTTGGGGGTTAAAAAACTACTTTTAACACATCACTTCCAGCGCTCTGGGGTTTAAACATGCATTTCACAGCGCTTGAGCGCTGGAAGCCGGTCGCTCTGACCAGTCTCTATCATGCGCACCCATACATCGCGGAACCTGTCAAATAGCGACTCGTAACCTTGTATTCAACATTACGCCACACTGACTGAGTCGCTGTCAACAACCGAACAATGGCCAAGCACAGCGACTACTAGCGGGCGCTGTGAAAATACCGCTACAGTCGCTCAACTGTCGCTACATGTCGCTATTAAGTCGCTACCTGTCGCTATTCCTTCATAAATAAGGGCCTTATAGGTCTCAGTGGCTTTTGGCCCACTTTAAATGGGGACTGATGGAGGACCAACAATGAAAAGCGTGAATAGATGAAGTGATTTACTAGATCAGGAACCAGGGTAGACAAGGGCAAGGGACAATACAATGGTGAAACCATTAGCTCTGTCAATACTGCATTTTTCCCTATACATATAAAACAATAGCCATAAACATAAGCATTTGTCTATGATTTGCAGTTACTGACTTCTCTGTTAGAACTCTGCAGACAATTGTAAGTGCTCTATGTGTTTATTATGCTTGGCCTTTGAAGATTCTGTTCTTTGTTGAAACATAACCTTCACCAGCACTCACAATTGTGCTTTATTAGCTTCTTCCATTTCTGAAGATCAGCGATCAAGCTATGGGAACATCTTTTGCTTTTAAAGCGTACCAGAACCCACTGAACTTGTGGAATACATTTGGCCCCAGCCCATGCCAATACTCCCTTCTTAGGATGTAGAACTAGTAATTGATGTTTTCTCTTTTTAAATAGTCTGATACACTTGTTTTTTTTTTGCTTTCCCTCTCTGTAAGATGGCAGGTGATCAGTCATTGCACAGGTGTGGCAGTGACATCAGTGACACACACAACAGTGGCAATGAATGGAGGAGGTGGAGCTTTACAGCTAAAACAGGCGCCATTGTCAGAGATTACAGTGAAGCAGGAACAATAAAAAATGACAAATGGTGCTCAATTCAGGGGATGCAAGTTAAAAATGTGGGTTTTGGACCACTTGAAGTAAAGTTGATCATCTTAGGGCACAAGGTAGTTTTTAGAGGTCATGCCCCTTAGGCACTCTTTATTCATAGCCAAACCCCAATGTATGTCCACAATTCACCACACCTTAAAGAATACTGCAAAAAAATAAAAACTAGATCACAATAAGAGGCTGATTCATCATTAGCGGCAGGTAGCGACAGATGAGCGTCTGTAGCAGGCATTTTCAGAGCGCCCGCTAGTAGTCGCAGTGCTCAGCCATGAGTCGCTACTTTATAGTGACTCAGTCGCTGTTCAGTAATGTTGAATACATTGTGAGGAGTCGCTATTTGACCAGTACAGCGCTGTATGGGAGCGCATGTTAGCGACTGCTCATAGCGACCGACTCACACCATATTCAGGAAAAAAACAGCCTCACAAATCTCTGGCGCTGAAAAATAGTTGTTTGAAGCCCAGAGCGCAGGAGGCGGTGTGTTTAAAGTGTGTTTTCAAGCATCTATCAACTAGTAACAAAGCGAAAACATATGGAATTACATTATAACAACATTGTAACATGAACACTTTAATGCCAGACCTGTAATGTCATTTTTGAGGAAATATTTAAAAAATGAAAAAATTATGAAAAAACTGCTTTTTCAATGCCAGAAGAGGTCACAGAATTATTTGTGATTTCTTTGAAAAAAAAAACCCATTTAAAGAGAAGAAAAGGATCGTCCATTGAAATGTATGGGAGAGCGTCAGGTAGCGAGAGGTCATACCTGGCGCTGTGCAAGGCTGAGCGCTGGTGCTGTTCGCTGAGGCTGTGAAAACGATGAATCAGACGCTACATGGCGCTATTCCAGTCGCTAAACAGATTCTGCTTGATAAATGTGTAATTGCGTGCCGTGTCCGGCGTTCACCAGTCGCTACCTGTCGCTACCTGTCATTAACCAGCCACTACCTGACGCTATCCCTTCTTAAATAACGGCCTAAATCTTTAGCATGACTCCCAATGTCTCCCTATGGGCGATTCAGCACTTTTCAACACTAGTATATTTGTTGAATAAAGTGGACTTTGCAATCCAAAGTGCACTTTTTGCACCTGGTGCTAAATCAACCCCATTGTCCATTATTCTTAGGTAGTGGGCACAGACATACAGGGTCGGTCCGGAGCACCTTTGGCCCAACCAAAATAAATTATTCTTGGACCCACCCTTCTGCTAAAAGATAATTAGATTGTTGCATATATGAAAAAATCTGATGTTCATTGCCCAAATAACAGATGTAATTAAGGGGGTTATTTAAGAAAGGATAGCGCCAAGTAGTGCTTCGTAGCGGCAGGCAGCGTCTGGTGAACGCCGGGCGCTGTATGGGAAACCACATTTAAGAAAGCCAATCTGGTGAGCGACTCTAACAAGCGCCATGTAGCATCACATGTATTAATCGTATAGCACCAGCACTCTAAGGTACAAGAGCGCCACGTATTACCTTTTCGCTCAGTGTCGCTCTCCCATACATTTCAATGGGCTTTCATTTGTGTTTAAATAGCGTGTTTGTAATTTTGCTTTTTTTTTTGCTAACATCATTGTGTGACCTCTCCTGGCTGCAAACACTTTTATACATTTTTTGGACTTTTTATATTTTTATGTAGAATTGTATTTACAGGTCGGGCACTAAAGTGTTATTGTCCCAGTGTTAAAACAATGTCATTCCAGGTGTTTTTGCTTTGTAACTGGTGTATATGTGTTCAAAAACAGACTTTGATCACACAGCATCTGGTGCTCTATGCTACAGCGCCAATCTTTAGAGCGGCAATGCTGTGTGTGTGTGGAGTTTTTTGTTAAATATGGCGTGGAGCATCAGGTGCCGGACACACTGAGCTGGCGCTACCTCTCGCTCGCTGCAGCGTTGTGCTGTTGTTAGGGCTCCCAATGCTGGCCAGGTTACTACAGCGACCGAGTCGCTGGGCTACAGCGTCTGATACCCGCTTACAGCGTCTACTAGCGGTCGCTTTAAGTGCCGCTATACAGACGCTCACATGGCAATACGTGCCGCTAGTAGGGAATCTAATTACTGAAGAAATAACTCAGAGATTACTCCAGGCAAGCCAGAAAAACTGTTTTAGTATAATATATGCAGTGCTCAGATATGTAATTATTTATTCATCATTATACATCATTCTCACACTTACACAGATACGTGTTTTAAGCTTTTTAGACCTTGTCAACACACCACACTAAAGTGTCTCTCTAGGAGGGGCCCCTTATTATTTAATTTTAGGAAGTGAATTTGGGGCCCTTAGCTGCCTCTGGTAAGCACTGCATTCTGAGTACCATAGGTTGGTAGAGGGGTTAAGTTCCTGGCCAGGCAATATGTGACTTGGGAATCTATGTAATTGTTTTACTCTTGTTTTGCCCTCTTGTTCAGTTTGTATACCCACCTTTTGTTAACACTTAGGTGAGTGAAGTTATACTGCCTAAATAGGCACCAACATAACCTTCGAATAACCTACCGCATTGCAATGTGATAGCAGGGTGATTTTAATTGCCCTACAAATGCTGTGCATTTCTTTCTGTAGGGTCATTCAATTAAGCAATAGTGTTTGTTGGGCGACTGAATAAAGTCCTACATGCAGGGATCGCACTAGCAATTGCATTGCCATACTGATTACTGCTATTACCACGTGACCGTGGCAGTGTGATCTATGTCTTAAACTGCTCTTCCAAAAGCATATTAAAGAGGAACAACACGCCCAATTTTCACGTTCCTCTCAGCGGGGGCATTCCGAATTGGCCCGCTGTGTGTATGCCCCTAGGTCACTCGCCTTCCTGTCACTCCCACGACGCAGACTCTGGCGAAAAAGAGCACGCTGATTGGCTGAGCAGCCCATTCAACCAATCAGTGTGCTTGCTGTCACTCAGCAACCTTCGGCTCCGTTGATGTCTAAGCCTTCGGCTAAGCAGCTGAGCGCCCATTCAGAAAGTGTGGGCGCGAGGGGTTAGCAAGGGTGCGGCGGCAACATGGCAAGGGCTCTGGGACAAGGTGAGTGAAACGGGGTTTCTGGGATGGCCCTGACGTTTTTAGACTCCAGGGCCTCCAATGTTCCTCTTTAACATATTTTGTTGCTATGTCTTTAAAAGTATTTCTATAGGAAACCAGGTTTTTCGGTTTACTGAAAATATTGAGCCCTACAAAAAAATACTGAGCCCTACATTGTACCACCTAGAGCAGGGGAGCTCAAACTTTAAAGAGCAAGTCCACTTTGTGGACAACAATGAAATGAAATGGTTCAGAATTCTTTATTTTTATACCATATATTATATACCATAATGAAGATTTTATACAACAATCAGGACACCCATTGTTGCGCCAACAAAAACAACCACCAATATTACTCACTTATACCTACACCAAACATGTTCTTGCTATATGTGATTTTGAAATACTACTATCAATTAATAGTACTACGTTATTATTATTATTATTATCATTGTTTATTTATATAGAGCCATCATCTTCCGTATTGCTACGTTTCTCTAAGCCGCCGCTGTCGCATCTATTTGTCAATGCACCCTTCCTAGATCGTTCTCCTTGCAAATCTCTGTCCTTATTGAACCTCTCTTTAACTGGACTGGACGGGGGCACATCAGATTGCTCAGAGAGCCATATGATTGACCATGCCTAACCTAAAGTAGGAATATTGTATAATCAGTAGGTGGCAGCAGCAGAGGGAGTGGCAAGAATCGGACAGAATGTCAGAATTACTGATGGGTCGGTCAGCAGCAGTGAAGGACACTGCAGGGAATGGAGGACTGGGAAGTGGCAGTGGAGGACCAGTTACTGGCAGCAGGAATGCAAGGAGGGCAACTAGATGGCTTTAGAGGAGATGCAGAGAACTACAACGTGGCCATTGATAGGAATGGGTTAACATTTTGTACTAGAAGAAAGTTGGAGTTTGTGGAATGTGTAGGGGGGAGATTCTCAGGGTTCTGTACTGATTGGCAGGGAAAAGGTCCAGACTGTCAAAAAGCACAACGGGGAACAAGAATAGAGTGCTAAAGTGCCAAGGTGGCGGGCAAACTCCCTTAAAAATTGTAGGTTAGAGAAAAGGGAAGAGAGAAAACAATCAGCAACGTAGTTTAATGAGAGTAATGGGATTCCAATCAGGTGAAGGATAGAGCAAAAGGTATATCTAACAAACAAGGAGTGTTAAGTGACAGGAGACTTAGAAGCTGCATGTATTGAACGGAAGCAGCAGAGAAAGTGTATGCTATGGGTGGACAGAAGGTAGTAGTGGGAAAGAAGATGTATTACCACTTAGGAGATGAGCCGAAGGATTTGGTAAGTAAACTGACGACGAAGAACAAAGTAGGACCACCTTATGAAGGAGCAGTGGCCCCTGGTCAGACCCTCTCTGGTTATTGGTGATGTCCAAACTGCCAGTCACTAAATAGGGTTGATATGGCGTTATGCCATAGATGTGGACAGCTGAAGCCACTGGCTCCCCTGTACCCAGTCATCAGCCCTGGGATCTCTGGGCCAAATTGTCTCTACTCGGTGGCCTCAGGGACCACATGCCTGGTCATATATTCTCCTATCCATCCTGCTGAGAATGTTCCTCTCATGGCAGGAAAAATGGGAAAGAAAGGAGAGGGAGGAAAAAAGAAGAAAGCCTACCCACTCGGCCCTGCTAAAATGGTAGAAAGAACAGCAGATGTAGATGAGGAAGATGATGAGAATGAAGATGACCAAGGGATCTTAGCACGCTAGGAAAAGTTAGAATCTGAGAGGAGAGAATTAGAAGGAAAGATTTAAGAGATAGACAAGTTAAAGGACAATGTGGATGGAAAGATTCACAAATCAACATCCCCTCCCTCTAGGGGAAGACAGTCTATCGCAACTGAGCAGCCAGGGCTCCTCAAGAAAGTGCAATACCAGATAGATCGACTAGCTCCATCCCTTTACACAGTCTTCTATTTCAAGCAAGGGCCATATTAGATACAGACGCAGATAGGATTGGACACTCTAGTGGAGGATGCCCCTGTCCTCTTGGGTGGGTGAAAACCATGGTCCCCCATGGGGATGATGACTCTAATTAGACAGGTAGAGCAACCAGAAAAGAGACCAATCAACTTCTTGTACTCACTGGACCAGATCCAGACCACCTACAATGGGTGCTGGTGGGACATGTGTCAGCTAGTTACAGCAGCATTGGGGGAAGTCAAGGCACCTAGCTTAATCCAACATGTCATCCAATTTGTCTCCAGTCAGGCATATCAGTCACTCCAGAGGAAGAGAAGAGACTCACTGGTGGGGGAAGCTGAGGATGGGAGGAGGGGGAATGATGGCCGCATTTGTAAGGTCTGTGACTCCACCCTCCTTCTCCTCACTAACAGCACGAGGAGGCACCATCTTGTGCGGTGCTGGAGGTCCCCGTTGCATGCCCGGATCATGCACTGCCTCCCTGTTCTACTGGGCTGAGGATCGGATCTAGCGCGGCTGGTGCCCCATGGTTTTTCCTGGTCAGGTAGGGCTACATTTTGGGGACTAAGCCTTTTGACTTGATTCCCTACTGATTCCCTTTAGAATCTGACATTTGTTCATGTTGTGTCAGGGTGGGGGTCCGGAAGCTGCCGCATTCTTAGCCGGTGGGTTGATCTCAGCTACAGGGAGGTTGCTGTTCTGCAGGCAGGTCTGACTAGTAGGTGACAGACAGGAGGGTGTGGGGACCAGTGCTCCAGCTGTACTGCTTAGTAGTTAGAGGAGCCATTTTACCATGTCAGAGGCATCAGAGGCACCAGGGTTTAATATTTTAAGGGAGAGTGGTGGCGCGTTCCATGTGCCAAGTGCGCCTGACCTTGTATGAGGGGGCCCCTGTGCACTGGGTGCACTACTGTCCTGTGCTGCCTTACACAGCTGGCAGGTTCTGCGCCTCAGTTGGATTGTCTAGTTTCCCCTTCAGCTTCAGGCTTGAACTCATCAGAGCGGATTTCCCCCTTGGGGGGGCTGCCAGGTCCACCCACAGATGGGGTTCCTCCTTTGGACGTGGTGTACAGCTCCATGGTTGGAGTGCATGGTCAGTGGCCTTCGCCACCAGGGACATCCTGAGTCTGCCTCTGCCCGCCTGGGTGGGAAGGCTACGCACAAGCATAGGCATATTCAGGCAGAATCCTCAGAGGATTCTAGCTCCTATGTTGAGGATCTGTTTAGGTGGTTCAGGATCTAGTTCCGGCCAGCCAGAGGGGGAGGTGTCGCCCGGCAGCAGAGAGGAACCGGAAGCCGCCCATGTGCTTAGGAACCCTCTAGATCACCTGCCAGATCAGATTGGGAAGCTTATTGAGGTGATATTGGAGGTTCTGCACCTCTCTACTTCTTGGCTGAGGTGGAAGAAGAAGGGTGAACCCTACAAGTGCCGGGGGGTCAGGCAGGTTTTCGACAGGCTGGTGGCAGTGGGAGAACCCAGATAAGCTTCCGTCTCTTGCTAATGTTCTGGATGCCAGTACCCCTTTCTGGATTAGGCGGTCAGGGTTTGATCTTACCCAGGTAGACGAACTGGTGTTGGGTCTGGCTCGGCACACCATTATCTCTACTTCAGATAGTGTGGCCTTGAGTGACCCAGCAGGAGGTTGGACCAGCTGGCCAGGCATGCGTTCTCCATGGTGGAGTCGGCCATGCGTCCACGTCTATGCCGGCTATGGCAGGCAACATCTGGGTGAAGCAGCAGAGGAGGCGTTTGCAACATGGAGGTTCCTGTTGCTTGAACTCCTTCACTGTGAAGGTCTTCAGATACATTGTACCCGCTATGGACGACTTGGTGCGTCTGGTTGGCCTTGCTGGTCACTTTGCGATGCATGGTCTGGCTGAAACAGTGGTCGGCCGATACTGCTTCTAAGAAGATGCTTACTGCCCTGCCCTGGGGGGGGGGGGTCATCTTTTTGGTGAGCCTCTGGATGACCTGATCCGGAAGGCCACGGGTGGGAAGATGAATAGGCTTCCACAGAAACGGAAGCTGAAGACCTCGTTTCACAGGTCACTGAATTTCCGTCCCTTCCAGAAGTTTGGAGGTTCTCCAGACTTCAGACACCACAAGGATTTTTCGGGTAAGTGAAAGCCCAACCCCCCAGCAAAGCCCTCTCAGGGTTGACAGGGCACCCTTACCCGATTAGGTGCTTTTGAAATACACCCCAGTGTGGAGGGAACTGATAACTGAGGCCTGAGTCCGGGAGGTTGTTTCTTTCGGATACAAGATCAAGTTCGGGACCCATCCTGGATCTCCTGAATCTGAACAGTTACGGGTGAGGAAGTTCCACATGGAATCTCTAAGGTCGGTTGTGACGCCGCTGCAACAAGGGGATTTTCTGGTCACGGTGGACATAAAGGATGCTTATCTGCATGTCCCAATCTTTACTGGTCACCAACAATACCTGCACTTTGCGGTGGGCGTCTGACATTTCCAATTTGTGGCACTCCTGTTTGGGCTGTCCGCTGCCCCGCGAGTGTTCACGAATGTCTTGGCAGTGGTTATGGCACTCCTGCAGAGGCAGGGTCTGCACATCACCCCATACCTGGATGACTTGCTCAACTGAGCCCTATCTCTGGCAGAGGCACTGTGGGATGTTTGAACGGTCCTGTCTATGCTGAAACATTTTGGGTGGGTGATCAACTCCCCCAAGCTCCAGGTGGTTCCCTCCTAGGTATGACATTGGATACCCGATGGGCATGGGTCCTTCTTCTGGGGAAGGGGTGCGCGGCTCTTCTGGGGGTGGTGAAGTCGCTGCTGATGAATGTTCCACGATCAGACAGGGCATGCATCTCCTTGCCCTGATGGTGTCTATGATCCGTATACCCAGTTCCACCCCAGGCCTCTACAAATGCTGTTCCTATCGAATGGCATGTTTCAAACCCTCTGCGACTGGTTGGGTGTGCCGGAGGTGGACCTCTTAACATATCGGCATAACTGGAAGGTTCAGAGGTGCGTATCCAGGGTGCGAGGCCCCCTAGCCATGGCGGTCAATGCGCTGGCCATTGACTGGTCAGGGTACAGCCTACTCTACTCATTCGCACCACTGCCATTTCTAGGCCACATGTTAAAGAAGATCAACCGCGAGCAAATTCCTATCATCCTGATTGCCCCCATACTGGCCCAGAAGGGTGTGGTTCGTGCATCTGGTCAGCCTGGCAGTGGAGCCCCCGTGGCAACTCCCCAACTGTCCAGATCTTCTGCAACAGGGTCCTCTGCAGCCTTAGGTACCCCGATTCTCCAGCACTGGCTTTAGCTGCTTGGCTATTGAGACCAGCATATTAGAGGAGAAAGTTTTGTCCACCGCAGTAATTCCAGACCTTGATTCGAACACAGAAACAGTTGTCCTCTAGAATTCACTACAGGACCTGGAACACCTTCGTGTCTTGGTGCAAAACTAAGGGTCACCCTTGTAGGAGGTTCTTGGTTCCTAAAATTTTGGAGTTCTTCCAGCAAGGCCTGGATGCTGGCCTGCAGCCCAGCACCTTTAGGGGCCAGGTCTCGGCCTTGTCCATTTTTTTCCAACGGTTAATCTGCACTTTCATGCAGGGTGCTGCGCATGTTCGGCCTTTGATAGTCATGCCCTCTGATCTCAATCTGGTCCTATTCAGGGACCCTCCTTTGAACCCATGGTGGATGCTTCCCTGGCAATGCTCACATTAAAGGTGGAATTTCTTGTGGTGATCACCTCCATCCAGAGGTTTTCGGAGATGGCAGTGCTTTCGATCAGATCACCCTTTTTGGTGCTGCATGAAGACAAAGTGGTGTTTCATGTGAAGCTGAGGGGATTCTGCCACAGTCTGCCCTATGTAGGCCGGGAGGAGTTCGTTTTTTTTTCTATATTGCAGTCCCCGCCTACGGCTGAGATTAACCCACACATTGCTACTGGTGGTGCCCCAGAATGGAAAAGGATGAGAAATGAAATTTACTGGTGAGTACTCAAATTTCCCTTTTTTTCTCTTTGTCAGAAATTGTGCGCAAATAGTGTGGTTCATGACATTCAATGGTATTGTATATCTGTATTTTGGTCAGTGTGCTTAGAAAAAAATGGATTAAGACTGTATAAAATACAGTCCCTTTTCCACTTGCACTTTTTTTTATAAAGTGGGTTACACTAAATCTGTGACTTAGAGCAAGGGAGCTTCTGATGTCAGAAGGTAAATGAATGAAGAAGTTAGCAAGTATGTGAAGCTATGTCTTTATGCCTATTTTTGTCAATCCAAGAGTTTAGAATTGCTAAGTCCCACAATGCTTGGTTATAGCTTTGTACTCTTGTAGATAGGGGGTCTCAGAAATGTGCATAGCTCTGCCCACTTGAGTAATGAGTAATTATGCTATTCTTGGTTAGTATGTGCCAATTAAATATTTCCTGTTTTAAAGAGGAACATCAGAGGAGTTGAAATACTCCCCAAACCAAACCAGCCTGCCGCTCCTCCCCTCCAGTTTACAGTTTGGGCATAATGTACTTACCTTTCTGGGACATCCATCTTTTGGATCCCTTAGGTTCCGCTGCTGTCATGTAACAGCGCCGGGGAGGGAGGCGGGAAACCGATCCCTGGATTAGAAGGGCTCACCTGGCAGCAGCATCCAAAAGGTAAGCAAGTGTGTGTGTGTGTGTGTGTGTGTGTGTGTGTGTGTGGGGGGGGGGGGGGGGTTAGGTGCCATCATGGTATTTTTACTTTTCTACTTTTCTAGAAAAGACGTTGACATTTGTAAAATTGCTTTATGATATTTTAAATATTATTATTAAATCACCTCGTCAGAACAGGCCCACATAAATGGATGGATAGGGTCAGATGGCTAAGAAATATTCTTAGACAGACAGATAGAAATATTGAAGCCCATTTAAATAGGTAGATGGTTCGATAGATGGCCAAATGGGTAGAAAATTGTTAGATATATAAATCGATAGACAGATAGATAGATAGATAGATAGATAGATAGATAGGCAGATAGACAGAGAGATACAAAGATAAATGGGCCCACAAAAATACATAGATTGAAATATAACCAGAAATATGCTTAGACAGACAGACATGTACCGTTACATTATTTTCATTTTTTAAGATGATATTTTGACAATTGCAATATTGGTGTAAACATTAATACATTATTGTGATATATGTGTTTATATACTGTATGTAATTCCCAATAGATAGATGGCTTGGTAGATAGAGATTAGATAGACAGATAGATAAATGGCTTGGTAGATTAACAGATAGATAGATAGATAGATAGATAGATAGATATAATCACAGTTAAATAGATAGATAGTTGATAGATAGATAGATAGATAGATAGATAGATGATCAAATGGATCGATAGATAAATACCCATATCACTAGGTTGATGGCCAAGGTAGACATTAGATAGAAAGATAGATAGAAAGATAAATAGATAGATAGATAGATAGATAGATAGATAGATAATCAAAAGGATTGATAGATAAATATCCATATCACTAGGTCGATGGCTAGGGTAGACATTAGAAAGGTTAGATAAATGATTATATGGATCAATAGATTGATAGACATATTCTGACATAAATAAATATGTATCCGCATACATATATAGATATACATTGAGGTTACATAGAGATATGGCCAGAAGGATAGCTATATGACCAGATAAATATGAATATGGGATACATATGTTTATCTAGGTGTATGGATTTGAACAAATAACTGGTAAGGTTATAGCAATCTATTACTCATATATTATTTATAATTATTATTATTATTTTTGTTTATTTATATAGCGCCATCATCTTCCGTAGCGCTTTACAGAGTAGTAATTACAGACAGGGTAGAAACATATGATACATATACTATTTCAAATACAGTCTTACAGATATGACAGTGGATATTCTGAGTACAAGATACAGTAGGAAAGAGAGATAGCAATTAAAGACATTTTTATCACAACCTGCACAACCATGTATACTAACCATATGTGTCTCTTGAAAAATAGTGTGAAATCCCCCCCCCCCCACCCACGCAATCAACATTCTTGAATGTGTCAGTATGTGGCATCGATTCGCTTCTTATTGCTCATTTGTGTGTCTGGCATAACATTTCCACACAGGCAGCGTTCTGTTCACAGATAAAGGAGGTTTTCATGAGTGTCTGAGACCAGAAACCAGCCTCTCCAGTGAAGCAATGTTACAGCACCACCTTCTGAGGGAAACTGGCCATCAGGGCCGCTTCTGAAGTGAAGGCTCCACTTCTCATATAAATGAGCCATTCATATTCAGATTTAAAAAGACTTGTATGACTTTCATAGAACAAGCTTTTTGGTGTTTTTCTTTACATCATGTATGCATTATTTTATTGGTGGCTATATTATTTATTCATGCATGTATGTCTATTAGTTTGTGAGTTCTTCTGACAGGGGGTAAATAAGGGGGTTATTTTAGAATGGCTAGCGCCAGGTAGTGCCTCGTAGCGGCAGGCAGCGTCTGGTGAACACTGGGCACTCTACGCAAAACCACGTTTAAGAAAGCTAATCTGGTGAGCGCCTCTAACAGCGCCATGTAGCATCACATGTATTAATCCAGGTGGCTCAGTGTATAGGGCTGGCGCTCTAGGCTCAGGACGCCATGTAGTACCTGTCGCTCTGTAGCGCTCTCCCGTACATTTCAATGGGGCTTCATTAGTTGTGTATAAATAGCGTGTTTGGCAAATTAATTTTTTGCTGAAATCATTGTGTGACCTCTCCTGGCTGCAAACAGATATTTTTATACATTTTTTGGACTTTTTATATTTTTATTCAGAATTGTATTTACAGGTCTGGCACTAAAGTGTTATTGTCACAGTGTTAAAACAATGTCATTACATGTGTTTTTGCTTTGTTACTGGTGTATATGTGTTCAAAACAGACTTTAATCACACAGCGTCTGGCACTCTGTGCTACAGCGCCCAGTTTTAGAGCGCCGACGCTCTGTGTGTCTAGTGTTTTGTTAAATATGGGGGGGAGTGCCGAGTGCCAGACGCACTGAGCTGGCGCTACCTCTCGCTCGCTGCAGCTTTATACTGTTAGAGCGCCTAACACACATCACAATCATCAATGCCAGCCAGGTTACTAGAGCGACCGAGACGCTCTATTACAGCGCCCGATACCCGCTTACAGCGTCTACTAGTGGTCGCTCTAAGCACCGCTATACAGGCGCTCATCTGGTAATTAGTAGTGTTAGTAGCGAATCATCCTCTAAATGTGACTGGGTCCTTGTGCAGTCATTACATGAGGCCCCATCACAGCTCATACAGTAATACAGTACTATCAGACTGATACAGGAGAGACAACTTGTGCTTTTTTTCTGCACATGATGCCTAGTTAGCACAAATCAAAATAAAAATGAAGGAAGAGCGACAAAGATGAGGCCCTCTGACCTATTAGGCCATAATGCAGTGATGGCCTCTGCCCCCTCTGTAGTCACACTCTTGTCCTCTGAGGTTCGTATAGCAATGCAATTACTTACTACTTGTATTATGTAAAGCCCTATACAAAAAGTGTAGTTGTTTTTTAAGCATTGAAAAGATGTTAAATAAATACTCTAAAGGATTGTCTCCCATCAGACTTGTAAATTTAGCTTCCGTAAAACTATATTTTCCACTGACTGGGGTATAACAAAAGAGTTAAAAAATATCGTCGCAATATAAGTCGCATCACAGAGCCCTAATTTTGCTTGCGTTCTGAAGGAAATTTTAGGAAAAATATGAAAATAATGACAATTTATTAAAATATATCAAATTCTATATTAAAATGCTAACTTTGTCAACTCTGTCAACTTTGAATTCGTTATTAATACCTTCTGCTTCTGCCTTGTTCCCTACCCATCTTCTGGTGCCCAACTTCTAGGTCACATCAGCCAGGTTAGTTCTTTAGGTAAAACCACCCCCTTCATCAAGAGATTTAAGCAGCCCCCATCCCTCACCCTATACAACAACTGACCCATCTTCTACGTGCATCACTCAAGCAGGGCTGTATTTACCATTAGGCAACCCTAGGCACGTGCCTAGGGTGACGACCTGGAAGAGGGGGGAGGACGCTGCCCTAACTACTGCAGTAAAGAAAAGAAATGAAAACTCTAATATCCAGAACATTAATGCACCCCCAGCAACAGAAGGATGCAGAGTGTATTTGTGTGAAGGGTGGGTGCA